>OX421397.1:15595586-15959531 GCA_949126875.1 Lochmaea capreae | reverse complement strand
TCGACAATCTGTTAAAAACTAAAAGCTTTCTGACAATTCGTAACCCGAACTGACAAGTTCCAATGTACATGATGTCAGTGACATAAAAATGAGGGATTATTTTCACATACCAATTACACCAAGAAAAATGTTACACTTAAAATAGAAATTTCTTCGGGAAAATACCAAATGCATATATAGTTTCAAGGTTTGTTAATAGTTATGTCATCTATTTACCGTCCTACAAACTAACTCACCTTAGTTGCTCTTTGAAAACATTTGCCGCTGAAAATACCTAACCTCAATAATGCATATGACATAAAACTGAACCAAAGCAACACGTGTCCAGGTTATGGATAGTAATAAATAATTTTTAAACTACTAAGGAGATGTAATTACAATAATTTTGGAAAATATTTACATATTAATGTGAAATTTATAGTATGATACAATCGATAGAAAT
Organism: Lochmaea capreae; assembly: GCA_949126875.1. NCBI lineage: Eukaryota > Metazoa > Arthropoda > Insecta > Coleoptera > Chrysomelidae > Lochmaea > Lochmaea capreae. The sequence goes on along the minus strand of OX421397.1, from coordinate 15,959,089 downwards.
GGGCACCTTACAACCGTTGTATATGTTTGGTAAACTACGAGGGATTTTTATTAGAACATTGCTTTCGGCCAACGAACAGATTATATTAGCTTGATATCATTTAGAATCGTGATTCGAACGTATTTTGTGAATTCCACCAGCAAAGCTCATTAACAAAGTTCTCTCCATTTTATTTGTATCTCTGTTATTAAAATTTACATAATATACAGGTTTACGACCGCTATCAAATTTTAGTCGGTTTATTGTCATTGAGTTCCTATGTTTTCATTGTCATATATGAGATATCATGCATTGAATACCAACACAAATAAAGTCACTGGAATTGTAATTATATTCAATAGATATTGAGTGTTTTTTGGTTTATAACTTCTGTATGAATTTCAAGTTTATTTCATACTTCATTGAAATAAGGCAAAATTTTTGTTTTGACACCAAAAAATGAAATAAAATTGATAAAACAAGACACCTACATTCACCTCAGACCAGCCTTGTGAACATTTTTCTTTTGGAAAACATTTTCGACAATTAATAAGTTTAAAAAATCAAATTTTCTAGAAAATAACACACTTGCGAGCCAAAAAAATCATGAAATGTTAGTTTTTCATGTATATAATCATCTTGTAAAATAATTTTTTGTTATATAAAAAATTCCAGCTAAACCAAACTTGAATCCAAAATTAAGCACATTTATTGCTCCCTCATAAAAAGTTCTTTATTTACTTCTAGATGTATTCTAGAATCTCTAAACTAGCCGATTCCAGTCAGATAATACGTGTAACATTTTTTTGCCGGTTTAAAGTTAAATTTCCCCCCAAATAGGCGTGGAGCAGACGACACCACATGTCGGTGGATGAAAAACATGCTTTTCAACAGAACTGCAATAACAACTTTATTTGGAGACTCCATGGAGGTGCGGATAATGAAGGGATGCCCACAGGGAGGAGTTCTATCCCCTTTACTGTGGGACCTCGTCATAGACGATCTCCTGGTGGAACTGAACAGGAAAGGGATATACACCCAGGGGTATGCGGATGATCTGACAATACTTGTACTGGGGAAATACCCTAATGTCATGTCAGGGCTGATGCAACAGGCTCTGGGAATGGTGGAGATATGGTGTAGGAGGTAATGCCTAAGGGCGAACCCCTCAAAAACCGCGCGTATTCCCTTCACTAGAAAAAGGAAGCTTGAGGGACTAAAACTGCCAAGCCTCTTTAACGTGCAGCTGTGTCTAAGTCAGGAGGTTAAGTATCTGGGTTTAATTCTGGATGCAAAACTAACCTGGAACTCACACCTTCATGATAAAACTAATAAAGGGAAAATGGCCCTAATGGCTGCCAAACGGGCGATAGGGAACACTTGGGGACTAAATCCACGGATTGTACACTGGCTGTACACAACAGTGGTAAGACCCATGGTTACCTATGGCGCCTTAGTTTGGTGGCCAAAAACAGATCAGAAGAAAGCTGAATTGGAGCTGTCAAAACTTCAGAGGCTTGCCTGTCTGTGCATAACGGGTTCCATGAGAAGCAGCCCGACTGCGGCAATGGAAGCAATTCTTAATCTTCCGCCTCTTGCTCTGCATGTCAAGGCGGAAGCGAGGATGGCTGCATACAGACTGGAATGTAATGGGAACTGGCATGAAAGAACCAACACCCCCTGTCACTCCAGAATCACAGAAGTTATCACAAACTCACTCCTTAAAATGAGAAGTGACAACATGTTGGCAAGATGCAACGACACCCAACCATACCAAATCCAGCTAAACTGGGACGGGTTGGAAGAAAGCAGTCAGGAAGGAACGTTGATGTGGTACACTGACGGATCAAAGACTGACATTGGAACAGGTGCTGGCGTTCATGGTGCTAGACCCAGGTGCAATTTTCATGCACCGCTGGGGAATCTTGCTTCTGTATTCCAGGCAGAAATCTATGCTATCGATATGTGTTTGCAACTGAATATTGAAAGGGGGTACAGGGGTCAAAAGATCCTAATACTCTCTGATAGTCAGGCAGCATTAAAAGCTTTAGCATGTCCTCAGATCAGATCTAGACTGGTCTGGGATTGTCTACAGAAACTTAAAACCCTGGCTAACCATAATAGAGTTACTCTTAAGTGGGTCCCAGGGCATAAGGGCATTGTAGGAAATGAAAAGGCGGACAACCTAGCAAAGCTGGGGTCCGAGACAGCATTCACTGGTCCTGAACCAGTATTTGGGATATCCAAAACTGCTGCACGTGGTTGTATATCTCGGTGGACTCAAACTAAACACCAGTCGTACTGGAGACACGTGCCAAAACAGGAACACAGCAAACTCCTGGTTAAAAAACCCTCGGAGAAGCTGACCAATGATATACTAAACCTTAGCAGGGCCCAAATAAGGATAGTGACGGGTTTACTCACTGGACACTGCACTCTAAGGAAGCACATGCATACAATCGGCATATATAGGGAGGAACCTATCTGTCGGTTGTGCATGGAAGAGGAGGAAACAGCCTCTCACATTATCTTTGATTGTGAAGCACTATCTCACTGGAGATATAGACTCCTAAGACTAGAATTTCCAAGGGAGGATTTCTCCAAGAAGAACCTAGTGAAAAGTCTGCTGAGCCTGATAAGGGCTGCTGGTCTCTTCACATAAACGGCACAACCAAGAGCACAAAAAGCCTTAAGGCTGAGGTGCCGAGGACATCAATCCTTTGACTGGTGTGCTGATCCAATCAATCAATCAATCAATTCCCCCCAAATAAATGTTAGATTCTTTCTAGAAATGCTTACAAACGAATCGCGTGCTGCAATCTGAATTTACTTAAAAGAATATAAACTTGTGGAGATTTGTCTAAATTTGAAAATATCATATCCCCTGGATCCGAATTGAATGACTATTGAACTTTTTTAAAAAGTATTCTGGAATGTGTCTAGGAATGTCTAGACGAATCCTCTGTTACAAGGGGAAAATATCATTGTTTGAGGTTTTCTTAAGTATAAAAATATAATATCTCCTCACTACCACTTTAATGTATATTGACTTTTCTGTAGAGGTATTGTAGAATGTGTCTTGGAAAATGAAGTCGCCTCTCGTGCTACTTTCAGAATTCACATGCGACATATTCCAGAATAAGTCTAAAGATAATTGAGCAGATCTGTATGAGAAAGCGATGATATTAAATATTTTTCATTCAAACAATGCTTCTACAGGGTGTCCCGTATATAAGAGGCATAAGAGATAGTTAAAACATATTTAAAATACTCAAATATAACTTTTATCTAACCTTCTCAGTTTGTGAGATACAAGCTGTTAAAAGGTAAAGAAGAAATACACATTTTATTGCATATTTTCTCGGGGAATGGAAGTACAAATTTAAAAGTTTTTGTAGGTTATTGTCTGTTCAAAACACTTCAACAGTATTAATTCTGTCTTACTGCAATAAAAAGTAAAAAATCTTGAAATTGGAGTGTTGTATCGAGTTCAACAAAAACTACCTTTCATGAAGGAAATTTAATGAAGAATTGCAGACAAACGTCTTTAGCTTTAAATACAGGGTGTTTCAAAAATATGGTACAATACAAGTTTACGAGCCCCTTGTACCACGCCTCTGGCTTATTATAATTTGACAGAATTAATACTGTTGATGTGTCTTGAAGAGACAATAACCTACAAAAAATTTTAAATTTGTACCTCCATCCTCCGAGAAGATATGCAACAGAATGTGTATTTCTTCTGCACCCTTTAACAGCCTGTACCTCACAAACTAAGAAGGTTAGAGAAACCCTGTATAAATTAAAATTTTCCTATATTGCTATTTCCTGTCTTTATTTTTCTTCCAAATTTTATAAACATAAGGTAGAGAAAAACAATACTTTGCAATTTTGGTGCTATTTTAATTAAGTTTGTAAAAAAATGATGGGACGTGGCCTGAAGTATTTTTTCAACTGGCCACCTCCATCTGTAATAATATCACTATTTGTTTGTCTTCGATACTAAATGTCATTTAAAATGTTTATCAAACAAAAACATTTCTAAAAAGAATTATAAACCAACTGATAATTTTTGCCGTTGGCTTCAAAAACTCCGATAATGCCCAAATGTCCGTTGAACGGGTAATGTTGTTTGCATTTAATTATTTTTACGAGATAAATATCGTAATAGCTGATATTTTCCAGCAAAATATTTTCTCTGATCGGAAAAATCAACAAGCTGGTCCCTACGTTTATTTGTCCGACTAATAATAATTATACCAGAATAAATATCGCGGAAAAAAGAATACGATATCCTGTAATAACAACGAATCAAAGTTCGGTTGTGTTTTTATTATTTACAAAAATAAATAAGGTACGGAATATTAAACAATGTTTGTAAAATTCAAAAATTGAGAGGAAATATTATTATATCATCAAAAACATGTAAATACCATTGGAAATATTTTGTTTCATATCAGTAACAATCGGAAATTAAAAATGTTGAATACTTACAAAGCAAATATCGACGAAAATCGTTCTTGGTGTAACAATTGTACCATTATTCCCACTGTAAAAGTCAGAAAAATCACAAAATAACATTTGTTTATAGTAAACGAAAGTATTTTTTTGAATAAGACACTCCCGACATAGAAAACCGCACGATTGTAAAATTCTTATTAGAAATAAACTCGACCTCTAATAACAAAATGTTGTTACTGTCTTCGCCGTCGACGTCGTCGTCACAATTGTAGTGTTTTTTTGTCCAAAAAAAAACTAGTTTACTGATAAACCGAATTGATTTTTATTTTTAACGTGGTAAAAGCAAATAAAATTGTACATTTCAGTTTAGAATATATAAAAGAGTTAAATAATATTTCTATTTTTAAATAAGGCCTGAGAAACGCATAGACGTGCGCTTTAAAATTGAATTTTAAATAAATTAAGAACCTACAGGGGTTTTTTTTTATAAAAAGATGCAATGAATATTTTGGTTATTGTCGAAGATAAATATAAAAAGTCGTGTTAGTATACACTGTGGGCCGAAATAAAGGAGTACATTTTTTAATTGCAAATATTTTTTTGTTTTTTGGGCGATTTTATTTATTTTTGCAGGGCTAATAACCTAACATGTCCTCAACATGACTGTAAATTTGAAAGCAAAAATAATGTACAGGGCCGGACTTATAAAAAAATTATATAACAGTGAATTTGAGCTCATTGCAAATGAAAACTGTCTTAGCTAAAATTGTACTAATATGCTTTTTCGGTAGATAAACTATCCAGAACACTTCAGTAAATAGGAAATTTTCCGAAATTACCAGATTCGCGAAATACCATTTTTTTATTAAATAACATTTTAACAGAGTACCGTTTTGGCAGCGAAACAGAACGGACGTATATATCGACAAACTAATTTTGTTTGTTTCTAATCTGCTTTTAATTACCAGTGAAAAAACCGGTAGTGACAAACTAATAAAACTGTGAGTAGCTACATTTCATATACACACATAAATATATATTATGAAAACTCGCTATAAATCAAACGAAAATGGAACCTGATAATTGTGGACTTGATCCACCACCCGAAAATTCTACAAACGCTACCAACACAATGCACAAATCATATTCCAACGTTTTAAGCCAAACCACGATAAAATATCCTGCTAAAGACCAAGCAATTATTTTCAACGCCATTAACGGAGCAAAAAATCAGGACTATCTTCTTCAACTGGGACCACTCGTAGAACCAAAAAACATCCTTTTTTCCTCAAGGATATCAAACAACAGAGTATGCGTTTATCTTTCGAACAAAAACTGTGTCGACAATTTCCTACAACGTCAAGGAGAAATTACCGTTCATGGAGAAAAAATCAAAGCTAGAAGACTATTAACTCCCTCGGAAAGAATAGTCTTATCCAACGTATGCCCTACAATTCCGCACGAAACTATTTCTACAGAGCTCGAAAATATAGGACTAAAATTACTATCTCCACTTTTTTTTTTGCGAATTGGCGCAACAGATCCAGCATATACACACATTTTAAGTTTTAGACGTCAAGTATATATTGCACCACCTGTTAATCTTTCAATCCCTGATTTCCTGGATATCCGCCACGATAATTCTTCTTATCGCATATTCATTACACAAGACAGCCAGGGCTGTTTCAAATGCAAACTCACTGGACACCAAGCATCGCATTGCCCAAATATTCAGCTTGCTTCTAACGAACCAGCGGCTTCCACTTCCTCAAACAACTCACTGCATACGCCATCCGTACAGCCAATAAATTCTGACATCGATAAATCCTCCACCCCAAACACAAACTCTAAAAACACTTTTACTTCCAACGCAAACACCTCAACGTCACAAAATTCCACAATCATCTTACGACCCGGATCTTTAATTCTCCCGACGCCTACCGCCAACAGTCCAGAAGAGCAAAAATTTGTAGATGATAGTACACTGAACAAACAATTATCTTACAAACGAACACACTCGGAAGCCGTATCACCATCCAGTGAGGAACTCCCACCATCTGATGACATAAACAAAGACTTTAAAACGCCAAAACGTCCACCTAAAGCAAGAAAGCAAAGTACATCTGAAACTAAATTCACAATCGCACCAGAACACATCGCAGCAGCAACCAGTTTTTTTGAAAACCAATCCCACCCTCCTATACTCAACATCGAAAGAACCATAAAAATTCGCTGCACTAAATTGAGGAAAAAACTGGAAAAACATCTGGAAATCGATACCTCTAGTGACAGCACCTATGAAACCTAAAATTAATCTTCAATTCTATACTACAGTGGAATTTAAATGGATATTTTATCCATCTAAATATGCTTAAGTTATTATTATCCGAATACGCACCAGACATCATAGCACTTCAAGAAACGCACTTCAAAAAAGACAAAACACACATCATTAAAAACTACACAAACTTTTTTAAAAATCGCAGCCGAAACAGAGCAAGCGGGGGAGTTGCAATTTATATAAAATCTAATATAAAAACAACACCGCTAAATCTCCAAACAAACCTTGAAGCAATAGCTGTGCGAATAGAGGAATCAAAACTACATATATGCAATCTATACCTACCTTCAGATGTTGCGTTGGAGGAAAACGAGTTGGAAATGCTTCTCAATCAAATACCTAATCCCCGCATTATTCTGGGAGACTTCAATGGTCACCACTACTCCTGGGGCTCACACAAAATAGATGCTAGAGGTCGAAAATTGAAACACTTTATAGACAACTCAAACCTTGCTTTATTAAATAATGGAATTATGACCAACACATCTAATAGCACCTTCTCGGCCATAGACCTAACTATGTGCACTCCAAATCTAGTAACGCAACTTGACTGGCAAGTTTTAGATAGTTTACATGACAGTGATCAATTTCCTTTACTTATAAAAAACCTAAATCATAATACGGCAACTCAAATCATCAATCCTTTACCAAAATGGAATTTAAAAAGAGCAAACTGGGAAGGGTTTGCATCAAATATTGAAAACAACATACCTAATACTAAGTTCTCAACAGACATTAAAACCTGGATAAACAGCTTCAACGATATAATCTTAAATGCAGCCGATAAAGAAATAGGCAAGACTCGTCACACAAGAAGACATAATCCCGTACCGTGGTGGAACAACGATTGTGAGAAAGCAATAAAAGAAAGTAAGCACGCCTGGTATCGTTACCAAAAACACAAAACTACGGATAACCTCACAGAATACAAAAAACGTAAAGCCTACTCAAGACTAGTCATCAAAAACCAACAAAAAGATTCATGGCAAAAATATGTAGAATCAATAAACAGCTCTACCCCTATTTCAACGGTATGGAAAAAAGTCAAAAAAATATCTGGATGTTCAACTAACTACGGAATTAAAGCACTACAGAAAGGCAATGACATCACCACAAATAATGCAGAAATTGCTGAAGAACTTGCAAAACTATATAGTCGAAATTCTAGCAACGAAATATATGATGCAGAATTTCTCAACCATAAATCGAATAAAGAGAAACTAGACATACATATAGAGGACTACTCACATCCAATAAACGCCCTGATAACAGAGGAAGAATTTGAAGACGCTTTATCCTCGATGAGAAATACATCACCAGGCCCAGATGATATACCTGCTATCTTTCTCCAAAACTTACCAATCAGCGCTAAGAAACTTCTACTGCGAATATTTAACTCCATATGGACCAACCATACATTTCCAGCAATTTGGAAGAAGGCAATAGTTATACCTATTCTAAAACCCAACAAATCCTCTTTATTACCAGAATCATACAGGCCGATAGCACTCACATGCAACGCATGTAAGCTATTTGAAAAAATAATTAATAGACGATTACTTTGGTGCCTTGAAGCAAACAACCAACTTATACCCGAACAATCTGGATTCAGAGCTAATAGATCAACTTTGGATAATATCATCGACTTAGAAAGTGAAATACACGAAGCCTTCAACAAAAAACAAAAATGTCTAGCAGTTTACTTTGACCTTAATCACGCTTTTGACAGAGCTTGGCACCACAAAATCCTCAAAACGAAGGTCTACAAATGGATATCACCAATTTTGGTAAACATTTTTATGGACAGTTTAGAAATAAAATTGTTATAATCGATGAGGCAACAGCTTCCGCAATCACATTTTTTTGGTAACGTTTCAAAATTTTTTACTATCATCAGACGTTGAACATACGCATATGGAAAGAGAATGGAGGCCTTTAAGGCCTGTAGAGCTGCTATATATGAAAAGTGAGCTTAGGATAAGTAGCCTTCTAACTAGTGAAAAATGATTTTAGTAGTGTACAATCACTGCTCTGACAACGTTTTCCATTAAATCTGAAATTTCATAGATGGACTGGTTATTATCCTGCGGTCTATTAACAGAGATCATTCTCATTGTGCCCTACTAATGGCGGACTTTCCGGGGACAATGGCCGTCGTAATTTTAACGAGAAACGTGAATTTTGTCCATTATTTGTAATTATATCACGAATAGCGAAAGCCAAACGAAGCTGAAGGGTTTCATATGTATTACAATTTGTCCAGTGTATTTTTAATGTTGTCGTGCCATATATTTCTAATGATGGTTATTTAACCCAAATTATTTTATAATTTTCGATTTAAAAAAAAATGAATTTAGTAATTGGGGTAATTATTGTAAAAGTACGCAAATTTGGAAAATTGGTTTATTAATCTATTTGAAGATTTTAAAAGCATAATTTGGAAAAATCAAAGATTAAATGTATGGTGAGTGATCTGAAACAGAAATAAACAGTCATTTGATCGATTAACTTCAAAAAGTTGATTTACTTTCATATCTACAAGTGTTTCCATGCTGAAATATGGTTTCTTATTTTATTTAACTAGTGAAATGCTGAATATCTTCCGTACCTTCCCTTTAGTATATTCATTAGTTTTGGGATTTTTAGTATTATTCAAAACTGATTTTAGGATTTCAAAGTTTTTTCTTTGGTAAATTCATTATCATTCAGTTATTTTAATGTCCCAATTTTTACGCTTATTAAATAACTGGATTCTTATCTGCTTTAACTCTATTTCGTAAGCCTATTTTTCTTCTTCCTCCTCCTTGTAATTCTTCCGTTATGCATCTGTGGCATGTCATACATATCTTGAATTCCTTTCCACTGCCCATCGTTTGCTATACTTTCAAGTTGTGATCATATCTATAGATATTTAGTTTCTGTGAAGTCTACAGTACATTTCATAGGCCTCTTAAATAATAATTTTCCAATACTTTTTTTGTTGATTTATTAGGTTCAGAGATTTCTATACAGCAAACCATATAAAGGTAGACCACAATATTTTTTAGTACTGAGAAAGTTCAAAGCTTGTTTGAAATAAAATCACAGTATTTCTTTATAACCATAATTAACTAAACCAACCTGTATTATAAAACTGAAGTTCCAGAAAATTATCCTAGCGTCGAAATAAAGCCATTGTGAACTGTAAATGATATAATGATTATGCAGTGGAATTATTTCTAATTTTTTCTCTATTCCCTAAAGACAATATTTCAGCATTAGTCCCAGTTGAGAGAGATATTTCTCTAGAGTTTCCAACAAAAAGTACAACGGTTGTAATAAAAGTGAAGACGCGGCAAAACTACTTTTTAATTTGCTGACGCATTATTAAGTTACGAATTTTTAAGTTGTAAGAGCCATTTTTCACGTCCTACACATTATTTCTCAAATACAATCAGGGAATATTATAGTAGAGGAAAAAAGAAATATAATTCTTTGTCTTTTGTGACAAAGTATTATATCTTATGTTATTGTATTTTCTATTATTGTATGTGATAAATTTTGTTTAATTAAAATTGACATAACAACACATCAAATACATTTCATCATTTGCATCACTGATCTCCCTTAAGCGTAAAGTCATTTATCGAAATTTCCCTTACGTATATATGAACATGATTGAAGGGAATCGCAGATGAAAGGAGCCCTAACTTTGCGCCATTATTACATTCCAAAGCGACATCTAACAGGATTTCATATGAAAAGATGTCAATCAAAATGCAATGTTTGCAATTTGTATCACTCGATTGCAACTGGGAGATGAAAATATATGCAGTTTAAATTTAAAACTAAGATAGGTGTGTTTTGGAGCGTCGTAAATTGATATAAATTAACATTAAAACATTTTATCCAAATATATGTTGATATAGATTGCCACAAGCAAAACAATGGTCAAAAGAATTACCGACGAGAGACATATGTTTATACGGAAAGCCAACGCAAAGTTTTTAATCACCAATTGCCCAATCTAAAATAGCAAGAGCTTCCCTTCTTAATTCAACACTTAATTAAATCTATCAAGTAAATAGTTTATCACTTAGTGCCTCGATATTCAAAGACGATAGAGAATCGTTTTTCGTTTTCGAATACTTTATATTGGTATCCTATATACCTTTGATCCATTTATTGCCGAAGAAAAATCCGCTAACTGCATTTTATTTGTTTTTGAGTTTTCTTTTCTGGCTTCTTCTGATACGCAAAAAACACATACACTGTAAAACACAAATGAGAATACTTCCCCTTTTCTTGGGAATTTCAAAGCAGAAAAGTGAAGCACGCTGAGGTTTGAGGAAAATTGAAATACTACTTGTTTTAAGAAAATTTTGCACTAGATACACTCTAACAGTTATTAATATTTATTAATAATTGTAGATTTCGAAAAGACAGATTGAAAAAATTCTATTCTATGCCGATGCATTATTTCTTTTACAGATTTTTCAACCAACATTATGTTAATTTTGTGTATTTATTTAACATTCCTTTGAACCTTTAGTTTGCTGCTACTATAGATATATTTAACCAGTTAACAATGTCGTTATTATGACAATTTAAGTTGTTTCTGGCAATGTTTTACTGAGATATAATATTTTTCAGTGTAGTTAACACTATAAAGCTCACAAATAAAACAAGTTTATCGATATTTACTTAAAGATGGTGTTTTGGCTCCGTGCTCTGTGTGGATCTTCTATACGAAATTAAATGGAATTTTAATAAATTGGGGCATATTATTATATTCTTAGTGAAAGGAAAAGCAGATATGGTTTCTGCTCCTTCTTGTACACTCTTAATGATTGTCCCCCTTTTTAAAGAATTACCCAACCATATAAGAATAAAGTTACACCACACCAGAAGAGAAAGTAAATTTTTTAATAAATTTTAATTAGATACGCGCTTTTGAGTCACCCCCTACTTCACACAATATATTGCTAATCGGTTAGTCACGTGACCGTCGTTTTTTCATAAGCGAAAATTCGGAAACGCCCTTTTTGTGCACAATGCCATAAAAAGCACTTTCTTTTGTCGGGTGACACAGTAGAGGAAGGGTGTGTATAAAATTTATATCAAAAGCGTTTCGAGTATCGATAATATTCTGATATAATCATTTTTTATTGATCAATGTTAAGCTCCCTGAGAGTGTTTATTAGAACAATATTTTTTTACAGACACTGACGTGATTAGTGTTCAAATATTATGATTGAAATTCAAGGAATCGTTTTTGTACTTTACATTTCATCTATATATGACATACCAGAACTGGAGCAAGTGGTCCTGGCAGCCTTTGCAGAAGACAGTGATTATAGCAACAGGACTTAGGAATTGAAAATCAGTTTAATTTTTGCTTGAGGTTGAAGAGATTTTGCGACAAAGCGTTTAACCGCAACAACTTTCATTTTATTGAATCGCTTGACAATTCTGGCATCAGAGGAAAAGCTCTTGACTTGTTCAGAAGCTATCTTTCGAATAGACCGCAAAAAGTTAAACTGAAAAATGTCTATAGCGAATTCGAAACAGTAGAGTATGGAGTACCGCAAGGAACCGTACTAGGACCAATCCTGTTCAATGTTTATTTAAATGATTTATTTTTGGTCAACACCGTAGGCAAAATAATAACGTATGCAGACGATACTGCAATCTTCTACTCAGCTCAAAAATGGAACTCTTTAAAAGAACTAGTAGAAAAAGACATTAAGATGATCAAATCATGGTTTCAGAGTCGATTGCTAACCATAAACCCCAGTAAAACGTTGTTTCTTCCACTTTCCACTAATAAGTCTACTTTACCGTCTTTCACTACCCTATAAATTTCTGATGATTTCTCAATAGAGTCCACACTGGAATTCAAGTACCTTGGTGTGATAATTGACAGTCATCTCAAGTGGAATAAACATGTGGGACATGTTATTAAAAAACTATACTTCTTAATTTACAGACTGAAAAACCTCAGATATATTCTAAATAAAACTCAACTGAAAACAGTATATCATGCATTGGTAGAGTCGCATATTACTTATGGCATAGTTGCTTGGGGAGCAGTCGGAAAAACCATACTCCATAATTTAATGATAGTTCAGAAAAAACTCATCAAAACCCTATTTTGTAAATCAAGCCGATACTCTTCAGATCTTCTTTACTCTGAAACTGGGATCTTGGACCCAAGACAGTTATTTTTCCTGAACCTGAATGTCGAACAGCATAAAACTAAATCCACTTTGATAATAAATGAACACCAATATGATACAAGACTGAAACATACCACTTACTTACCTCCACCAGCTTCGAAATCTATTGGGCAGAAACATTTTTAGGCCCGAAACTTTACGGCCGCCTTCCCCAACACATCTCAGAATTGAATAATATCAACCAATTCAAAAATAAATTAAAAGACTATATCAAATCAACTTCGCGATATGACATACATGAACAAATCGAATATACAGTGTGTAAAAGCCAAATGGAATAAATTCATTATTTCGGTTACTGTACATATTTATAAAAAGTCCCGAAACACGTCAAATTTAAATTATAACTTGACATTCTTTAACGTGAAAATGCAACCCCTACCTTCAACCCCTTTTAGAATGACAGGTACAACCCCCAATTTTTTAAATGGGAAGTATAGGCTTGTGATATATCATTTGAAAGGTCTCTTCATTCTCTATTCAAAAATGTTATTGTTTTTAAATTTAATGCAAAAATTAACATAAAAAAAATTAATATCATGTTGTTACCGAAATTCGCTACATACAATCAAAAACTAAAATGTAATGCAAAACGTAATAAAATGTAGAACACGAAAAAGAACTATGAATGTTAATGAAGTAGATGTTCAAAATGTTCTCCGCGAACGTCTTGGCAACATCCTAATCTCAAATAAAACTGTCTTCTAACATTATTTAACATATCAGGCGTGATCGACCTAATCGCAAGCGTTATTCGTTCTTTTAAGTCATTTAAATCAGAAGGTTTAGTTTTGTACACATGGCTCTTCACATATCCCCATAAAAAGAAATCTAATAATGTAAGATCAGGTGATCGCGCTGGCCATTCAATCGATCCTCGCCTCCCTATCCACCGATTGGGAAATATTGTATCGAGGTACTGCCGGACATTAAGTTGGTAATGTGGTGGTGCTCCATCCTGCTGAAACCATATCGTATTCGCTGGAACTTGAGGATTACCTGGATCAGGATATAAATTTGCCAACGTTGGAATGACATCATTTTGAAGTAGTGCCAAATAATTGTTGCCATTCAAGTTGCCCTCAATAAAAAAGGGACCAATTATATTGTTCCCTACAATCCCTGCCCAAACATTAACCTTTTGAGGGTATTGAGTGTGTTCTTCTCTCATCCAGTGAGGATTTTCCGTGGACCAGTAGCGGCAATTTTGCCGATTAGCATGACCGTTAAGTAAAAAAGTACACTCATCAGAAAACATAACGTCTTCTAATTGGATAATATTGTTATCCAACATGTCCATCATTTGCTCACAAAAAAAAGTTCTCCTATCAAAATCGTCTTCCATGAGCTCCTGAGTAGGTATCATCTTATACGGATGCAATTTATTTTCTTTTAATATGTTTGCTATCGATGTATGGCTAGCATTGAATGTAGTGGATGCCTGTCTACTCGATGTATGTGGGTTTTCCTGAAACTCAAGCAACACATCTAATTTGAGTTCATCACTCAGTGCATTAGCAGCTGCTTTTTTTATCTGCCTTACATGACCAAACTCGCGAAACTGCTTTTCTATTTTACTTATTGTTCCTTGGGATATAGGCGGTAAATTAGGAAATTTCTCATGAAATAGGCGAGTTACTTCCTGTTGTGTTCGGATGTTATCTCCGTAACCAATCATTTGTAAAACTGTTATTTTATGCATTTCCGTTAATCTAACCATTTTTCAGAATTGAATTGAACAAACTTTATACTTAAATTACAACAATGACAACTTAAATAAAACAATCTACTACTGCTTGTTAAAATAGCGTTGCCACGGAAATACTTTAAAGTTTTTTAATGGTTACCATCTAAAAACCACATTGCTACGGTTTTTGTTCACTTTCTCATTATCAAGACCTAAACGGGAAATAAGTTTTAAGTAATATTGTAATAAGTTCCGAGTATATTTTAGCGAATTTCGGTAACAACATGATATTAATTTTTTTTATGTTAATTTTTGCATTAAATTTAAAAACAATAACATTTTTGAATAGAGAATGAAGAGACCTTTCAAATGATATATCACAAGCCTATACTTCCCATTTAAAAAATTGGGGGTTGTACCTGTCATTCTAAGGGGGTTGAAGGTAGGGGTTGCATTTTCACGTTAAAGAATGTCAAGTTACAATTTAAATTTGACGTGTTTCGGGATTTTTTATAAATATGTACAGTAACCGAAATAATGAATTTATTCCATTTGGCTTTTACACACTGTATACTATATCTTGATATAGTAACTACTTCAGTTAAAGATAAGTGTTAGTTTATTCAATGGATATATGATATACCTACTTATTCTTTTCTGAGGTATATTGGTTTGTATGTTTTTGTGTGGATGTGTTGTTCGTTTGGATGTCTGTGTGTGTGTTTATTTCTTACTATAAGTGATAATGATATTTCAAGAAACTTGTGCTCTCCCCATGCTCTTTTACCTCTCACTTTTTATAATTACCACTAATTCTTTATAATTATTATGTACCTTTCATTTAAGATTAATTATGTATAGTATTTATATTTATATTTATTAACCTATATCTTTTCAACCTATTCAAGAATTAAATTTCTTAAAGGTTTACTCATTTTATTGTACATGTTCTAGGTTAGTTTATGTATTTATCTTGTAACAGATTTTTTTGTGCAATAAATCTTATTATTATTATTATTATTATCAAACAGCGATATAGATATAGATAAATAATAATTTGAACTAATATTAACTTTTTTTAATGGAGTGTGCCAGAATTTTCACTATTTTCGAATATAATATTCAAGTTGAAAAACGTAAAAAGATGTATTGCTTGTGTTGAGCAACAATATTGTATATTTTATAAAATAAAAATAACAAGCGAGTGATAAATACACTGTACTCGCATCAACTGCAATTCGTGTTTCTGTACATTATGAGATTTTGTAACATATCGAGAACGTGACTAAAATTTTCTGATATGAATTTCATGGCAATTTATTTAATTCATTTTAATATTTAGTTAATGGTTTTAGATTAAAAAAATGGCAATTCCACCAACACTTACAACAAATTTGTTTCAGGAATCAAATGTAGAATTGAATATTAAAAAAATTGTTAGTTGTGATGATGGTATTACAAAAAATGTCGATACTGGTCTTATTATTGGTTGTTGGGGGTAAGTTTTATTTTCATTTTTGTCTTCTGAGTGAAAGCAGTTTAAATAAATAATAAAAAAAAATTTATTAGAATTGAATTTCAACGAGTAATAGAAATATACTATTTCCTATTATCGTCTCCTCAATTATTTTGATGATTCTTAACTTAATTTTCCTAATTTTGGCAACTATGTATTTCACTTTTACCTATTTCCAAAATGAATCAACTGCTTTCCTTTTCATTCATTTTTATTCGGTATTCCACCTGTGGTTTCTCTCAATTTTTTTGCTTACTCCAGTCTTAAAAGTAGTTTCACCAAAAACCAGTTGAGGAGAATTCATTTATAAAGCTACAATCAAATTATTTTTATTTTTGGGACTCAAAAGTATCTTCAAACTATGTCTAAAAAAGTTCTTCGTTCATCTCTTTATGATAATCTTCAGCACTTTTTTCAGTCATCTCAGCACTTTCAACAAATGTATCTTCGTTTCCCGCAAGGATTAAAATAAATCCTGGTCCTTTTTCCGTTCAGAGTTCTTGAACTCGTCAAAGGTCTGCCGTGGATTCTTTGTTGTTGTATCCTGCTATACTTATCCATTAGTAGTTCCAAAATTTACCCACGATTCGACCATATGAATGATATTGGCTCATTGATTCTTGAATTTCTGTCCTGCTTGTAATAAACTAAAACCACCACATCGTTCAATAGTCCTATCGATGTATTTTTAGAATTATTTTGAAAATGTTCCGTTTTATTATTTTTTTTCTAGTACGATGTCAAGGATTGGAAGAATTTTTTAGGAAGCTATTTCTGATAATCTTCGTCGTGTTTAAATTTGTAAGTAACTACATTTTTTATCCACAGCTGGATTAGCTGAGCCTACAGGACTTTGGAAATTGGATTGGAAATTGGATGAATTTTGTGAAGACATGATTCCTAGTTGGGTTGAACAAGACGAAACTGAGAGAATGTTGGGATTTGGAACAGAAATTAGTATTTTCGGTAAGCCAATTTAATTCCCCCAAAAAATGGAAGTGACAAGAATGATTCTAAGAACGTATTTATTTTTAATTTAAGATCATTTTTCCAGATTTATTGAACAAAGAATTGACTTCATTTGGGGAATCACATGACCTTATAGATATATTCAATATAACTGGCATTATTAAAAATGTGCAAACTTTTTTGTCAAGTTTTGATGCACTACTATCAGAAAAGTTAGAATGGACACTAGAGGAAATTATAGAAGGATTCCTGGAAATCGTTTTCAAACTTAAGAACGTGCTGGCACAAAAACTCAACATCGACTTCGGATCTGTGTTTCAAACTGAGAATTTCGTAAAATATCTCCTCAGAATTCGGTATTTCTTCTTAGAAAAGTTGAATTTCAAATCTCTTAAGTTGGGAGCAGACATAGATAACTTGATTAGAGTAATATATCAAATAATCACTTGGTTTACGACGAAAATTCAAAACTATGAAAAAAAATTCTTCTAGTCTATTTTTCATCGCTTCAGGGTTGTTCTAATACACTTTATAAAAATGTTAAATAATGAACTCTTGTTTTATTTTAATAAGTGAACTCACAAACATACTTTTATTTAATCTTTGAAACTGCGTAGAATTGCATGTGCCTTATAATCCTTTTCACATAGTTCGCTGCGTGGATTTAAACGATCCCTCAACAAACAAATATGTCAGCACTAAGGCTTTTTTTAAGATTGATTGTTTTATATATCGATAATAGGGAAAAATCTGATTACTCCCTTTTTATTTATTAACGCAAAGTAAACATTGTTGTAAACTATAGTTAAACTGCAAGGGGACTTTGAATTATTAGCATTTATTTAGCCAAATCCTAAATCCTTCATAACGGAAGGGTCTTGAAGTGAGGGTTGAAATACAAGTATATGAATAGGGTGACTTCCGGTTATTTTAAATAAAACACCCCGTATATTTTCAACTTTTTGAATTCTGGTTTAACACTACACCAACACTAACACTTTTTACGAGCGTTTCTTTATCCAAGTAATCTTCAGAGACTGATTTTTTGAGGAAGAGACTTGGTGATGCATTAATAATAATAAACATAAATAATCCCCATAAACATAAATAATACCCATTTATCGGCTTCCTTTCAATAAAAAAAGAGAATGAAAAAACGAAATTAAATTAAAGTTTGTCTGTGTGGCGTTGGTGTGCTGAGGAGTCACATTGCATCTCATTAGATCGCGAGTGGCAAATCTAATTGAATAATGACGTCACACAATTGGAACAGGCGTTGGAAGCGGGTGAAGTTAGGAGGATATGAAATTTAATAACGGAAGACAGTAGCGACCCCTACAAATTAGCTTGTCGTCGTGTTGTCATCTTTTAGCACTGGTAATTGAGTCTAGTGACAGATTTACCTCGAAAGCGTTCAAAATATTAAAAAGTTGAATCAGTATAAGAGAATAAAAATGAGACCTTGTTGAATTTTGAAAGTTCGATAAGGGAGAGAAATAAATTTCTTTAACGTAAACAGTTTTCGTTGTACCACATTTGGAACGTTTTATGAAAGAAACTGACTTGCATCCTGGCATTTTGCATCACTGCCTTGTTTAGTGGTAGCTTGGCCAATGGCTACAAGAGTCTTGACGCACAATTCTTGGGGGTATATTCGAGGGCATAGCAGAACGGCTCTTTTTAGCTTGAATGTATTTTTCTACGTCACTTAATCTTCCTCTTTTATTTGTAGAAGCTTTCCCCTGTTTGGAGAGATAATAAGCAAGAACGGTACTGAATTTAACCAAAGGTAAATATTTTTCGCCGCGTTGTGTAGAAAGTTTTCTATATATATACAGTAACCATGATTTTTTTATTGTCATGTCAACCAGATGATAAAACAAATGTATATACCATTTCTTTGTACCCATTTGTATCTTGTACTGTCCAATAAGACCATCTAGTAAATCGACGCCTCCAATATGCGTGTTGTACTCTTTAACCACATTGGGACAGGAAATAGCGTTTCACTTGTGAAAAAGGTAGCACTCCTTTACTAGAGGAAAGAAGTCACTATTTTGTTGTCTTCCCAAGCAGCAGATGAAATCTCCATACCAATATCAGCAACGAAATCGATTGAAGTTCCGCCACGCTTCTGTTTTAACCAGTAGGCAGTTGTGGAGATCGGAATTCTGGGTTGTATTACAGTTCCAAGACTTTGAAATCCATAATTAGCCAAGTGATTAACCAAAGGAATCGACGTGTGGAAATTATCAAAAATATACTGTATAGTTTTGATTATTTGGGATATAAACGTTTAACAACATAATATCTATATTTAGGATTATTTTCATCACCAGTGAGGATCTCAAATTGATACGAAAACCCATCAGTGCCAAAAAGCACATACAGTTTATATATACCCATTTATGAGGTTTCATAGGAAGATATATTTGACAAACATTGACTGTTCAACTAAAGCTTTGCTCAAGAAACTTTACTTTTCATATTTTACTTCTTCACACATTATTTTTATGTCGTTTTTTCTGTACGATTAACCCTTTTGAGAGAATTGGTATGTATTTAACAGATTTTAATCTTTTCTGACAAGTCGAATACGATTGTCAGGTTCCTTATAAATATTAAAAATATTCAAGAGATTATCTATCCCATTTTTAATTCCTTTCTCGGTAAGTTGACACAGAATATATGTCTTCTCTTAGACATCTCCAGTTGATATTTTAACAAAGACGTTTCCTAAATTTATGGCTACGGTATGTGGTTATTTTCAAATTTTTAACAGCCGAAGTTTATATTTTCGTGCTTCTTCATTTTCTATATTCATGTTTTAAAAGCGGTAACCTAATCCTTTGACGGAGAGAATTTTTCAGTGTATACGGTAGATTTAATGAATTTGAAGGAATCATTCTCTGATGCTAATAGAAGCCTATCCGATTTGTTAGAGTTTAAATTTATAGACATGCTTTGTTACGTCGTACTGGAAACTGATGGAAATTTGATATTGTTAGTATATAAAATTCTAGATATTTTATGAGGTATGCTATGATCTGAGAAACGATGTGAAATAACAAACAGTTAGGATCTTATATCTTTTTTAAGTCCGATGAAGTACAATTTACGACTTGATTTTAGAAAGAACTAACTAGACTTCAGTATTTAGGAGAAGAGTTGTAACACTACTTAAATATATTTGTTTTTTCTTTTAAATTATCTATCAAATATTTTTTATCATCTTCTCAATAAATCTTGTTTCTTATCGTTCGATTCCCACGTTTTGAAATATATCATGAAAACCCTAAACTGTCACTACATGTAAAAACTACAAGTTAATGATGTAGCAAATAAAAGTTTTAGATCGAACATAAGGAATGAATAGTATACACGCTGCAGGAGATATTTTGATCTTTTGTGAAAAAGCGACAGGTATGAGAATACTTTTATTTAGTAAAAAAGTGTTTCTGTTCTGCAGGTCCGTCAACCTTAATAGCCAGCTAGGTATTTGATGAGAGGATAAAAGAATATTTTAAAACATTATATAAAAACATTTTTTTACAAATACCTTCATTTGATTTGACAGAAATGTTTTTAAAATTAAAATTTCACTGATAGCTGAACATTCGGAAACAAAATTCATAATGTATAATGAGAGACAATTTATAAGTGATGTTATGCATCTTTACTAAAAGTTTTCAATATTTTTGGCATAATTTTCAAAAAACCGATACTTTTCTTGACGAATTGATGTTTTACTTCTATTTCTGTTGTAGAATATGTTTTATTGATTTTATTTAATAATTACGGAAATATTTGGAACAATTAAATTTATTCGTAACGTTCATAAGTTTAAAAACATTCTGTGAACCAAAAAACTTAACTGTCACCTAAACTAGCTCAAATAGATATTAATCAAAAGAAGTATTTCATAATCTTCACCACCTGGCTATCCATTTTCCCGTTTATATGGTAATTAACAAAAATACAAATTAAAATTAGTCACTGGTCAGCCATAATCATAAAACACTATTTTACGACTTGAAATATGTTTTCTAACGATAGTATATCATATCCTAGACTTTATTTTAATTAATAAGATTCATGGAAAATCAAACAAATATATATTATGAATCTATTAGCCAGGTTAGTTGATACTCTGAATGCTGACGGAAAGAAATTAATTTTTATAATTTTTATTAAGTATTGCCATACCCGCATAAATAGAAATACCTTCTCCGTCAATGAGTTTATTATAATATGAGCTCTCACGCGTAAATACCAACAACGTCAAAACACCACGGGTTCAGATATTAAAAAGGGTATGCCTTAATTAGACCTCCACAGGATTTATTTTGATGGCATTCTGAGATTTTATTTTTAATATTTTAATGAAGATTTTCAACAAATAATTGACTTGCTCTTGTGGGATTAAGATGCTGTAATATATACTTCTCTTTAATATGCTCGGTAATAACAAAACTAGTCTTAGAGGCAATACATTGTAGTTATATTACTATCGATACGTTCTCGAACTACAGGTGATGGCTAGAGGATACCATATTTATGTTTTTATTATTCATGAGTGTAGGTGCTCTTCTTCTTCATAATGGAGTAATTTTAATTAGTATTAAAGATATTCACTATGAAATTTATGTGAGCGCTAGTCACAAACGGTTATATTTATTTAATTTTAGGTATGTATCGGAAGGTCAGCTTCCTACCGAATTGTGCTACGGAGTATAATCAATAATCCCCGAGAGTGTTGTCTACAAACTATCTGAGACACCTGTAGGCACTATATTGTTTCTACAAGCAGCAGGTACTTGTAAGGTATCTGGTGGTGTGTATCTGATATGTCGAAGTTGTTGGACGAAGAGGGCTGGTCCTCTACTGGTGAGTTTTTGCCACTCGTAGTTCTAAAGTGAAATAAAATTTCTGATACGTTATTAGGAAGGAATTTTGATGCCATTCACAATAGTTTTTACAGTGTTGGACTATATTTTAAATTAAGCGAGATATTGCCTGTTAACGATAACTTGGGTGTATACAGGGTGATTCATTAAGAATGTCCAATCTCTGAACTGTAGATTCTAGACCTCAAAATATGATGATTCTGCTCAACATGCCTCATGTGAATATTGCTAGTTTCCGAGATACGGGGTGTTCAAAGTTTAAATTTAAATTTTCATTTTCGCAATAATTTCTTATGTTTTCACAATTTCTCTTTGAAAATTGGCAATTTTACGTTTTTTGGCATGAGGAATCATAATTTGCACTCTAATTTAACATTGCCAATAAAGGGCGCTAGTTACACTTGTTTGTGTCAATTAAATCAAAGTAAACTTTTTTTGGGCTAAACTTACAACTAAAATAATAAAAAAATATTAAAAAGCGTTAAATTCTACAAAAAAAAGTTACTCTTCTTTGATTCGTGTAACTCAATCGGTTATCGAGTTATTTGCTTCTAAAAAGTTCAATAAATTTTAATTTTTCATAAAAAATTTTTATTATTCCTTAAATATGTAACAATAACTAATTTGCGAACAAAAATAAAAAAACTTCAAAGCAAATGCTCAAAATGCCCACCATTTACTTCAATACACTTTATGATCCGCTTTCGTAAAGATCTCTTAATATCAAATAATCCTTGTCTATTATTTTTAATTACATCCACGGCTTCTTCTATTTTCCGTCGCAGTTTGGAAGAGAAGTAATTTTTTCTTTGTAAACTAATGCCTTCATTTGCGACCAAATTGAAAAATCCAAACGATTGAAATCAGTGCCTCTTGGTGGTGGTGTAATATGTGGGTATTTAATGGGTCCTTTTGAACTGCCAACCAATTTAAATGGACCTCTTTATTTAGATTTTCTTCAAGAACATTTACACGAATTACTAGAGGATATACCTCTCGCTGTAAGACAAAATATGTGGTTTTTTCACGACGGAGCACCACCACATTATTCTTTACAAGTTCGTAAATACTTAAACGAACAGTTTCCGCATCGATGGATTGGTCGTGGAAGTGAGTTTGCTTGGCCACCAAGAGGCCCTGATTTAAATCCTTTGGATTTTTCAATTTGGTCGCAAATGAAGGCATCAGTTTACAAAGAAAAAATTACTTCTCTTCCTCAACTGCGACGGAAAATAGAAGAAGCCGTGGATGTAATTAAAAATAATAGACAAGGATTATTTGATATTAAGAGATCTTTACGAAAGCGGATCATAAAGTGTATTGAAGTAAATGGTGGGCATTTTGAGCATTTGCTTTGAAGTTTTTTATTTTTGTTTACAAATTTGTTATTGTTACATATTTAAGGAATGATAAAATTTTTTTATGAAAAAATTAAAATTTATTGAACTTTTTAGAAGCAAATAACTCGATAACCGATTGAGTTACACGAATCAAAGAAGAGTAACTTTTTTTGTAGAATTTAATGCTTTTTAATATTTTTTTATTATTCTAGTTGTAAGTTTAGCCCAAAAAAAGTTTACTTTGATTTAATTAACACAAACAAGTGTAACTAGCGCCCTCTATTAGCAATGTTAAATTAGAGTGTAAATTATGATTCCTCATGCCAAAAAAAGTAAAATTGCCAATTTTCAAAGAGATATTGTGAAAACATAAAAAATTATTGCGAAAATCAAAATTTAAATTTAAACTTTGAACACCCCGTATCTCGGAAACTAGCAATATTTGCATAAGGCATGTTGAGCAGAATCATCATATTTTGAGGTCTAGAATCTACAGTTCAGAGATTGGACATTCTTGATGAATCACCCTGTATAAATATGATGGCAAGAGTTTAAAGATTGCCATATACTCCGACAGCCAAGCGGATATAAAAGCAATCAATACCATGCAGATAAATTCCAAACTTGTTTGAAATTGCTTGAAGACGCTACAAGAGCTGGTCAGTCATAATAAATTGTCCTTAGCCTGGGTACCAGGCTACTCAGATCACAAGGCCAATGAAGAGGCAGACAAACTCTCTAGCCCGAGATGAGACAGGATGTGCTTTCTTCAGTCCAGAACCAAATAGCAGTACTTGGGAAAAAAAAACAGTGGTGGAACAAGGCGTCAAGAATTAGGCAGGCCACAAAGTTCATAAAAGATCCCTCGCCAAACGTCACGGAGTACCTACCTACTGAGCCAGAACCAATCTGGATCCTGGTTGTGCTCCTGACAGGGCATTGTCGACTCAACTAAGACATGAATATCATCGGATTCGCTGGCACAACCATATGCAGGTTTTGCCAAGAATATGAGGAGACCTCAGCAGACATACTGTGCTACTGCGAACGCCTGATTAGGCCGAGGTTTTCAACGGGGGAAAGAAAAACCACAACCCTCTCTATATATGGTCGACCTGAGGTTTGCATTCGAAGTCTAGTAGTAAGGACGAGTCTAGACAAGGAACTCTACAATAACAGGAAGCCACACACAATAGAACTGCAAAGTGGAGATGCTGCTAGAACCATATAAGCCCCAAATTTAACATATCTTATCTTAACTACGTAAAATTGTAAATAAAAGTGATGAATTTCGTAGTAATTAAGAAACAAATTAAATTTCTCTTGATTAACAACATGCTGTAATTAATAAATTAAATTAAAACTATTCCCAGGAATGAAGGTATCTGCTCCAGAACAACTAACCAGAACGAACCAAAACTTTGTAAATTTAATCAATATAGTTTTAATTTCTCCCAGTAGTAGCTTACAAGTTTGATAATAATAAAATGCCAGCCGGTGCCTGCAGCCAGCTTGCATACGGTATATCCTTCACGAAGTTGCAAGAGGAAATTATCTCCAATTTTACGTGAACTACACTTTATTTAAAGGGCATATATAAACATAGACATCCCAAGGGATTTTGTATGTTGTCTCGATTAAGCAGATAATTCCAAATATATATGTGGATTCGTAGGTATATGTTCCATGAAAATCAACTAAGGAATCAACGTGTAGAAAATTTTTATTCCTTTGTGTGTTAATTTGTTATTACACGCATATTTCATATTTTGCTTAGATATTAATTTATAATAGTAAAGTTGATATCAAAAATAACTGATAATAGGAAATGAACCAGTTTCCATTGGAAATTACTTCCAAATTTTAAAATAAAATTCAAATTTTATTGCAGTTTCCGACCACCACCCGAGGATTTCCGAACGCTACCGATTATACGTGTGATGTCATACCATGTGATTACTTTTGTCAATATGGCCGGTATTGCATTAGGTTCTGTGTAGTTTTGTGTTTATATTGTATTTTAATTAACTATTAATTGCTTCATCGACGTAAAAATATCATTTATATGTTTGTTTGAGGCCATTACGTGTTTGTGTGTGCTTTTTTCATTTCTAAAATTCAAAGTAGAGTGGAAAGTGGATATAAATATTCGATATTTCCGAGGATATTTTAAAACTTTTAGAAGAAAATATTTTATTTACTAGTTCAGTGACGCATAGCTTGCAACCACAATGCCCTTCTGTTAAGTACATTTTTGCTTGCGCCACCAGGTAAAGTAACAAATATTTTGTCTGGAGTTTTAATAGTCGTTGATTTACACTCTGGAACAATGCAATACCTACTTGTAATACAAAGTTTTTTTTTCGGCTTTATCCATTTTTAAAGCTTTCAGAAACAAATTAGGTCACAAGAACTCAGAGCGTGATACACGGATAAGAAAGTAAACAAATGACGTCACTCCATGGGGCAGCTATCTTTATGACGTAAAGCGCGTTTTGGCGGACTTTCAAATTTTATGATTTTTAAAGTCGTTTTAAAAGTAAAGTTTAAATTTTTTTGAAAAAATAGGCATGGAGACCTGGTAAAGCGTCAATTCCCACCAATAGCAAAATTTATGCTTGTACCCTATTCAAGACTGATCAGATACTCGGTTTTTTTAAATGAAATTTGTACACCTAAATTTCCTGGAGTCTCTTTTATAAGCTCAATTTTTGGTCTTAAAAAAGATAAATTTATTTTCATTATTCCTTATCCGAATTTCATCTCGGCGCATCTGCCTTTTAATAATTCCTCTTTCTTGTATTATCTCAACAGCAAAAATACATTACCCCATTTATAAATTAAAAGGAAGCGTCCATGAATCTAACTAGGAGTTATCTTCCAATGTTCCTAAAATTAGAATTTATTAAAACGCACATATGCAACGGCCGTTATTCTGTTCGTAGCCGAGTTTCTATAGTTTCTACTGGATTCTTAATAAATGCTGGATCGAGTTTAATCTACAGGTAAGAATTATAACTTGAGAGCATTTATAAATTAGGGAAAGAGAGAGAGAGAGCGGGTTTCTCGCCTTCATAAGACCTCGAGTTTTCATTTAACTTTCATTTGCATTAAATTAATTCTCATCCATTGGCGGACGTAGCTGCAGATAATGGGAGAGTTAATAAAATTACAGGAATAAAAATGGAAATAAATTACTAGCGGTAAAAAAGAAGACACATTATCTTAACTTGTTTTGCCACAAAAAAATAGCTATAACTTTTTACTAGATGTGGGTTCTTAGGTCGACCCGTTCCTTTTCCCCGCCACGAATCGGCCTATCCCAAGTTAGACACTTGCCCATTCTATACCTATATATTTTTTTATATTAAAAGATGTTACTAAAATTAAGTTGAAATTTTGCAACAGAAAATACTGTGTTAGTTGCTCCTTCAGAAAGTTTTCAAACATATGAAATAGTGTGTGGTTGACCTTATAACGATGCGTGCAGTAGTTGGCGTGCTCAACCTCATATTACGATTATAACAGAAAATTGATTCCGAATTAGGTGAATAATTCCTTTGGGACATTCGATGATTTGATTTGCTTCGTTTTGCGAGAATTTTGTTTACAGTACACGCAAAAGTTCAACAGTATATCTCTTTTCCTGTTAGTCAACAGGACGTTATCCAGTGCCGGATATATGAATTTTAATAATTCCTCTTTAGACACAAAAAAATCAAAAGAACCGATTTTCATATAAAAGACGTCGGTGGAAAAGTTGTTAGGACTGTATGGACGATGTTTTCTAACTTTAAAAACTCAATTGCTTTTCAAGCTGTGCGAGAACATTGTCTTGATCATTCGTCGTTGGGGATTGGTTTTTCTGCAAACAAATCGATATGTACCAATTAGTCGTATCGGTTCTTTGATCTAGCAGAGGAATTATTGCTACATGACCCGCTTTTGAGATAAATGTCGCTACCATCTTTTTGGAAGCAGGAGAACTGATAACTTTAGTTTTGTCTCGCGTTCGTTATACACTGTCTCTGTCTGTTTCACTAATATTTCCTATTTAAGGGTAAATTGAAGTTATATTAATCCCAAATCCCTTGATATACTATGATTATTATATACGGTAACGTACAATAACAATAATGATAAAACACCTTTCGGTTAATACTCTACAAAAAAACATTCTTGCGCTCCACATTCCTGTTTTGTCGATACCTACAAGCCAATAACTATTCTGGTATTTGATTTGTGTATTCATGTAAGATAATATACTAGGTCGCCCAGATCAAATTCTAATTTACATCCCATAAAGTCCAATCCTGATTAACTGTTTTGTTTGTAATATGTACGCTACCCTTTGATTCATGAAATTGTTATGTCGTGACAATGGTTTTCCAGTTATTGGGGTTCATGGGCGTGGGTTGGTCGTTGATTTGTTATCGCACGAAATGATAAAACTGGTTATTATCAAGTAATAGTAGACTTGTTTACGAGCAATTTGAATAAGTAAATAATGATGGATATAGTTTCAATCTTTATACTAGGTATGTGAAATTTATAGATTTTCAATATAGAATTGTTCTTCTGTATGTTCTTCCTTTATTAATATTCACAAATAATATCGTTAATACCCCATAACAATAGCAATAATATTAATAATTCAACTAACATAATTTTTAAAAACTTGACAATACCGTATGTTAAGGGTTTATCAGAAAGAATTAAGAAAATTGGTAATCAATTCAATATTCGAACTAGTTTCAAATCTAACAATACGTTGAGATCTATACTAACAAAAACGAAACCAAAAAATGAAGAACAATCTTCAAAAAACTGCATATATCAGATATCTTGTGAATGCGACAAATTCTATTTAGGTGAAACATCTAGACCAGTGATCGTCAATTACATTTGGTCAGGGTCCATTTTGGCTTTATCAAAGTCCACCGCGGGCCGAAAGCTTTAGAAGACATCGGTATTCTCATTGGTAATACTTCAAAATGAGCTTGAATCAAAAAAGTCATATTTAGGCCCATCAATTTTTACTTTTGTATACGATTTACAATGTTTAGCTTTATTATTGTATTGGTCACTTTTGCAATATAAATGTTTAATATAATTGTGCGAAAAAGATAGCACAATTATTTCATTTAATAAAAAAGAAATTAGATTATAATTTTCTTTGGCGAGGGCAACCAGTATAGTATTGTTGTGTATTTGGTTGATGAATGAAACAATTCCGGTTACTTCGAATTATGTATTTCTTCCAAATTATAAAATTAACCAACTAATCCGACATGCCCGAAACCCGATCTCTGACGTTCTGTCATCCCTGACGTTTACAATCAAATGTAAGCCAACGAAAGGCGATGGAACATCACAATTCCTCCCCTGATTAATAAAAAATAATAATAAAACAAATGAACAAATGAGAATATAAAATAACTAAGGATAAAAGTAATTACAGATCCAATTTATCTGGTTTTATTACTATTCGTCCAGATCGAGTACGTTGCGAATTAGTAAGAGCTTCTGGTGTTTCTGATGCACTAATACGTGAACTTTCGCTAGGTACTCTTACTATTTCGCCTGTGTTCACATTTTCATTATCTACCTTTGGACTCGATATATCAACAGACTCTGTTGTAGTAATAGGCGACTTCAGATCATCAGCTGATGAGTTAACACAATTATCTCTTTTCTCTAGTCTGATGTTAAGGTCAGGTAATTCTTCACACAAAACTGGTCGCATATTACTACAGTGTACAAATTTTATATTATTATCCAACAACTGCACTAAGTATGTAGAATAGCTAATAATTTTAACAACTTTAGCTTTTTGCCATAATTTCGTTTGAAAGTTTTTGATAAATACATTTTGGTTAAGTGTATATAGTCTCATTTTATTATTTATTGGATTCTTACAATTCTTATAATTATTATTTGGTTTAATTAAGTCAAATCTAGTACGAGGGCGCTCCCTGAATATAGATTGTGCAGGTGATAATCCAGTAGTCGTTACAGGAGTATTCCGGTAGGTGAAAAGAAAATTTAATAAACGCGTTTCGACAATTTTTTTATTTATTTCCTCATTTTCAAGAAAAAGGGCTTTTGTTAACCCTTTCTTAATAGTTTGGACGGCCCTTTCAGCCAACCCATTACTTTTGGGATTGTACGGGGGGCTTTTGACTGGTTTAATACCATTGGATTGCAAGAAGGAAACAAATTCGTTTGAGTTATAAGGGGGACCATTGTCCGAAACTAATTCAACAGGGAGGCCGATAACAGAAAATATTTCCTTTAACTTGCTTATTGTTTCTTGAGATGTAGTGTTATTCATGAGTTTAACTTCAATCCATTTAGATTTGCTATTAACTAATATTAAAAATGAGAAATTGAACTTTTTTAAGAAGTCTATATGAACCCTAAAAAAATTATTAGGTGCTGTAGGCCAGCTAAGATGGCCCGAGTCATCCGAAAAGTTTCGGGTTAGTTGACAAACTTCACAATTAGATATAAATTTCTCTACATCTCTAGATTGGTTGTACCACCAACAATGTGACCTCAACAACATTTTTGACCTAACTATACCAATATGTTGCTCATGAAACAGTGACAAAATTTCCTTTTGTAAACTCAAAGGTATCACTATCTTATTACTTTTCAATAAACAATTATGCTCAACTGATAGCTCATGCCTTAGGTTGAAAAATGGTTTGATATATTCCTCCTTAACAGAGTTAGGCCACCTAGCTAATGTGTAGTCAATGACTTTCTGCAATATTAAGTCCTTTTGAGTAGCTCTCCTAATATGTTCGAAATTTAATGGAATTCCTTCCACTAGGCTAAAAGAGTATATGAACTCAGGTACTTCAGTGGTTACGTTAATAGGCAACCTTGACAGCCCATCCGCATTGGGAATGGATGTACCTTTTTTGTATTCAATATTATAATCATAGGCCGATAAGGTAAGGGCCCAGCGTACAATCCTTGAAGCGGCCGTGACAGGAATACTTTTTTGACGACTAAAAATATACTCTAACGGCTTATGATCTGTGACTGGGATAAACTTTCTGGCATAAAGATATTTATGGAATTTTTTTAACGCAAATATAAGTGCCAAACTTTCTCTTTCAAGATTTGAATACTTTTGTTCATGAGGTGAAAGGGTGCTAGATGCAAACATTATAGGACGATCTTCGCCATTAATCCTATGGCTAAGGACTGCACCTACTCCATATCCACTGCTGTCGCACGTAACAAAAATGGGAAGAGAGGGGTCATAAATAGCTAGAACATTTGAAGAGGTTAGCAACTCTTTACTATGCTGAAAAACTTTCTCACATTCATCTGACCACTTGAATTCAGAATTCAAACCACATAAGTCATACAAAGGTTTTAAGGTAGCGGACAACATAGGTATAAATTTCCTATAATAATTTAGAAGTCCCAAATATGACTTCAACTGTGTCTTATTACATGGAGAAGGTGCCTTTTCAATACACTCAGTCTTTTCCTTGGTAGGGTGAATTCCGTTCGAGTCTATAACATGACCTAGAAATTCTATTCTTGTGACAAAGAATTGTGACTTTTTTTCATTTATTTTGACATTAAATTCATTTAATCTTGTTAACACACCTTTTACATTTTGGATACACTCTTGTAAATCTCGTCCCGAAATCAATATGTCATCGAGATAACATTTTGTTCTTGGTATCCCCGATAATATTGCATCCATAACAGCCTGAAAAATTCCAGGGGCAGCACTAACACCGAAAGGGAGACGGTTAAACCTAAATAAACCTAGATGGGTATTCACCGTGGTCAGTTCCTTAGAGTTGTCTGTTAATTCCAGTTGCTGAAATGCTCCAGAAAGATCTATTACTGAAAAATACTTACTTCCATTTAGACTTGCAAAAATGTCATCAGGTAAAGGCAATACGCAATGATCAGATTCTATGTACTTATTTATTGTTTTTTTAAAATCTACACACAGTCTGATATCATTTGATTTTGATTTAGATACCACCACAACTGGACTGGCCCACTGACTATATGTAACTTTTGAAAGTATCCCTGAATTGACTAATCTACTAATTTCAGACTCAACTTTTGGTTTAAGACTATATGGCATTTCATATGAGCGATAAAACACTGGTGAAACTCCTTCTTTTAGCCTAATTTCTGCTTTAAATTTTTTTATACCTAATTTCGACTGAGTTTCAAACACATTTGGATATATGTGCTTAAATTCCTGTACTAGTTTTGGTATTTCTATTTTAGGGTTGCAAATTACGCCTGTTTCAACCTGATTAATTGACTGACTAGATCTATCACCACAGTTATTCAGAGAGCTTACCTTAAAATTGTTTTTCCAGTTTGGGTACAAAATATTCAACCAGTTTCGACCCATTAATGGTGAAAATTTGATATTACCATCAAGTACTACAATTGGCAATTTAAAACTTTTTCTATGAACCTTGACATTAACTATACATTCTCCTGCGATCTGGACATTTTGGCCAGTTACAACCTTCAAATTATATCCAACTTTGTATATTTCTAAAAAAGAAAGGTATTTTTTAAAATCAGATTTGTGACAAACAGTCTTACAAGCTCCTGAATCTATCTCGAAAAGCATTTCTTTTCCTTCTACCATTAGTTTAGTTTTCAAGGAATTGTCCTCTTTGGATTTTATTTGGCCCAACACTAAAGAATTTTCATCTTCAGATTTCACTTCATCTTGATCTTCAATCTCACTGAACTGCCCTATTTCTATCTTGTGAACAGACGACTTATTTCTTCGACAAACAGTTCGGGTATGACCTACGCGGTGACACGAAAAACATTCCCATTCTCTTGCTGGACAGGTAACTGGACTATGTTTTCTTCCGCAACGATAACATGCTGAGGTTGATTCAATCTGCCTCGACGAAGTGGATGGTATTTGTTTTGGCCGTATGTTGTTATTTTTACTACCTTTTGTTAATTTTGAGACAAATTGTTCAGTGCCAGTCATCACTTTTAATTGGCTTTCTGCAACTTCTTGGCTAGCTGCTATTTGGAACGCTTTCTCATAAGTTAAGTTTTCTTCTGTAAGAAGCTTACGTTTTATTGTCTCATATTTCAACCCACATACAAACTTGTCACGTAATGCCTCAGGTAAGAAGTTACCGAACTCGCAAAATTTTGATAAGTTTTTGAGCTTTTCCCCATAATCCTTGATGGTTTCTTCAGGTTCTTGTCTAGTTACATAAAAATTATAACGTTCTGCTATAACCAAGCGTTTAGGGCTGTAATGTTGTATTAACGCTTTTTTTAAATCTTCATACGTCTTTGTACTGGGTAAGGCAGGTGCCAGTAAGTTTTTCAAAACACCATACGCTTCTGCTCCCATAAGAGTTATCAACATTGACACTTTCTTTTCATTTTCAATCTCATTACATTGGAAGAGTTGTTCTAACCTTTCAAAGTATGAAGTAACGTCTGTGGTTTTATAATTGAATGCTTCTATCGCTCCTATTAAAGCCATTATGACAAGTTTTATTCGAGAAAAAAATATCTTCGCACGTGGTATGTGAACACTACCAACACCAATATAATTAATATGAGTTCTCAACGTTTTCGGTTCGTATTTACTCGTCGCCAAATTATGTTGTGTATTTGGTTGATGAATGAAACAATTCCGGTTACTTCGAATTATGTATTTCTTCCAAATTATAAAATTAACCAACTAATCCGACATGCCCGAAACCCGATCTCTGACGTTCTGTCATCCCTGACGTTTACAATCAAATGTAAGCCAACGAAAGGCGATGGAACATCACAAGTATAGTATAGTATTTTTTACTTTGAAGTTTGAAGTCGAGGCTGTGCAACTGATTCTCATTAAGTTGTTAACATGAGTGTCTGTTAGGCGTGATCTAAAACGGTTTTTGATAAAGTTCATTTTTGAAAATGCAGACTCACACGTATATGTTGGACTGAACATTGTGCAGCCAATTTACTCAATTCAGGGTATTTTTCATTACTCATATACTTAATCCAAAACTGGTCACAAGAAAGATCTTTAGGGACTTGACTAAATTTATCCTTCAAACTGATGTCCTCTTGAAACTCCGCCATCTCCATTTGCTAAGCAGCTTTACTTGAATGAAAAATCTGCGCTGCTTCATTTGGCCAATCGCCATTGGCTTTTAAAGAAAAGCAGTCATTGCACGAGCACCATCCGTTGTTACCGATATTAACTTTTTCAAATCTAAATCAGCATTTTCAAAGAAATTCATCAACACTTTGTGCAAGTCTTCCCTCATTATTATTACTTGAGTATCTACGCGTGGTTTTAATAATTTTTCGCGGTCCGTTCCAAACGAGTTCGCGGGCCGCCATTTGAGGACCACTGATCTAGACCATTGAAAGTCCGAATAAATGAACATAAAAAGTATATCAAAGATAGGGAGTTCTTTAAGTCAGGTATTTGCAAACATGCTTGGGAAGAGGGGCAATAAAATTCAATGGGATTCGACAAAAATAATATTGAAAGAGCCCAATAATAAAAGACGAAAAATCAAAGAAAGTGCTTTAATACAACTAAATGCAGATAAATGTGTAGCTAGTATTTCAGCCGAATGTAGTCAAATTTGGTTACCAATGTTAGAAAGAGAAATTTCCAATAACCAATTACCTGCGTTATCAGGATAGCATCATAAGTTTTTATCCAGGTTTTCTTATGATTTATCTTTGAAATGGTTGTTAATCGATACACACTTCAATACACAAAATCTCCAAACTGAGTTATACATATTTTGAAAACAAAAATAATCATAGACAAAAAAAGTAACAACAAACGCGTTTTTCCAAAATGAGCGAAAAAAAAAGCGCTGTCCCAATAAAAACCGTTCCTGGAACGTGCACTTCACTGGATTCCATTTCTAGTGGACTACATATCGTTAGAATGTCATAAAATAAAATATTTCATTTCACATTTTACCAGAGGTGTGATCTACTATGAATGGACCTTAATAAAATTTGACAACAAAGTTTTGTAGTCTTAAACTTCAAAATAATATTGATTGTCCAGTTGCCAAAAAATTATTTCTATACTAGTTAATCTTGACAACGGTAGCTGGAACGCTACCGAAACGTCGAAATGAAAAACAAAAAAAACATTATTGTGGTTTGGTTCCCAAAAAAAAATTAAGAAAAAAGAATAAGTAATGCCACAAGGAACTTACAGAAGATATCGTTAATAAACACTAAATTATCAGTAAATAAATACTATCATCGAGAAAAATATTATTTGTGAAGCCGCTCGAGTAATATGATATATTTGTTGTTTATTCACTGTATTTAATAATTATTATTGAAATAATCTACGTAGTGAGGGTTGAAACAAATTAATGTATGTATACAAAAACCTCATTTTACGTTAAAAAACCAATTAAAAATATAACAACGCCAGCACCTGTTGTTATTTAATTTTCTTCGAGTCTATTTTTTGAAATCAACATGGAACCACAACGGCAGGTAAGTGGGCACCACTGGGTAACCCTTAAGATGAGCAAAACCGTTTTGAAAAGAAAATTAATTGTAAAATTGTGATGAATAGTTTGAGTTCGCTCAACACATGCCTTGACTAACGATTTAGAATAGTGGATAATTTATTGCCAAAATTAACATTTTCGTAACGAATTTTGCGGTTGAATTTTCTGTTTAAGGCTGACCATACACGTTAAAAAATGTAGGATATTCAAGTCAAACTTTTATTGGTATTTAAGCTTTACGTCTCTAATTCCCACCTAGAATACCAACAACTCTCCTCCCTTAGCAAAGGGTTTAATAAAATGAAATACAAATAATAAATCAAAGAACTGTGATTTACTTGAAGAGCTTTGGAATTGTATTTCGCTGATTCTGCGAAAACAACTTATATGGAAATTAATTTAAATGAGGATTATGCAATAATTTCTACTGAAAGATGAAATTTTTGGTGCTCAGTGATATAGCCAAAAATGACTTTTGATTGGTGTCACTTTAAATTTTCGAATGGTATTTGTTATAAATTGATATCTGCAATCGTATGTTACTCGATCAAAACGCATTGGGCTGATTGACGGAGTATAATATGTTTTGGGGAGTATTAGATTAGTGGAAAACAGAACACAAAATGTACAGATTCGATTGGATTGTTTAATCCGTCTACACTAATTACACCTACAAAGGTAATAAACCAAATTAATGGATTATTACCTATAATTAGATTGGCATTATCGGTGCAGGTCTTTATAACAATTTGGCAAATGCTGCTAGTACTGCGGAATGAATAATTAGTGAGGCTATTCGAGAATTAATGTCCTTTGTTGCAGGCAGTATCAGGAATGCACGACAAATAATTTCCATTGTATACAGGATGCTACACTGATTCATCATTGCTAAATAATATTGTTCAAACTCAAACATTCACAATATAAAACAGTAAAACGAATCCAGCTATAGAAAGTGTAATTAACACGTTACAAAGTAATGTGAAAGACGGAAGACAATCTATATAATCACCATACACATTTGCCTTGATTATTGAATAGATCAATAACTATTGACTCTAAATCCGATAGAAGAAGATTCGTGATACACAATTGGATATAAATAATACGTATTGAGGGTTACGGGTGGTTCTAAGAAAAGTAATAAAGGCATTTTTTTCTTGACGAAACAGTTTCAAAGACCGTTTTGAAACAGTTTCGTCGTGACGTAATGGTTAGTGGCGATCGCAAAAATGAGACGTTTTAAAACGTCACGTGATCATTATCTATTATGCCATCTGCCAGGCCAGTTTCGCTTTGTTGACGTTTGTCTTTGAGCATAGCTTCGATATTACAATGTTATTGTCTTCTAGAACTTGTTGAAGTTGAGCATAACATTTTTGAGCAAAATCAGGATCTAAAATCAGCAATAATATTTAATTTAACAATGAAAAAATTAGAATGTCTAGTTTAATCTTACAATAATTCTTTAAATGAACAGCGGTGGATTTATCCAGTGTTATTTCATATTCACCCAAAGTGATTTTCACCATTTATTCCATTGCAAAACACAAAAAATTAAACAAACCGGTGCTATAGAAGTGAATAAATTAAAAACGAAAATTCCATTTGTTTTGAATAAAAACATCAACAAACAATTTCAAAAATGACAGTAGTGACACTGCTGACAGCTTAAAACGGTCTTGGAGAACGTTTCAAATGTTGACAAACAGTTTTATTCCTGACGTCATTAACCGACCAAGAAAATGGACCGTTTTAAAACAGTTTTTCTGGAAAAAATGCCTTAAGTATGTTTGTCTAAAGATAGCGGAGGAAAAATAATGTAGATTCTGTGGCATGGAAGAGCAAACCTCCATCCACATATACTTGCGAATTGCTATTCCTAGGGTACAGCTCCTATGAGATTATTGGATATAAGAGGGACATTTACCTAAGTTGAAGCCTGCAGATATCCTAAAATTCCTGAGAGAAAAATAGGACTAAAGGAGCTACTAGTCTCTGAGACGTTCCTCTGGAACTAAGTATAAATAAGGGGGCGCAACAGATCTTTTAGGTCTCAGGAAGTGATCTTATTTGCCTTTTTGCAAGCTGGTTAGAGTAATAACATTTCATTCGAAATGGTAACAAATAGAGATAGGTGTTACATAACACGCCCTCTAGTAGCAGATTGAAAAATTTAAAGTATTGTTATTTGTATCTGGAATCTACCTTTTAGAGTATAAAAAGGGGGTTCAAGCATAAGGAAGTTAATATTTTTAATGTCAACCAATTCAGAGTAGGTGATACAGAAAAATGAGTTAGTTTAACAGAAGTTGTGAATAAATATTTTCTGAAGTTGATATTTTTTACCAACAAAAATATTTTGGAAAAAATCCAATTACATTTTGTAAGTGATAGATAAAAACTATGGACTTAAAAACATTTATAATTCTAGGTCATATGTTTCCGAGATACGACCGGTCGCCACCCTTAATGAATTACCTTGTATAAACAATTTTTTCCCAAATTTATGTCTCTTTACTTTATATAATCAACTGCTTAAACGTAAACACGAATAGTAAAATACCACCAAAAATGAAAATTGTAACAATAATATTTATTTTTCATTTGGTTTTTGTAGATCTCTGCGTTTGATACAAAAAGCAAATTGATGCAAATAAATAATGTTCCAGATTGAAATACGATCTGTTATTTGTTTAACTGAAATTGTATCAGTTTTTGTTTGGTAAGCAAAAACTATATATAAAGTATATTTTAGTTAGTTTAGTTTAATTGTGAAAAATATGTAATTTGTTTCCAACAAATCAAACAATTTGAATTGCTGTGAATTTCATATTTTGGATATAGGTACTAAAGGCGACCTTACATTATGCTATTTAGGTGAAATTTTAAAGCCACGCTATTTTGAAGCAATTTATGGCTTCGTTTTACACTAAGCTATTTTCGAGATAGTTTGGTTTATTTTGTATAGTGCAATTCAGTGTGGCAAACTTAAAAATATTTTTATGTGATGTTAAATAATTATGAAAATAAATTTTTTCACAATTTTCTGGTATTTAACAATACTTTCAGATAAATCGGAGTTTGGGTACATTTCTGAGAGACTAGCACATATTTCATGTGCCTTATTTCTTGTATTTCTATTGTGATAATCTTTTGATCTCACGTCGTAAAGACAGGGCTTGCTTCCATACAATAAAATTAAGTGTGTGGCCATATCGGTACTCCAAACATGAAAATTAATTATTACATCTATTTTATACCAGATAAAACAAGATAACTTACTTTTCCCCGTTTTGTTTTTCTATATAAACACGATTCGAGGTTTGAGTTTCTGCTCTAATATTTTTATGGTTGGTAGCAGAATTATTACTAAAAAAATAACTAAAATTGCCTACAAATTTCATGAAAATAGAAACTGTTCTAATTATTTATCTTGCTTATAAATTGCCACAAACTAGCACACGCACATGCGCTTTGTTTATTTTGTTATAGCATGAAACTTGCATTGCACCTAAATAGCATAATGTAAGGTCGCCTTAAAGGTTGTCAAATTGTACAAACTTTTCACTTCTAAGTATGAATTTATTTCGTTTTGCTTTTACACACTGTATATTAGTGTATATCCAATATCCATATCCACGGCCGTCCATCAAATGTGGATTTGAGACGGAAATAGCTTTTTGAATGTTACGACCGATTGAGCAGCGCAAATAAGTATTGTTACAGCACACAGCAGCCCAAATACTATTGTTAGAGCTTGCCTGATATGCCAATACCAATGAAAAGTTAGGTATACGATTTCTTTCTTGCAATTTAACTCACTGCACAGCGAATTTTAAGTAGGCAATTGTTCAGTCAACTTTGTGGTACACCATTGTTGCTTCTTTTCCTTTATTTTTTTCAAAAACAGTCACGGGCGTGCTCAGGAAAAAATAGAAATAGGATAAAAACTTACTTTTATAACATATGTTATATCATACTGTATTGGAGAATGAAAGAAGTTATTCCTTATTCCTGATTGTATTCCAGATCGTTCACTCACATGAGGAATATCTTTGGTTGTCTTAGTCCTACTAGATATTTCTCTTCTTTTGAGAGTTTTCTATATCTTCCAATATATTATTGGCGCAGATATCGCAGAAAGATTCCAACCTCCAAAAGGTGATTCAGCCCCTCTTTTTGCTAGATAATCTGTAATATCATTTCCTTCTATTCTATTTCAGTGTGACCTAACCAGAAAAGTGACGATGGTGTTCTGGCCCAGTTTTTCTTGGCTTCTATGGCTGCTTGTTCTATATAGGTGGTTTTCTCAAGGTTTCAGAGTGTTTAGTTCCTGATCCGTTCACTCTTATCACAATCCCTTTGATTTTAGAGCTGCATATCATCAAATGACTTTCCCAAATGTGGTAATTGATTGATTGATTGATTGGATCAGCACACCAGTCAAAGGATTGATGTCCTCGGCACCTCAGCCTTAAGGCTTTTTGTGCTCTTGGTTGTGCCGTTTATGTGAAGAGACCAGCAGCCCTTATCAGGCTCAGCAGACTTTTCACTAGGTTCTTCTTGGAGAAATCCTCCCTTGGAAATTCTAGTCCTAGGAGTCTATATCTCCAGTGAGATAGTGCTTCACAATCAAAGATAATGTGAGAGGCTGTTTCCTCCTCTTCCATGCACAACCGGCAAATAGGTTCCTCCCTATATATGCCGATTGTATGCATGTGCTTCCTTAGAGTTCAGTGTCCAGTGAGTAAACCCGTCACTATCCTTATTTGGGCCCTGCTAAGGTTTAGTATATCATTGGTCAGCTTCTCCGAGGGTTTTTTAACCAAGAGTTTGCTGTGTTCCTGTTTTGGCACGTGTCTCCAGTACGACTGGTGTTTAGTTTGAGTCCACCGAGATATACAACCACGTGCAGCAGTTTTGGATATCCCAAATACTGGTTCAGGACCGCAGCAGTTTTGGATATCCCAAATACTGGTTCAGGACCAGTGAATGCTGTCTCGGACCCCAGCTTTCCTAGGTTGTCCGCCTTTTCATTTCCTACAATGCCCTTATGCCCTGGGACCCACTTAAGAGTAACTCTATTATGGTTAGCCAGGGTTTTAAGTTTCTGTAGACAATCCCAGACCAGTCTAGATCTGATCTGAGGACATGCTAAAGCTTTTAGTGCTGCCTGACTATCAGAGAGTATTAGGATCTTTTGACCCCTGTAACCCCTTTCAATATTCAGTTGCAAACACATATCGATAGCATAGATTTCTGCCTGGAATACAGAAGCAAGATTCCCCAGCGGTGCATGAAAATTGCACCTGGGTCTAGCACCATGAACTCCAGCACCTGTTCCAATGTCAGTCTTTGATCCGTCAGTGTACCACATCAACGTTCCTTCCTGACTGCTTTCTTCCAACCCGCCCCAGTTTAGCTGGATTTGGTATGGTTGGGTGTCGTTGCATCTTGCCAGCATTTTGTCACTTCTCATTTTAAGGAGTGAGTTTGTGATAACTTCTGTGATTCTGGAGTGGCAGGGGGTGTTGGTTCTTTCATGCCAGTTCCCATTACATTCCAGTCTGTATGCAGCCATCCTCGCTTCCGCCTTAACATGCAGAGCAAGAGGCGGAAGATTAAGAATTGCTTCCATTGCCGCAGTCGGGCTGCTTCTCATGGAACCCGTTATGCACAGACAGGCAAGCCTCTGAAGTTTTGACAGCTCCAATTCAGCTTTCTTCTGATCTGTTTTTGGCCACCAAACTAAGGCGCCATAGGTAACCATGGGTCTTACCACTGTTGTGTACAGCCAGTGTACAATCCGTGGATTTAGTCCCCAAGTGTTCCCTATCGCCCGTTTGGCAGCCATTAGGGCCATTTTCTCTTTATTAGTTTTATCATGAAGGTGTGAATTCCAGGTTAGTTTTGCATCCAGAATTAAACCCAGATACTTAACCTCCTGACTTAGACACAGCTGCACGTTAAAGAGGCTTGGCAGTTTTAGTCCCTCAAGCTTCCTTTTTCTAGTGAAGGGAATAAGCGCGGTTTTTGAGGGGTTCACCCTTAGGCAT
The DNA here is from genome assembly GCA_949126875.1 of Lochmaea capreae. Classification (NCBI taxonomy): domain Eukaryota; kingdom Metazoa; phylum Arthropoda; class Insecta; order Coleoptera; family Chrysomelidae; genus Lochmaea; species Lochmaea capreae. Next base: position 15,918,075 of record OX421397.1, on the reverse strand, counting down.
TCCCTCCTACACCATATCTCCACCATTCCCAGAGCCTGTTGCATCAGCCCTGATATGACATTAGGGTATTTCCCCAGTACAAGTATTGTCAGATCATCCGCATACCCCTGGGTGTATATCCCTTTCCTGTTCAGTTCCACCAGAAGATCGTCTATGACGAGGTCCCACAGTAAAGGGGATAGAACTCCTCCCTGTGGGCATCCCTTCATTATCCGCACCTCCATGGAATGTGGTAATAGTTTTTGTTACTGTATTCTGCATTAAATTTCTTCAAGAAGTTATATACTTTTTCACCACACCATCCTGTGGCATGTTCCAGGGTTTGTAATTCCCATACCCACTAAATAAAAAAGAAAAAGATGTCTTTGAAGTTTATGAAGCGCAATTTTTCATGACGAACAGTATTTTTTCAATCTTACTTTGGAAACTATTCGATATTTCTTCTGGTGCTGTAGTAAGGTAGAAGTTTAAATCTATTTTTAACCTTTGTATTTTATAACAAAAATTTATGTGAATTAAAAAATAATATTGTACGTCTATGTACAAGCGTTTTCTTGTTGGTCGATTTCGGTTTTTGGGTTGGTATCTTTAATATATATGCATTTCAACAATTAGGCCGTAAATAAGGTGGCTGAGGATTCTGTTTGTGATTGTTATTTACGAACGTGTTCATTGTTACCTGCGATTTTTTTGACTGGACGATAATATTGGGGCAATTTTTTTTATAACCGGTAATTGTACATCCACCGAACAATAATTTGATTGTCTGTAATTTATTTTTCGAATATTGAAATTTGATCTTGGACAAAGAGCACTATAACATGTAACTTGTTAACAATTCGTTAACTCCAATAAAGTTGTAAACTAACTCCCTAAACTAGACGATAAAAGCCAATTATCACTATTTAAGGTTAAAGACTAACTAGAAATTATTATCATCTTCATGTTTCAGCTTTTAGATTTCTTTGGCAAATTTAGAAGCGTATTTATTGTCGTTTTTTGAAATTATTTATTAGACCTTGAGGCACACTTACGTGACTTAATTTCATAGTCGAGTGACGATGTCTTTTACCTTCCTTGAGGACATCTTGAAATTGATGTTTTGTAAATATCTGGCTTTTATTATATCGCAATTATATTACTTCCAAAAAGCTTTTTCATAACTTTGATAAATAACTTGGTTTGTTTGAGTTTCTAAATGGTTAAAAATGTTTTTAAGAAAAATATATTCGGTCCATGAAGTATTTTCATAGGAAAAATTGTCTCGAATATCTGCAAATATCATAAAAGCATATACATTTGTAGGACTTGGTCTTACCAATATCATATGTAGCAAATTTATTATTTAGGAAGATCGGTATTATAGTGTAGCTCCGGAATCATGAGGGTAATATCCAGTAGCACAGTGCAGTATACATTATTAAATATGTAGACCGTTGCATCCGGAGCATTCATTATACAACAATTCGGTTTAGTTATAGAGATTGCGGATTTGGAGGTGTTGCTAACGCAAAGCAGGAATTTAATATTTGATATGATATTTCCTGACTGACTAGAAAATATTGAGGGGTCGATGGTGTATGGTAATAATAATAAATTTTTTATATAAGTATTAGGGAAGTAGTTTTTTTTTGGGAAAAAGTGAGTCTATAAAATAAAAGTTAGATGGCTCGATATATATTTTGTAAATTTGGTGAGTATTAGCAAGTGAAGTAATATAAAGATTGGTGGTGGTTACTTTTACTAACTTATTTTTGACACCAATGGAACAATATTTTTTTATTACTTTTTATTTTAAATTGAAAAAATAATTACTTTCTATAAAGTTAGAATGTTGCCGGAAGAATCCCTCACACTTTGGGTTTGATAACATTTTGAACAAAAAGTCTTACAGATCCTGATGAATGTTTTACGAGAAACAGTAGCGGGTATGAGGCTACTTGGAAAACGAATTGAATGAAAATTTTATTTAAAAAAAAATGCCTTCCTTGGTATCTGAAAATGTGTCAAACATTCTGCGTCCTGATATCACAGTTGTTCCTGTCACCCTCGTATATAATGAGTAAAAGATAATTTTTTCTCACTGGACCATAACCAAGGCGTTGATAAATCTCGCAATTACATACATTAAGAATGACAATTATGTGTGACGAATGAGCAACAAAATAACCTACGGCGATTTCATGAACGAAGAGAGACAAGAATGCACAGAAGAATTCCTTCTAGGAAGTTAAAATATTATTTTCTCGGACATATGGCGATAATTGTCATCTAAAAGATTTATTGAAGATAATAATTTCCGTTTATGGATAATTGTAGGCTACAAATAAATCTGCAAATATTTTAATATATAGTTAAAAAGTACCTATATTAGCTTGAAGTTGAATTTATTCACTGTTTCCGGTCCCTTTTTTATTGAAAAAAAAAATAAATTCAATGATTCCAAGTGATATATTACCATAACACCCTTATCTTTTAAATCAATCCGCATTCCTCACCCTGAAAGTATTCAAATCGCTTTGGTTTGGTTGTCCACCCCTTATTTATCTCATTATCCTTGAAGAAAGCAATCCAGACCGTACTGGTTCCTCCTTTTTCTCTTTTTTTTTCACTTGAGGCTATAAATTTCACACGAGTAATTGCACACCAATCGAAAATCTTACTCTTTTTCAAATCTCCAAAGATATATATCCCCGCACGCCAAAAATTCTGCATGAGGGGTGACGGAATCTTAGAAAGAGTAATTGAGCATAAATATTGTAGTACGGTCGCTAAAAACTTCACAAATCTTAAACTTCAAAATATTATTGATTATCCAGTAGCGCCGAATTTTTTCGAAGCGTCAGATAGAGACAAGAATTTTATATATACATATTTATTTTTGATAACGGTAGCTGGAGCGTTACCGGAACGTTGAATTCAAAATATAAAAAATACTGTGGTTTAATTTCACAAAAAAATAAACAAACAGGATAATAGAACATAGAGAAGATAAATGACTATCATGTCGAATAGCTAGTATGATTTTTAAGATGGATCCATTATTTGTTAACTTCATTAAATAAAAACTAATTTATGATCAACTGGTAGGTATTTATCACAACCTCATTATTGTTTTATACCTTTAGCCTATAATTCATTATCTCTTTTTTTTATTTTCTCAACTATTAGTAATAATTGCCGATTCCGGAAGCAACCCAAAGCCAACGCGTTTGTTGGAATATGGAGATCTGGGCGGAGGGACAGGTGATTTATCATTCTGGCGAGAATCGAATAAGGAATGCAATTAGAGGAGGAATGTCTTTGCTTAAATCTCCTCGCGCGTATCTCTTTTATCATAATTACCTGGGGTGACTAGTTTGTTGTATATGCCAAGTGCAGTAGCTTGCAAAAGCAGGAAATGATAAGAAATAGCTGACTGTTATCTTAATTTTAGATGTAGCTCGAGGGAATTTAAAAACTTTTTGTATTAAAAAGGGATAATTGTACCAAATTCCTTTCTTATTTGAATGTAAAGTGTAACTTCATTCTGATAACTGATAACAATTCGATAACTTGAGATTTGATGATAATTTTTATGTATTATTTAAGATAAAAATTAGATGTAGATAATCTCAAAATATTTTGCTTTATAGAAACCTTCTTCTTAAACGGGGAAAACGTTTTCGAAGTAATCTGAAATACTGTTGTGGGTTCCTATAAACAAATTTTAAACGTTTTTTGACTTCTCTAAAACTGCACCACCACCACGAGTACTTGTATTACTCCTTTTTCAATTATCTAACTCATTATAAACTACAATATTGCAAATGTACTTGACATTTTCATTCCCTTTTATTTTAAACATCTCGACATGCTGCTTGAATTGACAACGCAGTGTGAGAAAACGTTGTTTTGTGAGAATAATATGTTCTTACTAACGCCGAACTCGTTTTACACTCAGGAAATTGTCTTTGTAACTATATCAACTAGGATCAAATTGTGCACGGAGTCAAAGAACACGTTTGTCAGGAGGAAAAGTGTTACGAAATTCAAATTCAGTATTGAATATTAGCGCACGACTTCTTGAGAACAACAGCATTGTTTTAATGCAGCATTGAACAAGATTTAAAGGACAGGAGTTAAATGTTGGAGTACTTTACAGAATCAACTTTAAAAACGAGTGGATTCAATGATAACTTATCAGTTATTATAAAACGAAAATTAAGTGTATTAAATGTTTTTTTCTAGTTTTGACATATAAAGTGACACTTTTTAAAACTTATTGACATTATGAAACGTCTTACTTTTTGTAACTAGTTGCATAAAGTAAAATTTTATGCAATTGGTGACGAAAAATGTATTTCAAAATTAGTGACAAAAAGAATTATTCTATTTATTAAACTGTTATAATACAAGTTAAAAACATAAATTATAAATTAATTGATTATTATAAATATTGATAACACAATTATTGCAATTATTCAAATTAATTCCCGACGAAATATTTTTTTCATTGCTCGAACTTGCTGTTATTTGGGAAGCGGCGCACATTGCATTAGATGTTTCACCAAATATTTCTTGCGCTATAAGTTTTTTATTATTCATGGAATTTTCAACGTATCCCTCCGCAACAGAGGTAGATTTCCAACCTCCATGCCTCTTTAATTTTAAAATATCAGCGCCACTGTCTGCTAGGAAAGTGGCAGAGCTTCTTCTGAAGCAGTGGCCAGTATATATGTAGAACAGGATTTGAAAGACCAAGAAATTGTGCAATAACTTTTGGCAGACTGCTAAATGTGTTAATTCCTACAGGATTTCTGGTACATTTTCCATTCGCATATTTTACAAAAAATATGTTGTGTTTTAGAACCTGGGGACGCAACTTAATATATTTTCTTAATATTTCAACAGATTCGTATTTTCAATGTCTCCAGTGGTAATTGCAAACTGCCGTATAACTTTTGTTTTTGAAGGTGGGATATCAACACGAAAATGGCTTCCTTCGTCTATAACATTTTCAACTGGAAGAAATGTTAATTCTGCTTTTCTGCATGCTCCTGCCATTCCAATTATCATTGCAACCTTAGCCATTAAGTATTCTTTGTCATCAGCTTCCACTAAAAATTTGGCAAAATCTTCTTTAATAAAAACTTTTGACTTTTTAGCACTGTGTGAGTTTTTGCGAAACTCACTTCGTTCGTTCCGCAAAAATCTCACGCGTTACATAAAATTAGGCATTTCGTAACTGATGGCATAAATAGCTATTAGTAGTGGATATTTTTTGCAAACGGCATTGAAAAGTTTGTCGAATCAATTCCCCCACGTCGCCACCGGTCTTGGATTATTTTTCAAACATCAGATTCAATAAGCCTTTTAAAAAAAATCCATTGGTCTTACACCTCTGGATTTAGCTGGTCAATTAACTGGCCCTGATCTACCCATCAAATTTCTAGCTGCCCTTTGAAAATGTGCGAAATACCATCTAACTATAGCCATATATCATTTATTAAAGGACTTCAAAAAGATTCCAGAATCTTCCTCGAAAACCTCATAATGTGAAGAAGTTGCTTCTTGAGGATATTGAACCAATCGGTAGATCAGAGTCGTATTATGTATCTCCAGGAAATTGAATCAACAAATTCAGATGACATTTTTTTTTTTAATAAACTCCCAAGGTAGCAAAGTAGTGCGTAGTTTATAGATGGGGGCATTATGTCAGAGGACATTCCCAGAATACTATGACTTTCAGTGTCCACCAGTAATCTGGTGCGCTCTCTATGAACCTATTTTGTTTTCATTTGTAAAATGTATGAATATGAAAAATCATAGAAGGTATTTACAAACGAGCGGAATAAAAACAAATAACTTGCCATAACTTATAACTTGCCATAACTTTGATATTGCGGTAAACTACGTAGTTTGAACCAATGTCAGATCGAATGAGCTACAAATCTAAACTTATTTGATACATATAAACAAAAGCAAATAGCAATATTTTTCCAAGGAAAACCGACACAGAGTTTCCACTTAAATGACATGGGAGCGCACTGATCGATATTTTAGATTGCTTTCATTCTATTTTGAATATATCTGCGATTTCCCAAAGAATGTATTTGTGGGGTAGGGTTTTATTTTCTGGCTGTTCTACATTTTTAAGACATTCATTTTGTAAAATACGTTTTTTTAGGAGAAGCGTATCATATTGCAAATGGTTTAGGCCTGATTGAACTAGAGATAATAAATAACTAATAATCTAACGTTTATTGTAATCAGAGAGTGAAGGAATATGGATTGGAGCATGAGAATGATATTTACATGAATCTATCTTTACCTTTTCTTTAAATAAGAGTACTAGCTTAGACTCGCTAGTAGGTATACGAGGATATATTGAAACATTCTTAGCCTACTATAGAACCAAACAAAATTTCAATGTCTAAATATTTTCTTACCCCACATATTCTCCTCTTAATTGGATACATTTATTACAGCGAACCTGCAGCGTCTCTAGACCTTTAAAAAAAAATATTTCTTCTTGCTCTGCAAACCAGACCTCCACAGCATTTATTACCTCCTCGTTGGAAGAAAATTTACGACCTTTTAAACTTTTTTTCAGTTGAGGAAAGAGATGATAGTCGGACGGAACCAAATCTGGTGAATAAGGGGGGTGTTCTAGTAATTCAAACCCTAAATCACAAATTTTTTGCATGGCAACATGAGATTTGTGTGCAGGGGTGTTGTCCTGCAAAAACAAAACACCTTTGGATAGTTTTCCGCGTCCTTTCTCTTTGAATTTTTCCCCTATAGTGGTCAGTAATGTCGAATAGTAATCTCCAGGTATTGTTCTACCCTTATCCAAAAAATCAATCATGATTACTCCATGGCAATCCCAAAAACTGAAGCAAGAACTTTTCCAGCAGATTTTTGGACACGACACTTCTTAGGTCTTGGAAAACCAGAGTGTCGCCATTCCATCGATTGTTGCTTTGTGTCTGGATCGCAGAAATTTCGGGGACTGACACAGAAACTGGCCTTCCCGATCGGTCATCATCTTCAATTTACCTATTTTGAAGCTTGCAGTCCAATTTTTCACGGTCGCATACGAAGGACCAAGGGTATTAAGCATATGTTCGTAAATCTGCTTACCTCTTAAGAGGCAATGCGCTGTGTGCGCTCTCGCCTAAAAAGCTAAAATGTACGAAAAGACCCTGTAGAATGTGTATTTTTATTTTATTTTTCGAAACTTGATAGGTACTTACTCAATACATAAAATTGTATAAACAAAAATAGAAATTTTTTTAAGATTTGCTTTAAATTTTTCCTTCAAACACATTTTTCTCCCTTATTAGTTGAGATAATACGTTCAGAATTTCAGGGTTTATATGAACCACTACAGTGAAGAGACGATGCATATTATTTAAAAAAAAAAATTTCCATGCTGTGAAATTTGAAATAAATTTTGTTAATATTTTATCAGTGCAGTTATAAATATGCATCGTCTCTGAAGCTACACACTATAGTAATATACTGTCAAAATTTGAAATCATTATGTTGATTAATTAATGAGAAAAATGTGTTTGAATTTGCGTAAAAATTTGAATTTTAATGGTACGATCTGAAGCGACATCTCACGGAGTACAGTTTGTTGCAAATCACTGACCGTTTGTACAGAGTAACTGGAGTTATCATTACTTACGTTCTGAATCATTACTTTATTCCACGAAATAGTGGACCAGCTGTGAATCAACAAGCTTGTATAATACATGCCTTACAGTACGTAAGAGGAGAACTAGCTCAAGCGTCTTCTAGATACTAAATCGGTATTTCGTTAAAGGAAAACAATATCTACTGTGGTATTACACAATGCCTGATTTCGAATAATGTGTATTGGATATTGTAATAGTGTGGGTATACAGAACTGTTATATTTTAGATAAATTTTTCGGGTCAGAAATCCTATCAAATGAGGTGTGAAGCAGCGGCCATTTCTTATAATTGTAGAGAAAACTACATTGTGGAAATCCTAAAAGGTGCTGGTCTGGAAGCCAACAATATTGTTGACATTTTTGTGAGAAGGAAGGGTTTAAAGAGAAAAAAAAACTGATATATTATGGAAAAAAAAACTAAACGAATGAATAAAAAATTGAAAAGATCTGGACCAGATGAAGACTATGGAGCTGTAGAAGAGGTTTCAACTATAGAAGAAGCGGGAAGTAGGAAGAATAAAATAGAAATTTCCCTGAAAAAGAATTCAAAAGAAATAAAAAATATAGAGCTTACGACTGGAGGACAAAGCACTAATCATAAGTGGCTAGAGGAGAGGATGTGCAGGTTAACTGCTTCTACCTTCGGTCAAATTTGTAAAAGGAGAACGGCGAATCCGTGTGCATTGGCCAAAATATTGATAACGACCCCTTCACAGGAAATAAAAACACCAAATACGGATTGGATCATGAACCAGTAGCTATTGAAACATTCCAAAAAATAACAAATTTAAAAGTTGAGAATTGTGGATTGTTCGTTGGACATGATGATGAGCTTTTCCTGAGTGTTAGTCCTGATGGAACCACTGGTAATGATTCGATAATAGAAATAAAATGTCCCGCAGTTCTGCAACACATAAGCGTTGAAGAGGGAATTGCCAACAAAAAAATAAAGTACCTCCAAGTAAATGAAATTGGTGAAATCACATTAAAACAAAATCATAACTACTATTATACTACTACATAACTCAACGACAATTTTGTTATTTTTTGGTTTGGAGTCCAATAAATGTTCATATTCAGAAAATCTAAAGAGATGATAATTTCTGGGAGAAAAAAATTTAAATTCAACTGAAGGAATTTTTTAATACCTTCTACATGCCAGAAATGATAAAACGCCCTACTTAATAAGTAGGTACGTATGGTTTAATTTCACATAAACCAACAAAAATTATCGATGTTCTTTCTCAAATGGAGTAAAAGTTGAGTTTCCTATATTATCTATTTTGTTTTTAATTGTTTCAAAATATTATTCAGCTGGATCGTTCTGTAGTTAAGCTAGGTACTTTTCGAGGTACTATTTCAATGAACCAAAAATAATTGATGGCATTGATACATCTATCTACATGGAACAAAAATCAAATATTTGGGTGTAATTAATTGATCCGTAATTTAAATGGAATTGACAAACTTTATATAAAGTAAACAAAATTTGGGGAGGTGGTGGGGTTTAGGGGATCGATCCCAACTCCCCTAAAATTTTAAATAGGTCATTTTTGTTTTGGAAGATGTTCAATTCATAAGAAAGAAACTGGTAAATTTTCATTAAAATATGTCAAACAGCTGTCGAAAAGATCAATTTATTTGTCTTTGGTAACTTCAAAGGACTGTAATTTTTTGTATGCACATATGTACTAAGGCAAGTTAGGTTCAATCGAGAGTTATTTTCAGCTCCAGAATAAGTGGTTTAATTTATGACCTACATTTTTGTTACACCCTGTTTATTGGATTGAGGCAACTGTTCTCGTGTGTTGTAGCATTACATTTTATGTCAATTAACCTCCGAATTCAGTATTAAACCACCACTCTAATACACGACAAAGGCAAAATTACGTCTTACCACTAATGCTAATACCAGTAACCTACTCAAAGATCGTATTTCTACTATGTACAGTATACCAAATGATATAAAAAAATAACGTGTATACTTATATACAATGAAAACTGAAAGAATATATTGAAAATTGCCTATGTATAATTGTCTATAAAAATATTTTAATACCAAGCTAAATAAGGATATTTCAAATTTATATGATTTCATATTAAATTACTATTTTTCAATACTATATTTATTTAGTATGTATTGTAGTACTTGTATATATATATTTTACATTTTTTCGAAAAAAAGCGTTTGTTGGCTTATCGAGTATCATTGTATCATTGATTTTTTTTATATTCTAGTAAACTTTTATTAATATGGTTATCTATGCATTTATATCTTTAAAATTTGTATCTGCTTTTTTTGTATTTGTGTTAATGAGTAAAAAAACTATTATTATTACTCAATCATATTTTCTACTTTTATCTTCTATTTTATTTAGTCATAATTGACTCTTAAATTACAAGTCAATAAATGAGAAGTGGGCACTTAAATCAATATTATTATAATCTTCAATTTGGATACGTTATGACAATAATGGCTACTATTTTTTCATATAATATCAATATACCGTAAACAATTTAATAATAAAATAGTCATTTAGCCTCCGTACTACTGCAACGAACTAGAGTCGCTTACAAAATAGCAAAATATCCCTTTAACATTATTTCTGAAAATGCAAATGTTATCGCCTACTCGTCTAACCCATCTGAAATAAGTTGTCCATCTTAGCAATCAAGACGTAAGAGCGACTTTCGATATCTCTATTGATGTGGCCTACTGAATAGTACATGCTGCGTTCTACATTGTATTTTATAGTAATTCAAACAAGTTTAGTTAAAGGTAATTTCGACAATAAATGGAATATTACAGTTGGCTAATTGCAGTACATAAATCTTCGCTTTAAACTTCCATTTTGCACTGAGTGTACTGACTGACTCTCACCTTGTTTAACGCTTGGATTTTAATCAGAGTCTGTCCTCCTCCAAATTTCGAAGCTTTCCAATCTTACGCGGGTAAATCAGAGCGCATTGGCTCTTAACTCTTTTAAATACAGGTACTTGATGATGGCTCGATACTCCAATTTCGATTTTCACAATTTTGGTGGACATCTTTTTTCTTTTAATTTATTGCTTAACTCTGGTTTACTTTTTTGACGTCAAACTCCACACTGACACTTCTAATAAGTTATTGTTCGTTGCTATGGTAACGCAATATTTTGTTTATGCATGGAACTGGTCTAGGCTAACTAGATATCAATACATCCTCGTAGGTGTGTGCTGGTGCTGGAAAACGGTGAGTCTTTTATTTTCTATTTGCGATTTACATTCTAGAACTACACATAAAAAAATTCTCAATAACGGAAACTTTTAAAAAAATCTCCTTTCACACACTTAATAAACTGTTTATCTTCGCCTTGTAAATATAGAAACTAACAAATAAATTAGAACACGAAAATCTAATGAAACCAGCGGGAGTTCAGACCTACTTCGCTAACCTGCACGCCGCCTTCCAACCAACATATTAAATCGGTAATATTTATCACTGCCCCAACTTTGGATGTTGTTGCAGCGATAAGACACATACACTAATTTAACAAATTCTTTCTCTGGCTACAAATTTTTCAACGGAATGCTCAAACAGAAAACACAACACGATGTTACGGAAAAGATTGAAATTGTTTACAAATTTTAAAAAAGATAAGATAAGATTTTTTAAAATTATGAGTCCACATACTTTTGAATAACTCTGGCTTATTCTATAGCAATTCCCAGTTGTCTCAATTTTTGACAGCTACTTCTAGTGTCACAGCATGACCTCTTTGTATAAACAAAGCATTTGCTACGTTCTCCAAAAACCCCTAAATAAAAAAAGACGAACAGCTTCTTTATTTCTTTTTAAGGAAAATATATTTCCTATCACGCAAAACGGCAATAATTCAGTTTGCGTTTGTAAACTAGATCAACTGCTATCTAGCAATAGATCAGAGATAACAAAGTATCTGCACGTGCAAGGACTACATTTGCATAAACGGTGAAGTTATGCTGTAGAGACCTGCAGAGAAGACGAAATAAATAGCAATTTGGGGTAATATCTCTGTATGGCACCAGAGAATTTTGAATCTATATAAAGCTGATCTCAAAAATAGGGGTAGTACGAGCAAATTACTTTTCAAAACAATCAATACGTCATTCAAATATAAAAAACTATAAGAATCAATAAACATCCCCCGGGAAAGTGTAATTCAAACGGACAATTTCAGCCAGAAAAATAATGTGTGTGTGTGTGTTTTGGGACAAGAAAGGTGTTAAGCAATTTAGAGCAAAAGATGCAGTATGCTTAGTAGAGAAATACTTCATACAGGTCAGATCTAACACCAAGTGACTACCACCTGTTTTTGATTTTGAAACAGCATCTAATCGGTCTGCGCTATCTACAATGTCGACGATAGCGTAAAAACCACTGTGGATGAGTGGTTGTCATAACTATTAGTTCAACGGGATACAAGATAATGAATGCCTCAGTAATGACGGCCATTATGTAGACAAGTGAAGACTTCCATGTAAAAATGAAATTGTTATAAAAAGTTTCATAGTATTTTTTTAATCTCGGAATTGTGCTTATTGTAAAATTATGCATGTATTATGATCATTAGATGGGTATATTTTATTCAATTTCTCAACCAGTACCGGGTGAATCAGTGAGGGTGTACCTAACCGTATGCCCTAGAGCAAGGAGAAAAAAATTCTTATGAGAAAATCATCCCTAAAAAAATGATTGGAAATGTTTTTGAGTCCATAGGTTTTCGCAGGGTGGCGCAATCTATCACTTACAGAATAGAATTGGATTTTTGACAAAATACTCCTCAATTTAGGTTGGTAAAAAATATCAACTGTATTTATGGATATCAAGTGATGGTAAGCATTTTGAGTATTTAAAATAATTAGGTAATAGGTGCAGTTTGTAAATTTCTGTTATGAGCAGCTCGCTTAGTTTTGTTTCATTGTACAATGTTGATAAATATTTTTGTTATTCGTGTTTACCAAATTTATTATCAAAACGATATTAGCAACGAAATTTCTCTTACAACTTACTGGGTGAGCCAACAATCATATATTTTTTATCAACCTAAAACGGGTAATATTTTATAAGAAATCCAATTGTATTTTGTCATAGATTGCGCCACCTAACGGAAAACTATGGACTCAAAAACATTTTAGATATTTTTTTTAGGGCCGTTTTTCTCATAAGAATTTTTTTCCCCAAACTCTATCACATATGGCTTTCGAGATATGGTACCTCGTTACCCTTATTGAATCACCCAGTACATTGCGTTAGTGCGCCATCTGTCGGAGTAATACCCTTTGCATAAATTATTGGGGAAAACTTGGAACGGATCCCAAACAAGACGGGAGACGACGGTGACCATGGCCACCGCAACTCGCAAGAAAGATGGCCAAACTGAGAAAAACTAAAGATGCTTTCTCTTGCATCTATATCCCATCCGTTCATTTCCAAATTTCAGGGTAGGATTCAGTTAGATCAATCCCAAAATTTTACAAAATTTAAAAATATAAATTCAGGATTTTCAATTGGAGCTATTCTACATTAGTGAGAAGTGTATTTACAAAATTCCTTCCTTTAATTGGTACCATCTTAAATGCATGGCTAACAGTCAATATTACTGCAGCTTCTGGCGTACTTTTGGTAGAAGACAAATGTTTGGAATCCGTAATCTCCAAAAGTGGTTTAACTGCACATATTTCACGAGAACAGGAGTAAGAGGTTACATATTGATTAGCAGGAATATTTAATTTTTAGGGATAAATTGAGCTCCGAATTTTTCCGAGTCAAATTGCTCGAGAATTCAACACAAATTTATCCTGCAAACAGTGATCAAGCCACAGCTAATCGACTCTATAGTGGATGTTGAAGTTTGTATTTTTTCCAAACGAATCGATTGAAATATTCTCGATGAAGACACATCAAACTTCGACATTTTAAGTTGTTTGTATTAAAAATGACAGTCCTCTACCTTGACTATTAAAAATGCGGATGTTGGAAAATCATGTTTAGACGATGAAATAAAACAATTTAATTTGTTTAAATTTTCAATATATTTGAAGCAATATTCAACTTAAACTTGTGACGCGTTCCACTAACACAGTGGGTGAATATTTGATTTTATTTATCTGAATTAATTTAATGGATTTAGTTAACTGCACGAATTTTATAAAAGCCGTTCCTGCTTCTTTCGTTTTATTGGGTGATATCAAATGAATTGAAATTTATGCAAGGACCGCTGCGACTGGTCGGAAATGTAGATCTCTAGCAATTTAATCGAGAGTTAATAATATATGTTCGGTAGTCATTCGGTATGAAATGCCTTTAAATCTTGGACGGTAAATGTTCTGACGATGAATTGAAAACTAATTTGTGGAAAGGTTTTTTGGACTTTATATTTAAATTTTACCACGTCGAAACTGAATCACTTTTTTAATCAATTTATTCACTACATTGACTAGATATGTTTATTGTTTTGCATTTCATTTTAGAGGAAGCATATTTCACTAGGTAATAATATTGTTAAAGCCCCTTTAACTATTCGACGCCACTGCTAATCGTACTGAATGCTGTTAATAGTTTCAATAGGTGCAATACGTGAATTCATCAAGCTGTCACATGTCATTGTATATTTTCGTATTGGCTCTATTATTATTCCCTCGAGTGGCATGTGCGAAAATTAACAAGATTTTTACAAATATTTCCAGAATACTGGTGAAATTATCATAAATTATATAATGAATAAACGCGGCCTTAAAAGAGGGGGATTAAAATTATATTGTAACAACGGACTTATAATATTATTAAAATATGTATTAGTCTGCTTTTAGGGGTTTGGGATCCTTTGTGATGTCAATCAAATATTAGTAGTTGACTGTATTGTTTGTGTTATCGAGATTTGACAGAAAATCTTGGAATAGAAAAATAGTCCTAACAATGCAAATAAAAAGGGTCTCGGACAATTCGCGATGCTCTCTCAAAATCCCTTTTAATGAACTTAAAGTTAATATCAAACTATCGTAAGTATTTATGTTTTCCAAAGAAGTCAGCTGGAACAACCCACAGACTTAGGAATACTAGACGAAAGTACGAACCAAAAAACATTTTTTGTCGGCCACCGAACGTATCGATACTTTTTTTTAGTTGTTCCATAGACTTATCTAAGTATTTATGAGTATACTAGAGGACCCAACAGATGTTGTCCTGTGCTAACTTCTTTATATTATACAAATTTTAGCAATTTTTTATTTTGTTTAGAAAATATCACATTGTTACATATTATTTTGGGGATCTAGGTAAATTGTTCGAAATAAATTCTTCGAAAGTCAATTGTTCGAAATCAATTATTCGAAAATCAATTCTTCGAAAGTCAATTCTTCGAAAGTCAATTATTCGAAAATCAATTGTTCGAAAATCTATTGTTCGAAATTCAATATTCTGAATAGAATATACAAAAATAGATAGATAGAAGTTTTTATTACTTTGTTTACCTTATTAAATGTTTGTTAAGCGTTTATCTCTTAGAAATCTTTTGCGATAACGGGAAATCCTAATGACAACGGTAGGTCTAAATTATACATAGGTGAATTGATCGAAAACAATTTATCGAATGACAATTGACCGAATACAATTTATCGAAAAACAATTTATCGAATAAACAATTTATCGAATAGGTGAATTTATCGAATGACAATTTTTGTAAAGTAAATTATAATAATTTTCAATAATAACCCAACCAAACCTACCCCTACCAAACCACCTTCGTATTTTTAGTGAATTTTTGAAGAATAAATTATAATAATTTCCAATAATAACCCAACCAAACCTACCCCTACCAAACCACCTTCGTATTTTTAGTCAATTTTTGAAGAATAAATTATAATAATTTCCAATAATAACCCAACCAAACCTACCCCTACCAAACCACCTTCGTATTTTTAGTCAATTTTTGAAGAATAAATTATAATAATTTCCAATAATAACCCAACCAAACCTACCCCTACCAAACCACCTTCGTATTTTTAGTCAATTTTTGAAGAATAAATTATAATAATTTCCAATAATAACCCAACCAAACCTACCCCTACCAAACCACCTTCGTATTTTATCACCATTAGGAACCTGCCACCTATTCGATAAATTCACCTATTCGATATATTGTTTATTCGATAAATTGTTTTTCGATAAATTGCATTCGGTCAATTGTCATTCGATAAATTGTTTTCGATAAATTCACCGCATACCATAATTTTTAACTATTCGTTTCCTACATTTATACTAAAATTTACCACAACATAACTTCTAAGTAGATAACCACAACGTAATAAGATCTGGTGGAGGTTTTTTGTAATAACAATAAAGAAATTTTAACTGAAATTCGGTGTCCTCTTAAATTTAATAAATCTATTCCAGATATTTGATTTCGAAAAATTGATTTCGAACAATTGAGTTTCGAATAATTGATTTTCGAAATCGGTCATTCGAAAAATTGATTTTCGAACAATTGATTTCGAACAATTGATTTCGAATAATTTACCGGTACCCATTATTTTGGGTAGAAAAATCAGATAGTATCGTTAATTTACTGAGAAGGAATGTTTCCCGAAAAATCTACTTTCCTTAATTTTCTTCCAACTTCTCGAGCAAAGAAATTTGACCTTACCAAAAAATTCCTATGCAAAATGTCAACTAAATCGGACAAACTGTTCAGGAGAACCTCAGTACGAACACGATTGCAGCGACTCATACCGGAACTAATAGTGAATCTAAACTTTCCAGTTACTTACTCAATAGCAATATGGTGTACGTATTCAAAAAATAAAAACCCGACGTTGAATTCAACAAAAATATCAGTGAATCGGATAGAATCACAAGTTGAAACAATTTTATTACAGTGTAGAGAAAATAGGCAATATAAAAGCGGCAATCTTTTTAAATAAAACACCCGTATTATTTTGAGAATATTGAGGCTTTTCCCAAAACCGTTTGAAGATTATTGGCAATTCCCTTTTAATATCCGCTTGATTGTAACACAAAACGTCTTTGCTATCACACTACGAATATATCTATACGTATAAATCATAAGATCATAATTTTAAACACGTCGTTCTCAATTTCAAAGCTTGTTCTAATTTGCCAAGCCACGGCAGGATTTCGTCTAAAACAATAGAAAACACGAGCAGCCTTAATGCTCACATTAGCATGAAAATTCAACATGAAAACCGAACGAAAATTTCTGCGCTGTTATTACCGATGCCGTTTGTAATGTATTCAAGTTCTCATCAGCATAATTCTTTTTCATTAAATCTCGGTTGACACAAATTTCATTCTAAAATAAAGTTGTAGTAGATGGACACTCTTTACCTTTTTTAAATAACGATAGTAGGAAACAACAATGGGCTTGTACTACCGAAAATCGATTATGTACAAAAATACATCAAATTTAGATTTATATCTGCGATATGGTATTTTCCATCACAGAACCCAAAGCTTCAGCACCGGGTATGGAAGGAAGAAAGGACCTGTCAATCATTTTAGATGTGAATGAAGGGATTAGCATTTGAAAAGGGCCGCGCCCAACAAGGCACGTACATGGTGGGTGGTGATGGAAACCTAGAATAACTGTCTGGTTTTATGCTGATTTATATATTCAACAATTTAAAGGTTTAAGATAATATCAGGAATTTATTGGGAAATTATCCTTTTCATAATACTTTTTTTTTGAAAAGTAGTGCACATTATAAAACTTGCTTATGATTTCTGAGACATGAAAATATCTACTGACAATATTCACGACCGGCATCCGGAACTTTAATATTAGGTTTTCAACAAAATAAAGTCGAAAGAATAACTAACAAAGCATGACTCTTGACATTATGTAGCCCTGATTGAACACCAGACAACTCATCAAAAATATCAAAAATAAACAGCGTGATCAACAATTTTAGCCACCTACAGAAGGATTTAAGTAACACGAATGTTGAAGATTTTCATTAATTGGTGCAAATGCAAAAGTGTGATAATCTTCATGAAGGATATTCTGAAAGAGAAATAGGCTGGTTTTAAGAATAAACATGGGTTTATGCTGACTGTGTGCGTGGACGGACAAATCTAAAACATTATGCCAAGGCACAATCTCGTCACGTGTTTCACTTTTTTTATCATAACATTCACACATAAATATCACATTAATTCATTTATACTCTCATTAAGCTAATCGAATATTCAACAACCGATAATTCAAAATGGCGACATCTCCGGATGGTAAATAACCAAAATAGTTAGAGAAAGACCAGGGGAAGTCCTTGTTAGAATTTTTGAGGTTGCGTTGGTGCGGCTGGTGGTTGTATAATATTAACGAAGTTTGTCGGTATATTTATTAGGGACTAAGTAGGGATATTAGAGGGTTGAGAATGATTTGTGACAGTTGAAAATTAAATTAGAGAATAATGAATGGCAACTATGTAACTATAGGGAGCGTTGATTTACGTGTGAGTTGTTTTTTTAATACTGGTATGTTATGATTTATTATTATTGAATTCATAGGATAAGAGTTAATGTCTATTGAATTATGCAAAGAATAAATGTGTTTTTTAACTTTTTTTTATTCGCATTTCTAGTCGGGTCATTCCACGTCAAATCGACCCCTTACGATTTGGACGAATTTATTTTATCATATAAATAAGGTTCTGCCAAAGGAAAACAGGCGAAATTTTTTTTTCAAAAGTTATGCAAAATTCAAAATTTCACCATTTTTCCTGTTTTTTAAACTTACGTTTTAAATATCTTGAAAACTATTGCAATTAATAAATTACTTAGTGTTAGTTTCAAAGGGGATACATGGGAAAAAATTTCCGAAAACAAATTTTGAAAAATCTCGAATTTGTGAAATTTTGAATTTTTTGAAATTGTCAGAATCGACAATAAGTTGTTGACTCAAATTTTTTTGTATACTACCTTCCAGTAATTGTGAGAAATCCTGAAATATTTGAAACTGTGTTTTTTGTTTTTTAAAAATATGAATTTTATGAAAAATATTAACGTCTGTACCACTTCTAGAATCTAGAGCAGTCCGATTTTCATCAGAAAAATCTTTGCAATCAATGAATTTTTCTTCTGAGCATGTTTCATTCTTGAATAATCCAATCGAATGGGTACTTTATGTTTTGCATCACTAATTAGATATTATTCACTAGTTCCGCACTCAAAAATTAAACTGAATAATATCCTTGAATTCTAGACTAGATTAGATAATTGTCTTTAGTTTAGAATTTGAATGTTGAGTTTTTTCTAGACTGTTACTATGAATGATTAGAACATTTTTCAAACGTATTTCAATATTTTTTCAAAAACCTACGAGTGATTAGAATACTTATTAAAGGGCCTTATGTTCCAATGCCGTTCGGTTGACGGTAGAAAATGATTCATCAAAAAAAAATCCACTCGCCCATCATCCATTAGCACTCAGCGTGAGAGATTGATTTTGATGTCCAGTGAGAATTTGAAAAGAATTACAAAAGGATGTTATTAAGTGGCTCTCTGAAGTTACAGAAAGATGCTGTTGGTTGTGCTTTTAGGGTATTTTTTGCCAAAACCAATTTAGTGCTCAAAAGGAATCATCGCCGGGATCACAGTGTTGCATAATGTAAAAGAGATGATATATTAAAAGTTTTGAATTTGGAATAAAAGTGTTTTCATTAAAAATAACTGGTATGAGGGTCATATTTTTAATGATTATAAAAATTAATAAACACAAATCATTTTTCTAATAGTCAAAACTCAAGTTAATTATTTTTTCAATAATTTTAAATGGATCACCATGTATTTTATATAATTGTAGAAGAGTACTATAGCTGTTAGTTTATTTATAATCATGGTTTATAAACAATTTTACATTATTCAAATATCTAGTAATTGTGTCACTTTAAGGGATCAGAATTTCTACTCAGTTCACTAAACTAAACATGTTGGAGTTAGTTTCCATACAATTTTAATAATTTATCCATAGCTGCAGTATTTCAAGATTTTATATTTTAATATAGCGTAAAAGATGCACGTATTACGTAAAGTTAAATTTTAACGAAAATTGAAACTTCGACTTGGTGTAAATGTAAATTTAACGTAACATCAAAAGATAAACTAGACCGAGAATCCTGAAAAGCTTTTGAACACTATCATTAATTCATGATGCTTAAAAGATGATGGCAAACTTACTGCGGAAAGTCATTAACGCCGTTTTTTTTATCATGATACATAATAACTGGCTTCTTTGTTTTGAAACTCCAGCAGTAAAAGTTTCGTTTGAGAAAATGTGATCAGCACTTTGGAGGTTATGCATTAATACACCCACCGGCACGAAAAACGTAACACCTGAATTTTTTTAAACAACGTTATACAATAAAATTGACAATTTAATTCATGTATTAAAAATCGCATATGCCACTGTGCAATTGTCACTTTGACAGCGACAAAAGTTAGCTTTAACTTTTACAGCGACAAATACACTAGTGGTTTTTTCACTTATTCATTTGTTCATCAATTATCGCGGTGTTGGTTACCAGAATAAATAGTTTGGCATGTTTGTCAACAACTTATTGAATTTTCAAGAACTAACAATGAGTCGATTCGGTGTGTCTTCGAACGCCGAAATTAGTCAAATTGTTAATACCTGTGTGCCCACAACTACAGTTGCGACGCAATCATCAATCTGGCGACAATTTTCTACGTTTTGCGATGCAAAAAGATACACATTTGAGCCAGATACTTCCATCGAGAAATTGAATGTAATATTGCAAGATTGGGCATTTAATATGCGAAAAAGTAACGGAGAAGACTACAAAGAACCGATAGTTAAAACAATTTGGAACACCACCGCTTAAATGCTACAAAGTAAATATTATAATGAATTTAATATTGTATTCAACCCTTTCACCGATGTTCAGTTTAATTCATCACGAGCTGCACGTAATGCTAAACGTAAAATCCTACAACCACAACCCGAAAAGAGAAAATGTGGTGCATCAGCTCTTAATAAATCTGAAGTATTTGCAATGGCCAGATTATATAACGAAAATGAACCGGAAGGACTTCAAAAGAAATTATATCACATTTTGGCGTTTGAACTAGCTTGGCGCGGAGGAGAAGCAGCTCACTACAAAACCACTTATTTCGTATCTGAAATTGAAAATAATGGAAAAGAAACTGGACGTATCGAGTATAATGCTTTATTTTCGAAAACGAGACAAGGCGGCAACAATAAATTATGTGACAGCAAATGGATGACGTCTAATATTTTCGACGAAGATATTTGCCCAATACGTTTATTCAAAAAGTTAATGGAAAAACGAAACACTTTTATAACTTCGGACAGAATATTTCTTACACCAAATCCCTTTTGGAAAAAGAAAAATTCTAAAGGTTGGTACAAGAATTTGCCGATTGGAATTAATGAAATTTCCAAATGGACTAAACGCTCAGCACAACGCATTGGTTTAGATGTCAAACGTGTCAAAATTACAAATCACTCAAATCAAGCGGCAGCAGTTAGCGAATTAAGTAAAAGCGGAATTGAAGAACAAGCTCTAATAAAAATAACAGGACACAGCAATTCATCATCAATAAAACCATACTTTCAAGTTGACAAAGAGTATCATTCAAGCATTATTCAATAAATTCGTTTGGAAAATGAAAAAACTTCAACATCTACTACAGAAACGATTAGCTGTGGCACCCGCAGCGATATCACTGTTCCTAGTATGAATTTTAATAACTGCGTTTTTAATAATTGTACATTAAAATAAAAATGTGTTTATTTTTAATGTTTTATAAATAAAGTTTGCATTGATGTGTTTCCAAATTTCTCATTCATTAAATTGTCCTGCCGAATTACACTCGAGGTTTGTATTGATATTGGGTAAATTTGTGTTGTTCAAATTCTAAACTGTTTCCTTTAGCAATTTGACTCGAATAACTGTCAACCTAAAAACATTCCTCCTTCGGTGTCGTGTTTCTAATAGTTGACAGTTCTCGTCAAATTGCTAGGAAACAGTTTCTCATTAAACAACCCAAATTTACCCGATAAAATACAAACCACTTGTGCAATTATAAGTGACAAAAAAACAATAAAAATAAGAAGATTACGAAAAAGCACGAATTGGTGTTGTGGAAAAAATATTTCACACGTGCTTGAATTACTGCCTGTATTCTTAACATGTATAAAATCAAGTAAAGAATGTCCGCTTGCGAAATAAGTACTCATTACTCCAAATGCGCTGGCTGCAACTGATTTGAAGTAAAAGGAGCGACTTCGCATCCTTCGCCCAAACATGCTCTATGGGATTAACATCTGCACTCGACGCTGACCACTGATGGACAGGAATATTAACCTCGAGTAAGTAATGTTGAGTTATTCACTAGCGCTAGTTCTGCATTGGGGTCCATCAGCTCAAGATCATCTGGTGTGAGCTTCCATTTCCCAAAATCTTGTAACAATAATGTAACTTCCGTACAACAGAACTTCGACACATTGGATAAAACTTTAAAAATTAAATGGTATAAACACAAATAAATCCAAAACAAAAGTGATGCACATATGTAGAGACAGTAGAGACGTGTATATTACAATGGATGGAACAAATATTGAGCACGTGAATAGCTTCAAATACTTAGGAGTTGAAATTCAATAAAATGGGGAACAAGATATTGAAATTAATAATATGATACAAAACACTTTCAAACTACACTATGCGATGAACCGGTCATTTATAAACAAAAAGAAATTTCAAAGAAAACGAAAGCAAAATGAATGTTTAGATCAAGTGTTACATTTGGATGTAATTCTTAGGTGTTTGAACAACGGCAAAAGAGTCAAAACAGACTGTGGAAATGAAGTATCTCAAAAGAGTCGGAAAAGAATAGGAAACACAAAAATAAGAGAACCAGGAGAACTGGAAATATAACCAATGATGGAATTCATTGAAAAACGACAACTCAGCTGCTGGGATCAGCTCTAAAGAATAAATAATAAGCGGTCTTTCAAGCAATTGTGGGAATACAAGGTACAAAGAGCTAGTAAAAAAGAAAGATCGAAGCAATGATGGGATGCAGTAATGGGAGAAATAATGAAGAATTGAGAGACAACATGGTTTAGATTAAATTTATAATAAAAAAATTTGACTTTTATAGGATAACTTTTCTATATCAGAAAGCTGGTCAATAATTTAATACTCAAATGAATAAAAAAATTTAAGAATTTAAAGAAGGAGGTCTATTAAAGTGTATATTTAAACAGCAACAGTCGCTGTTGGTAAGAATTCTGAACACGTACTCTTGGTTGAGGAGTTAGTTAGATTACTTTTTCGGTTTTCCGTATGTACGGACGGAGACGAGGCCAGCGTTAAAGAAGATAGATAATCCTAGCATAAAAGTTCCCTATCAATTTTTCACAATGTACGTGATATTTCAAATACTGAAAAAATAGGTCCAGCCTGATAAATTGGTTAGAGAAAAACGTTATCGGATAAGGAGATTGAATATATTTCTAATACTAGTAGTAAAAATTATATAAATGGATGTATAATATGGCATATTAGGTGGAAGGCGATCAAAAAACTCAAAATTTACAGGGTATCCCATTTAAAAGTATCCGAGTTTATCTCAATTACTTTTTTTTATCTCCAAGTTTCGAGATACCTTGTAAAACCATCCAATTTAGGACACTCTGAACTCCAAGATGATATGTCAATGTCAAAAATAGTTAAAATATCAGTGATCAGTAAAATTGAAACTCATGATTACACCATTGGATTTGCATATATTTTATTAATAAATCCGGCGTACTTAATATTAGTTTAAGGCTACATTCGTAATCAATTCGCTGGCCAAGTGGCACTTTGGCACGCAAGCTGAGCAAATCTATTTCAGTGTGATCGTTCACAACGCAATTTGGCGTCAGAGTTGAAGTTGAAGTCGTCGAAATTTCTTCCAAGCTACAAACTTTCACTTCGACTTGCACTTCGTGCCGGTCATGGGACATGCGCATTAATTTTTGCGATTTGTTTTTTGATATATCTGACATCTGTCTAATAGTTTGACATTTTCATCGAATTGATCATGGAGACTATATATTGATCATCATTTCATAGTCTCCATGATTTCATCATTGAATTGATATTCCGCGTTGTCCATCACTACTAAACTCCAGTATATACTGCTATAAAAAATAAATCTAAATCCAAATTATAAATTATAACCTCTAACCTCAGACTGAACTAAATACAGACAGAATCATGCTTTGACCATATGTTAAAGGAATCCTGACAATTATTTAGTTACGAACACGCTTGCGTTAAAGTTGACTTTGAAGTTATTGTGAATGGCAAATTTCGTGCCATCTTGCGTGCCAAAGTGCCACTTGGCCAGCGAATTGATTATGAATGTAGCCTAAAAATGTGTGGCCCAATACAAGTATAGGTAACTTTTTATATTCAATATTATAATAAAAATCTCTTGACATAGGAAAAAATTAATGTTCGTAATATTATAATAGTATATTAAAGTATAAGTGGATATTAAGGTCTTTAAAACACGCGTGATTTTTCGAGCACGACGGCGAAGCCGGAGTGCTCGAAATAGAGCAAGTGTTTTAGAGACCAGTTATCCACGAATACTTTACGCTATTTTTTTTTATTGGTGCTCTTTAAAATTATAAATATATACTGGTATCTACTACTACTACAACAACAAGAAATGGAAATAAGAACTAATAATGTAAAATGGTTGAATTCGTGATGCTTGCGTTGTCATGGAAATGAGAAAAACATAAACTAATTTGCATTTTGTCTTTAAGATTTATTGTTGTCACCGAATGGCATAAAAATGAATTCTCATATCGATTTTTTAAGTAGTAAAGCAGAATCGCGGTTAATACCCCGCAAAAATCTTCTGATGCGTATAAAAAAAAATTGAAATTGTTAAATATTTTGACGTTACAAAGTACTCCTGTCAGATCAATAATAAAAAAATTGTCATTTAGACTTCGTTTCTCGAGTTGTTGATGTTGCCATGGTAACTTTAAAAAACGCGCGTTTTTGAAAGTTCGATTTAAACACGCTGAGGCGTGCTTTAAATAGGGAAAATGGTTAACCAATCAAAAAAAATATAATATTGATTTTATGATGAGTATAATAATATTTTTCCATTGTTTGCTTCACAAACTTGAAAATCAATAAAATAAGAATTCAATTTTCAAACATTGTATCATAATAATTTAATATCTAGTATCTTTCCAGTCCACTTAATATTCACAATCCCAGGGAATAAAAAACGTTCTTTCAGTTTCTCCTATTGATTTTTTTATCGTTAACATATTTTACGAATTGGTTAAAATATCTTCAAAACCGTAAAAATGCTACTATCGATCAAAAAATGAATCGCTTGGCTCCAAATGACTACTATAAAGTCACTTTCATATGTTACAAGTCATTGCATCCAGTCATCTGTATACGATTCTATCACATTTAATGGGGTAGTTTTAGTGAAATATGAATATTGACATCAAGACTAAGAACTCCACCATCTATTTTAAGGACAGAGAAATATGTTCTTGAGACATGTAAACTTTTACCAAATGATTTTACTTTGAAATCGATTTTGATTTGATATAAAAAGCAAACTAGTCAATTTATCCAAAATTACTATAACTGTAACTATCGTTAATAATAATGATGATCTGGAAAGATAGTTTTAAGTATGGCATTCGAGATAATTGAGGCGTCCCATACTTAAAACTCACATTGTATAAATATTTTCCATGCCCGAAAGCTTCCTTGTATTTTTTGTTTGAGAAGAGAGTGGCTTAGTATGTTATTCTATGACAAATTTGATTGATGTGCCATTTTGAACGCTTATTGGAAAAGTCGTAAGTTTTGCTCATGCCTCTGGCCTGCCTTTTACTGTAAATGCAACGTTAGTATTTTCGAAAATGAACTGAATTTTCAAGGGACCACAGCAAAAACGTCCACAAAGATCGAGTACAAATAGTGCTATCAGTTCAGTGAACACCATCGTAATAAAAAACGAATGAAAAAAGTTATAGCTGAAGACAGATATGGTTTAACTTCACAGACTTGCTTGTGGCTTTTAATACAGAGTGAGAGATTCGCCATTCAATATTTCAGATTACTTTAGCAAATTAGGTCATAAATACGAATATTGTTTCTTTGTTCAATAAACAATCTGTTAAAGTCACTTCATTATAAGTATGAGCAGACTTTATCTAGTTGATAATTTATAAAACACGACAGACTATTCAGATTATAATAATTTAATGACTGAAAATCCAATAATGGAATTATACTACAAGCTCTTCAATTTCAATTTTGTCACCTCATCCTCATCCACAAATGGAAAATATGTATAAATTAATCTATTGAACTTCATATTAATAATTAATTTCAGCAAATTGCATTTCCTTCTGTAAATTGCCCTCTCTCAATTTTAGATTTATCTTGTCAAAACTAAAACACCCACACAACATTTAAAACATAACTTATGATGTCGTTAACTTTACGTTCGTTTGACGAAATAAGCGATTCTTAGGAATATAAGTTAGAGCAGCTTTACGACAAAAGTTGAAAATGATAAACTAAATAGGTTTATGCATCAGTTAACTCACCTTTACAAATCGTCAAGTTCTACTTGATGCGTTATATTCAGTTGGCTTATTCAGAAACGTAAAAATATACCTCTAAATTACTTAGATGGAAACGTCTTAATTTCTTAGAAAATAGACTGCTTTGAATTTCATATATTCAAGTGCGACTATTAAAAGCAAGGGTCACCAAATGAAACGTTTTTAATGAACAAGGTCGCATTATTAATTGGTGAATTTGGTGGATGTTGGCGACTAGAACTTGTAAATATATTAGTCACACGAGATAGAAAATCGGTCTTTGTTGTAACGGTGCCAGAAACCAAAACTGACAAAAAACCAGTTTTCACCATTGCTGATGAAGAGTTTGAAACTTATAAGAGATTATATTTCTGTGCGGCCACATGACTGCTCAGAAAAAATAATATTTTTACGCTACAGACAAGGCCACCGCACTGTTCAACCTGTTGGAAAAAACACATTTGGGAAAATTCCCTGTATTATTGCGAAATATTTGGGTTTGAACACACCCAAAAAGTACTTTGGTCATTGTTTACGTCGACCGTCGGAAACTTTTTTAAAAGAAACTGGAGCAACTATGACCACGCCATGGGATATTTAGAGAACACCATATCTCCAAAATATGAAGTTTCAAGGAAGTTGGCAGGCGTACCATCTGAATCTCACATTTCCTTACAGAAACTAGAGACCCAGACATTGAACCATGTGTCAACCTTTGCTGCAGCAAAATTAGCTAGCAGCGAAACCATACAGAATTGCCAATTCTATGTAAATATAACCAAATCAAATATAAACGTAAATTTATATTTTGTTAATATAGAATAAGTTAATAGAAAACTGTTTTTTCCTCCTTAATGCCTGCGCGGGCAATAATGTGTACTTTATCCCCGCACGGGCATATACACTGTGGGCCAAAATAAACGAGTACATTTTTTAATTGGAAATATTTTTTTGGGCGATTTATTTTCTTTTTGCAGGGCTAATAACCTAACATGTCCTCATCATGTCTATAAATTTGAAAACAAAAATAATGTACAGGGTCGGACTTATAAAAAAAATTATATAACAGTGCATTTGAGCTCGTTGCAAATGAAAACTGTCTTAGCTAAAATTGTACTAATATGCTTTTTCGGTAGATAAACTATCCAGAACACTTTAGTAAAAAGAAAATTTTCTGAAATTACCGGATTCGCGAAATACCATTTTTACTCCAAGTTTTAAAGTTACTAAACTGTTTTCATAAATGTGTTATTTGTTAAAATGTTATTTAATAAAAAAATGTTGTTTCACGAATCCGGTGATTTTGGAAAATTTCCTTTTCACTGAAGTGTTCTGGATAGTTTATCTACCGAAAAAGCATATTAGTACAATTTTAGCTAAGACAATTTTCATTTGCAACGAGCTCAAATGCACTGTTATATAATTTTTTTTATAAGTCCGACCCTGTACATTATTTTTGCTTTAAAATTTACAGACATGCTAAGGACATGTTAGGTTATTAGCCCTGCAAAAAGAAAATAAATCGCTCAAAAAACAAAAAATATATTTTCAATTAAAAAATGTACTCCTTTATTTCGGCCCACAGTGTAGATGATATCTAGCGTATAAAAACATAATAATATGTAATGGTATGACATAAAAATTATATGAAATGTATTACGTTAAAATAGCTCTCCTGTAGTTTTGTCGTCGGTTCTACCACTGTCGATGCACCAAGGAAATTTCTAAGACCCAAATTCAATATGAGGTAGACTCAAATAAGGTTTAAATGCATCAACTTCCTCCTAAATGTATATTATGTGAATCGTATACGCTAGATTCAAAGCCCAAACAACTTATCCATTAAGGAGATGTACTTTGCGGCAAAACGTATCGGAAGCGGAGGGAATAGGAAATATGTTTGTTAGGTGAATTTTAATGGGAGTTAATAAGGAAAAATCTGGGAGGAAGAATATTGAACACTTTAGAGTACTGTCAAAAATACGAATACTCATAGTATTTGAATATAGATTAAAAAGGTTTTTAACAAGAAGAATCTTTAACAATTTTGCCAATCAGGAGCTGATGATGAATTCTTCTAAAGCATATAAGTTACTTGTTTTCAAACAAGATTGGATCAGTTTAATACTCATAAATCGTGGAATTCAGTAGGCTAAGTAGCTGACAGAATATTAATTTAACTTCACTTCATCAAATATACTTAGACCTCAGTGGAGTGTTTTGTGAGCTGGACTCTCGGCCCAGTTGAAAATTAATATTCTCTCTTAGCGTGGGAGTAGATGGACGAAATACTAATATCAAGTTTAACTCTTGAACTCCCATACATGTAAATGTTTGCAAAGTTTCCTGGAGTGAGGAAGTCGGAGAATTTAGTTGAAGATTCTATAAAATTCGATGAATCAATAATCGAAAAAACTCTTTAAATTACTTTCCCCAAGAAAGTTGATAGTTTGCAATCGAATTTGTACTATTTAGTGGTATTGACAACAGATGCCGAAAGGGCATCCCTACGTTATCAATGAATACACCAGTAGGTCTGTTTCTGTACATTCAATGGAATCAATAGCAGAGCTATAACGGCGTTAAATTATTAATCAGCGGTCCATTCATGTGGGGATAATTATGGGTCCACGCTGTAATATATTTGGTTATTACATTAAAGGTGTACTCTATTTCATAATATCTATAAAGCCAGGCATATTACTGGATTAAAACTAGAGAATAAGACTCACTCAATAAAGCTCGTTTACATGGAACTTCAAACTCAACCCCAAACGATAGTATTTTGGCATCAAAAGAAAAAAATATAAATCCGTATATATCCAACAACAAAAAAAAGACAAATGCAAATAAAAAAGAATAAGCTAATAAATAAAAAAAACTTCAAAGCAGTCTTCGTTCTATTTTTATCCGGTGTCAGCGTGTAAAATACTTCCTATACAACCCCCGCTAAAAATGGAATATATAAATTTGTGTGTCTACCTTTGAAGAAAAAAAATATTGTATTATCTATCACGGGTGTCATAAGCGCAGACTAAACAGTTCTTATAAACCCAAGAAGTTTTGTAAAGGAAACCAATTAATAATGTTATTTTTTGCTAGAAGAAACTGCTAGGAAATTGGATGAACTAGAATCTTCTACGTCTATGGAATGCGACCACGAGCACTGGGTATTACAATTCTTCAATAATTTATGTGTAAGTATTTATAATTCTCAATTTGTTTAAAACGTCTAAGTATACAAGAATATCAAACAATCTGTCAATCATTATCAGGTCAATAATCCCCTCCCTCGCCCTTCGGCGATTCATTTCTCTTTGGCATACAATGAGTCAGAATCGTTAATCTCGTTAAAGGGTAATACCTTTCCATCAGGTCCCATTTCACGTCCTAATCTGTTTATAGCCCAAAGGGGGTTTATCAAACTTTCCTGCACTTTCCACTTTAGACATAACAGTGCCGGTTTCTGTTTCCCAAATTATTACAATAATGAAAGATGTTTGAATATTTTTTGCAAATCATTGGTTTAAGATGTACCCACATATTTGTTTTTACCAATAACACTGGCGCGGTCTGAATTAACATAAACAATAATTAAAATGTCCGAAAAAAGCAATCAACAAAGGAGTTATGTTATTTAAGAGTAACATATTCAGGTTCACAGAGGGATCACTTGAATAGTCATAGTTTACCAGTAAACAATGAAAACATGAAGACCCAGATCAATATGGCCGACCTGTCAGTCAGATTTCTGGGATGATCTATAAAGTGCATTGTTGTAAATTACACATCTTAAGACTTTCTCTTTATCACTTGCATCAGAAATCAATAAAATCGGTACTAGAAACTCAAGTTTCGAACCCAACACAGCATTGGGCAACAAGAACTATTTTTAAAGAGTAGGCAACTGGGTATTTACTGGTAAATGTATCTTTTTTAAATATTACCAGACTGTAGAATGAAAACTATATTAGCTGAAAGGGCTTAATTGATATTTTTAGAAAATAATCTTTAACGGGAATAATTTTCAACACACCGATTCGCACTATCGGAAATGTGTTTGTCACTCGGTTGGTTCTTAAGTCCCTCTCTCTCTTGTGAAAATCGTAATCCTAGCCAGCTGCCTTTCAAGTCTTGTTCGTTGCTGTACTTCAGTGCTTTAAAGGGATATCTAAAATAAGAATTTTCAATATGAACACCTAACCATTGAAACCAAACCTTTATTGAAACTGGTCGGGAGAAGATAAGAATAATTCGGGGAATTCAATAAAATCCTTCCGTTTTAAATTTATATCTTGTCTACTTTAAGTGAATTTACAGAAACAATACAGAACGTTTTTTTTTAAGAATATATTTTTTTTAGATAAAATTCCTTCTCGCTTTCTGGTTTTATTTGAAAGCAATGGGGGTCCAACACCAACACACAGGTTTCTTTTTACAATAAAGTGTGAGTTAAAAACATACGGTTCACGCACCAGCGCCTTCGCTAAACTGACGAAAAGACCCAACGTTTTTTTTGACACAGAAAGGTGATAGTTTGAGATTCTACGATAAACTGTTTTCTTTTTGTGGATCGGATTTCAAGATATCTTCTCTCTATAATTTAGTTCATTTTTTAGACAAGTTTCGTTAATGATTCCGACAAGGTGTCATGGTTAATATTCGGATGATTCTTTGCATGGATGATTCGAATAAGAGAATATTCAAGTAATGAAAACCTTGAAGTGAACGATACATATGGAATTAAATCTACCAAAGCATAACTTGAAGGGTTTTCGTTTTATGAATCACAAATGAAGAGTATTGAAAATATTCCAAAATTCACTTCCTAGAACCAAAAGACTAATGAAAAAGTTAGAAAGTACGAATTACCAGTTATCGATTCAGGTGAAAATTTTACATATAGGAGTGAATTTTGAGTCGATAATTCTAAGCATTAAGGGAGTTAGCAAAGAGCAATTTAAATCACGAAATATTTCCATATCTAAACCTCACTTTCAAATTATGTAATAAAATCCTTGAAAAGGGAAATTAAAACCTTGGAAAGCGTTGTAAATACCACAAAACAGTGGATATAAGTTTACAACATTAGTGTCAAAGCCCCAATCACCTGAAAACATCTTTACACCACTATTAATCGAAGAATTCCCATGCCTACATTCACCTCCTATCAGAATACGCCTATGGAACGTATGAACATTTCTTTAACCAGATTCAAACTTTCGGGTATTTTATATCAAAGACCCCTCATGAACATACTAAATGTTTATTTTCTACCCTTTGGCCATATACCTCTAGAACGGCTAGGGGTCACTCTTCATTTCCATATTTTAAGTAAAATTATGGAACATAGGTGATGAGAACGGGGATTTCTAAAAACATATTGAAATAGAGGAGTGATCCCAAGATTTGGTTTCGGAATTATGAATATTACAAAAACTGGTCATGAGTCAGTATTTTTACGATTTTGTATTTCCATTTTTTTGGGTTAGCATTCGAACATGTACATTACTGACAATTTGTGTAACGTATTGCATAATGCAAGAAAATAAATTCAACTTTTTCTCTTTTAACTATCCAGACTGTCTTTTCCACAAGATAAACGGTGGTAACTCAGCCAGTGCATTCATGAATTAAACATAAGGATAATGCGAAGGGTTTTTTAAACGCTAGATCAGGGTTACAATTTAATCTGAGGTTGAGGTTCCAGTGTATACAGAATCTTTTGGAAATATTTATTACAAGAAATAAGATCTATTACAATTATGGGTCATGAGGATTGGTATTTTTAGATGAAACAAAGTGAACTACTAAAATTAACATTCATTAAGTATACCCCTATTAAAAATCAATAAATTCAACAAACTACTTTGAAGTTTCTCATCACAAAGAACTCACACTGTTCATAGTTTGTCTTTGACAACATATAAAACGGTTATTCCGTAAACTAAAAGTAAAGTTTATGATTATGTCAAAAGTTGAGTTCATATTTAGTTACTCTCTGGTCTTGGAAAATGAGATATAATTGGTAAGAAGTAGTTTGCAGTTAGTGAGGTTAGGAGACACTAAGAAAAATATGCGGAATCTTAACAATGATTCTGAAAATATCCACAAAATTATACAACACATTCCAGAAAATGGTTTATCATTAATCAGGAGCAGTTTGGACTATCAATTCATCATGGTTGTTAAGGTTGTGACATTGGTACAATATATTGTTTGACGTTTTGATACTTATCTTAAATTCTTCACAACTTCAGAGCAGTGAGCTCAAAGAAAAAAAATGCTTCTATTGTGTCCACTTTTGAGCTTAGATAAAGCACACCCCTTGTAACTGAGTCTTCTAAAAAACAATTAAACTCAAAGGAACATTTCTAGGTTTCATATTATTTATTGACTAAAATATTATACCAACATAAGTTGTCGAACCTACGTGGGGCTCAATAAATTTGGCTTATAAAACCAACATAAGTTGTCGAACAAATAAATTATAAAATTAAATATAATATACAAGTATTGATGCAATTGAACGGTATTTTACAATGAATCTATCGGAATTCCAACCTCCGTATGTGCTTTCAGTGTACGCTGTACTCTTAAACTACATGAATGTGTATTCATACGACTTCGAAGCTGAAATATATAGTTCAATGTAAAGTTTCCGAGTAGTGTTCAAGAATTATCCAAACTTTATTCACAGGCCAACTAGTTTTCGTACTAAATAGTTTTCAACTGCTTATCTCTATTAGTAATAACGTCTAAGAGTTTCTAATTTATTTAAAAAAAATAACTTAATTTATTTAGGATAAGTCATTTTTTTTCAACAATTTTGTTAAATATAAACAATCTTACTTATGTCAGTATTTGATAATTAGGTGTACTTACATTTTCCAACTCCGTTGATCTGCGAGTACTTGGGACAAATGTACGCCTGGAACAAATAAAAATAAAAATGTAACAGATGCTGATCGTCGATTTAAATTCATCGACATACCACCCATGCCATTTCGAGTGCTTGCCGACATGTTACTTGTAAACTCTTTCAAGTCCCAATAAAATTTATATTAAAAGTAAACGAACGGACAGAACAAAATGACAAAATCCGATGTATATTCTTGTAGAACGACATACTACAAGATGCCAATGACTACGGGGGAAGTTCGATAATACAGGATTCATTTTTTGAGTTCGGGATGATAAAATAGAGACTGAAATTCCATGGAAATATGCCCATGAATGCCTACTAAGCTACGATAAAAGCACTCGTAGAATATGGTCTTTATCCTCATGAAAATCCAGACAATCTCTGAAGAAGTTGACAAGGAGCAACAAAATTGATCTTCACTAGTTGCCAGGCATTAAGGGAAAGGAAGGATAGACTAGCGAACACCTCCAGCGTGGTCTAAATCATTTAGTAGGCTGTCCAAGAGACATGGAAGTCAGACTATGTGAGTCACAGAGCCAGAAAATACCAGGACCAAGAATCAAATCAGACACAATACTAGGCTGCTTGTAGGTATGTTCAATGAGGTGCTAAGCTAGTAATTTTTCTAGTCCTGCTTCTCGGAGGAATTTCAGGATATCCGCTAGTATGAGCTTTTTGAGGAACCCATTCAAGCGGTAGAAGCCTGTAGGAACCGTGATGTAGTCTAAATTTGAGTAGAGCCCTCATTATTTGTTATTCCAGGGGTACCTTTGATTATCTTAGCCTTACTAGATATTTCCAATGGTCAGATCTTTTATTTCTTCCTGCGCTGTCCGTTTCTTCCAATATCTTTCCTACGTTTGCTAGGAAACTGGACTGCTCTCTGCACATTGCTCAGTGGGATATCACCTGACTAGATAACACCGCCTCAAGTCGACTTAGACATACTCTACAAATATAAATATGATCTGAACATCTCAAATTTCTGGACCAGAAACTAGACATCAATTTATAGACTATACTTTGTTCAGTATAAATACCATCTAACGTGAACAAATTGCCCTCAGCAGAGATGTTCGCTGGTATTATGTCATTCGTTTGCAGCTGTCAATCGGTATGTTTTGTCACTTTGAACGTAATAAATATTGCAGTTTATTATGTCACATGTTATTACAAAATATGAATATATATTATAGGTAATGTTTCGTAATTAATTTCATGTAAATAAAACCCGTTGGTTGAAAAAATATCAAATTCAAACTAACGTTAGTTATGCAAAAAATTGGCAAAATGTTGGCAAAAATGCGCACTGTTGCCATCACCAAAATGGTTTATAAATCATAAATTTGATGTCTTCTCCACTTTTCAGGTTGTATTTTTTCGATTCTTTCATCCGAGTGTTATTGAAAAAAATTTTGAGTAATATTTCACAAGCCATGATGAGTTATTGAATTAGCAATGTATCTTTTTAATAAAACAATTTCATTAGAATTGTTGTTGCATTCTTTATTAAATTTTTCTGATTTTGATATTTTTATAAGGTACTTCAGAAAGCATTTTCAAAAGATATGTACCATAGGAAGTTTAGTAAAAGTTACATACAATAACTTTAAATCTTATTACAGTTTCCTGTAATATTGTCGTATTTAATAGAGTTAATGTATCAACAAATGGAGAAAGGAATAATTATAAATATTCAACACTCTATGAATTTTTGAAACATAATATTTTTCAAAAACAGTGGCCGTTCAACTGAGGAGCAACAACTACTTCCCGTGCAATATGCACCGCCGGATATTGAATTACACCCCAAAAGTCAAACGGGGTTGGTATATCTACAAGATATTTTAAAACCAACCTTTCTGGTTTGCAATTAGAAGGGACAACACAACTTGTAGACCGGTTTCGGCGTATTTGCGCCTCATCAGTACAAGGTATGTGGTGTCCGTCCGAGAATCTCTAATCCCGGACTGAAGAGTACACTTCAATCACAATCAATACATGTCTTCCAGTAACGGAAATGTGAAGATTGTGACGGCAGCGCCCTCTTCACTTCCAATCGCAAACCAAAAACCTTGAATTTTTGACCATAAACATAATTATTCCTTTCTCCATCTGTTGATACATTCACTCTATTAAATACGACAATATTACAGGAAACTGTAATAAGATTTATTGTTTTAAGCCTACGTGGTTTATGGTCAAAAATTCAAGGTTTTTGGTTTGCGATTGGAAGTGAAGAGGGCGCTAACGTCACAATCTTTACATTTCCGTTACTGGAAGACATGTATTGATTGTGATTGAAGTGTACTCTTCAGTCCGGGATTAGAGATTCTCGGACGGACACCACATACCTTGTACCGATGAGGCGCAAATACGCCGAAACCGTCTACAAGTTGTGTTGTTCCTTCGAATTGCAAACCAGAAAGGTTGGTTTTAAAATATCTTGTAGATATACCAACCCCGTTTGACTTTTGGGGTGTAATTCAATATCCGGCGGTGCATATTGCACGGGAAGTAGTTGTTGCTCCTTAGTTGAACGGCCACTGTTTTTGAAAAATATTATTTTTCAAAAATTCATAGAGTGTTGAATATTTATAATTATTCCTTTCTCCATCTACAATAACTTTAATAATTTTTATTTAAATATAGACCTGTGTATTCTAGGATCATTTTCTCAGATTCACAAATATAAGAAAAAATCATGGTTCATATAATAAGCAAACAATGATACATAAAACAACAACATTGCTGCTTATAATATTAAAGAAGCACGTTTTTATTATGGACTACAAACATTTCCAGCATTAACCAAACTCACACTTCAATGTTTTCTAATCAACTCATATGGTTTCGACAACGTTGAATTATTAATATTGTGTTGTACCTCGTACGCTGGCGAAGACAGCAAACAAAAATGGAAAACAACAACAACTACAAAAAAAGAGCAAAGAAAAAGGAAAGTGTAGTTGTGTAAGGATTGTCGGCTTATTGCGTTGCGGCGAAGTTTAAAGCACCTGACAAAGCTTATTATGTTGCCCAGACTTGTAAAGTATCCGCCAATTATATCGGCAGACAACTGATTGCATTACCATACTTAATGAAGACAAATTTGAATGTCGAGTGCATAGTTTAGAAGTTGCTTTGAATGCTTGGATGGAATTTATTGTTTTTACTGTGATTTGTGTTGTTTTAACAAAATATATAGTAAATATTTGACAAAAACATTTTACAGTTAAGGAATATATTTCTGTTCAATAAAATTCAAGTGTTTTTTTCTTGATATCAATTTCAAATATTGTAATAATATTTTTTATGTAACCATTAAGTTTTCCAGTAGATTTCACCACAGGGTAAGTATGTTGGTATATGTATAATTAACCGGCTGAGCCTATAGACAACTAGGTACTTTAAACAATCTATTATTAGATCTACTTTCAACAGTTTTAATAATTGACATAGTGGTAAATCGGAACTAATCACCTAATCATTTGATTAGCATATCTAACGAACTGGTTGATAGACGCTAACTTACGTAATGCGTAATCGTAACACATAAAACGGTAATAAACGCGACTCTAGAGATGGGATCATCTGAAGAAGAATAACGATACAAGACGTACACCGCTTCTTTGAAATACTGGCGATTTATTATTGCACGAGGCACTAGAAGTTTATTACTTATTGATTGAAGACCAGAAGTATATGTAACTGTTCACTTGGTGTTAAATAAAACCCCAAATATACGTTTTTATTTTATGTGTTCCATGGGTGTCACTTAAAATAAAAAAAAAATTCAAAGCTTTCTATTCGTTGTTATTTTTTTAGATTTTATAAGCAATCAAATATTTATTTACCAACATTTCCTATGACAACTTTAATTAATCACTTTCCTTTTTTCAATACTGAATTGCAGTCCATGTGCATTTCCATCCAAAACTTATTGTATTTTTTTGATACTGAAACAGTTTATATCAGACAGTTTCATTATAAAATACCAATTCCTCCCCATCTACCCATCTCTATATTATCCAATGTTAAAATTAATTTAGATCGTGCACATCGATTGTTTTCTGTCGACGATGAAAAAAAAAACAATAAGATTCTTTCTAGATAAAAATTGGTGTGTTATAAAGTAAAGGAGTTATACGACTTGAGTGTAGAAAAAAAATTAAAGTGGTAACCTGAGCAGACCTGAGAATATCTCAGATATTGATAAATGAAAAGATGTTTGAGAAC
The DNA here is from genome assembly GCA_949126875.1 of Lochmaea capreae. Lineage (NCBI taxonomy): Eukaryota > Metazoa > Arthropoda > Insecta > Coleoptera > Chrysomelidae > Lochmaea > Lochmaea capreae. The sequence goes on along the minus strand of OX421397.1, from coordinate 15,880,556 downwards.
ATAATTTTGTACTTAGTTCGGTCCTGAACACTTATATCTGATGGCTGTTACCGTTAAATCCTCTTCTGTGGAACCAGTGACAGATAAATTCTCATCTTAAAAGGATTTATCCTTTTGAACACGCAATCCACAGTGGGACAGTACGCTTATAACTCAACTAGACTAAAAAGAGCTATAGAGGTTAGGTTAAGAAAAAAAGGTATCTTTCGAAAGGTTAATTGTGTTTACAGTAACAACCACTACGTTAAACATAATTTAGTTTAAAGTTGGGAAAATTTGAATGTACCGGGTGTCTGATTGAAAGAGGTAGTTCGCGCTCCAGTACTTTTTCCTCTATCTTGTAAAATAACTGGGGGGGGAAGGAAAGCGGAAATCTATAACAGTTTCATTGAGTCAGCTTTCCCACTCTCCCCTACCAGTTATTTTGGGGCCGTTCATAAAATACGTCACACTAAAATCAGCTTTTCATGACCCCCTCCCCCCCTTGTCACGCTGTGCCACACTTTTTGTGACCCCCCCTAGAAATATTTCGTCACAAAAACTAAGACCCCCCCCTGCTGAGTATGATAAATTCTAAATGATAGTAGACAAATTCTGAAAATTAAAAATATTTATTTAGTTAATATAATAAAATTTAAATAAATTAATAAATATCTTTCATAACAAACATATAAATAATAAATAATATTTCTATTATTCAGAAGTCCAAGGATTTTCTAAATGGGCCGAAATATCTACAATCGGTATTGCACCATCTTCTTCTTCATCTTCAAAACTACCGTCCACTTCATCGTCATCTAACCATTCTGCATCTTCCGTACCATCGTTTTCACCTCCTAATAATTTTTTTTAATCAGGGTAGTATTGATGTAATCCAGATGATATAAACCAGGTATAGACAAAATTTCTTGACTTACCTTAGGACTTGTGAAAAACGTTAAATTTATAGCTTTGTTCTGGGTTATCTTTTGATTTAAAGATTCAATATTATTTTGAATATTCACTTCAAATTGCTTGTCATCACTTTTGTACTCTTGCTTGAGATTGTTCCAAATCTTATTGACATTTTCTTGTACGATCTTCGATTTTTTATCCGGATAACACTTTTTATAAGTGTTAAATAATTTTTGATAGAGTTCACCTCTTATCGATGTCATGGTTTTCTTATATGTATCTCAACTATTAAAATCAGAAGTGACAAATTTCGGCAATAAAAAGTATAAAGTAATTAACTGAAGAGTATTAAATTGAGAAGATGAAAAAAGCGTCTGTATTAGTGCACTGCTAAATGACGAATGAAGGAATGAAATAATAATAAATTCATGAGAAACAGTATTTTCATTTGTTACTGAATCGAGAGCGCAGGGTACGTGGAAACGTTACTCTCTCAAGTATTGGAAAAACAAAGAAACACGTTGTGACGGATCGCAACGCCGCTAGAGTCGCGCCACAGAGCTAGCGCTCATGTCAAAAAATAATAAACAGCGAACGTCACGTTGCCGTATACCCCCCGTCCCCCCTTGTCACATCTTGTCACACTCCGCCAGACCCCTCCCCACCCCTTGTATGCGGAACGTATTTTATGAACGGCCCCTTTACAATATAGAGAATAAGTTACTGGAACAAACTGAGGTGCAATTTTCATTATAAAACTGTGAGTAGATTCCAAGTCAAAATATCTCGGTTTGGCTAGTGGCTACTTGATGAGCTAAAAGAAAATCATTTGTCTTCCAGTGATACTAGACTAGAAGAGAAATATTCTTACTCGCAAGACATTCCAGCACGAGGATCTTTTGCCAACGGTTCACCTTTCATATACACATGACATACCAGAACTAGAGCAAGTAGCCCTGGACTTACTTTATTACCAGCATCTTCTCCGATGTTTGCAGAAAATCGAATCTCATGATATGTAGTATTTTATAAAAAAACCTGTCTTTCAGTGTGAGGTTAAAGTCACCTTCCAGGTATCTTTTTGTTGATTTCTCCGTCAATGTCTTTAAAGATACATTTCATGACACGGCAATTTGGAATATTCTGGCATCTTCTTTGGTCTACTTATCGATGGAAAAATGAGGTTCTGTGCATCTACATTTATTTGTCCCTATAGACAGCAAAATAATCGGATCTTTTAGCTAGTAGCTACTTTTTTTATTCACGATGTCGGAGAATGTTTAGCGATGATATTTGGCAATAACTGATCCAAATTCCATGTGGAAATTTGGCTTCCGCCCTCGGAAAGTTGCGTTATAATATCCCCATGGACTTACTTCTTCATATGTTTAAGCTGTTGATGATGTACAAAGCGTTACTGAAAAAAAAATCGGCTTTTGCCTTCTATGGTTTTGTAAACGCTCGTGTTTAAATTTAGACAAATAACATTCAATGCCGTATTAACCATTCATTTGTTGGAATGATTATTCCTAAAACTGGAAAATATACAGAGTGCTTTATTAAATACTTTTTCCTGTGAAAAATTGTCATTTTAGTAAAGCGTGTTGTCATCAGATGTCAAAGATACTAGTTACTATTATAACGACTTACAAAGTTTTTGAAAAATACTTTTCAAATTGCAACAACTACCTCTTTGGCTATATACCACGACAGATATTGAATTTATAAACACCAATATCCAGGCACCTTCAGCACGAGATTTATCTAATCTTATCTTCCGCTACCTGTATAGTTTTTGGCAGGGCAGATAGAAAGTGTCACAGTCGTTTGAAAAAGAATATTTTAGAAAGAACCAATTCGTGCACATTGGTAGGGAATTGGTCAAATAAATCCAAGGCGGTACTCTTTCTAGCGACAGAAGAAGTTTCAAACTAATAAACATTCCTTTATGATTATAAGTAGCAAAAATGTTGTTTTGTAATTACCATAAAAGCAGTATGAAATATACAGGGTGATTCATTAAGAATGTCCAATCTCTGAACTGTAGATTCTAGACCTCAAAATATGATGATTCTGCTCAACATGCCTTATGCAAATATTGCTAGTTTCCGAGATACGGGGTGTTCAAAGTTTAAATTTAAATTTTCATTTTCGCAATAATTTCTTATATTTTCACAATTTCTCTTTGAAAATTGGCAATTTTACGTTTTTTGGCATGAGGAATCGTAATTTACACTCTAATTTAACATTGCTAATAGAGGGCGCTAGTTACACTTGTTTGTGTCAATTAAATCAAAGTAAACTTTTTTTGGGCTAAACTAAAATAATAAAAAAATATTAAAAAGCGTTAAATTCTACATAAAAAAGTTACTCTTCTTTGATTCGTGTAACTCAATCGGTTATCGAGTTATTTGCTTCTAAAAAGTTCAATAAATTTTAATTTTTTCATAAAAAATTTTTATTATTCCTTAAATATGTAACAATAACAAATTTGTGAACAAAAATAAAAAACTTCAAAGCAAATGCTCAAAATGCCCACCATTTACTTCAATACACTTTATGATCCGCTTTCGTAAAGATCTCTCAATATCAAATAATCCTTGGCTATTATTTTTAATTAGATCCGCGGCTTCTTCTATTTTCCGTCGCAGTTTGGAAGAGAAGTAATTTTTTCTTCGTAAACTAATGCCTGCATTTGCGACCAAATTGAAAAATCCAAACGATTGAAATCAGGGTCTCTTGGTGGTGGTGTAATATGTGGGTATTTAATAGGTCTTTTTGAACTGCCAACCAATTTAAATGGACCTCTTTATTTAGATTTTCTTCAAGAACATTTACACGACTTACTAGAGGATATACCTCTCGCTGTAAGACCAAATATGTGGTTTTGCACGACGGAGCATCACCACATTATTCTGTACAAGTTCGTCAATACTTAAACGAATAGTTTCCGCATCGATGGATTGGTCGGATCATAAAGTGTATTGAAGTAAATGGTCGGCATTTTGAGCATTTGCTTTGAAGTTTTTTATTTTTGTTTACAAATTTGTTATTGTTACATATTTAAGGAATCATAAAATTTTTGTATGAAAAAATTAAAATTTATTGAACTTTTTAGAAGCAAATAACTCGATAACCGATTGAGTTAAACGAATCAAAGAAGAGTAACTTTTTTTTGTAGAAATGAACGCTTTTTAATATTTTTTTATTATTTTAGTTGTAAGTTTAGCCCAAAAAAAGTTTACTTTGATTTAATTAACACAAACAAGTGTAACTAGCGCCCTCTATTAGCAATGTTAAATTAGAGTGTAAATTATGATTCCTCATGCCAAAAAACGTGAAATTGCCAATTTTCAAAGAGAAATTGTGAAAACATAAAAAATTATTGCGAAATTCAAAATTTAAATTTAAACTAAACACCCCGTATCTCGGAAACTAGCAATATTTGCATAAGGCATGTTGAGCAGAATCATCATATTTTGATGTCTAGAATCTACAGTTCAGAGATTGGACATTCTTAATGAATCACCCTGTATAAGTAATTTACCTCATTACGCATTGAGTATTAGCGTAATTAGGTTTGACATATGTTATTCTCAATTTATGGTCTGTCTACAAAAAAAAACGTTCATCTAGAATTATTATAGTTGACTTGGAAACAATTTAGATAATTAGGAGTATGACATCTTGAGAGGATACTCTTTTCTTATAATATACAATGTCTATTTTAAAACTTTATATCGTGAACGAAAAAATAATAATTATAGGGTAGGAAGGGAAAGTTAAAATGACATGAGTTAATACCATCAACCCCCTGAATCCTACCTAAAAAAATTTAAATGGCAGCTCTCTAAGCTGGAGAGCCTGTCAAACAATAGTATGAATAGGGTGTAACTATAAAGCAAAAAAAACAAGTTGATAACATAATGAAACAATATTTAATATCTAACTACAAAAATGTAAATAAAAAAAATGGTTTCCATTCTTTTCTATACAATAGTATGGCCTATTTTCAAATTTCTTACTAACGTTGGTAAAGTTATTATTTATCGTAAATAAATGTCAATTGATGTCGTCCGACTCAAGGTATCCCCGCAGAAGCAAATTGGACCCATGTGTCCACTCAATGGACCTCTGTTTCCAATTCTTGTCCTGTGGGTTCTACAGTTTATGAACAATTAATGTCATAATAATGTTATCTCCTTTCTCTATCAAAGAAACGGTTTAAAATGTTTCGACTAATTATAGTTATAATAGTTATAATTGTAATTTTTCAAACCAACACACTGTATATTCAGGATAATAAGTAACGAATACTTTTAAGATACTACCAAGAAATTTTGAGGTTTGTTTTGGCAATACTGTTTCTGTCGCGCATGTAACTAATCAGTTTATTTTATGACTAGTTAATCAGCAGCAATTACGGGAAAAAAATGGAAAAAAACCGTTGGAGCCGAAACATTATTTTTGTTTTGAAACTTGTGCCGATCTAGCACACTTTGTAGTTTCCATTTGCATTTCATGTGATAATTTTGTTCACGCAAGTTGTCCAATAAAATGATATTCAATAAATCTGTCGCAGTTAGTTGAAAGGTACGAACCCATCGGTGAATTAGATCTTTTATATCATTTTGGTATCGATATTGATATTGGTATTTCGACGTTTACCAGAATGTTAGATATTTTGAATATTGATACTGGATTTGTACATTACTGGAAGAGGAAATATATTCGAGATTTATTGGATTGGAAAAAGGGAAAGATTGATTTCATTGTGGAAAATAATATCGTATTATTCAAATTAGTTATGAAGCAGAATTTAAAACGGAATGATATTTAAATTTGCAGTGTCGGCTTTTTTAACACACACACAGTATATATATATAGATACAGTTGGAATTGAAAAAAGTAGTGGGGAGAGGAATAAATTAATGCTATTGGAAATGGCAGCCAAAGTTTACAAATTTTGTTATTTGATGTTGACTCTGAGACCCAAAATTTATCGTAAAGGTATTAATAACACGCTCGCCGCTTCACTTTAAATCCCGTCCTCTCAACCACCATAGATAATTTGATAAAATTAATTCAACTTGTGTTTCAAATTCTCATATCAAAGACCGAAATTTCAACCGACCTATTCAACCTAATACACGGATTCAAAATTCGTTACTCCTAATTCCTAGAAAGTTGTACCCTTTACCCTACGCTAATGAAAAGGGATTTAAAACCACGATTATAAACCTTTGAAGTGAAATTTCAACGCTAATAAATCGGCAATAACAAGACAACCCCAAATTTCCAGAACGTGAATGTTCGTATACAATACTTTAATATGATGAACATTATTGTTCCATAGAAAAGTCGAAATATTTTTGTATAGTAGAAAGCAATTAAATATATGCAAACAATAAGAAATAACATTTTTTACCAGTTGTTAGTTTATTTTTCCTTAGTCTATTTTTTCCAACCTATTTTCTCCGGGTCTATTTTTCCCAGATCTGGTTTTTTGGTCTATTTTTACCGATTACCATCCAACAACGCCTTTCCTTACTTTCAATAAGTAACCTTGATCGATTTGTGTTCAAAGTTGAGGTAAAATCTGTCCAAGTTCTTGAAGTGTCTGTTGGGGTGGTTCGTGTTAATTAAAGGCTCTTTGTAGGTAATCCAAAGCATGACGTCATTGCCAAATACAGGATACCATAGAAGACCGAGTCGACTAGTTGATCCAGTAGCCGCATGAAATAAATGTATAACATTATTAATAACTTGTCGTACATTAATCTGCGCAGTTATGTTCCCATCCCATCCCAATTCTGTATGCCCTTTAAAACAAATGCCTCCCCAAAACAGCAAATATACCAACTATAAACGAATGAACTTCCTGCACTGCTCTTCGATTTCTGGGCACTAAAAAAGTCCATATCAGAAAACCGTCTAGTTCGACTCCTGTGTGATCAATGGAGACCTCCATTCAGCATTCCAGCTCACATGCTCAGTAGCCCATGCCAATCCAGTATTCACATGCTAAGATTCGTCTTGAACGTGAGTTCGATGTACTGTTTAAATTGAAACTGAAACGCTAAAAACATTCGAAAGACGATGTTCTATGTACTGATAAGTACTTGGAGGTTCTCTACGGGTATCTACAGTCAGATAACGATCTTGTGCGGGGGTCTTTATGTGTAGACATATCTGTCAAGGATAATATCTTACTACATACTACTTCTACGAAACAATGGTAGATACTAGTTAAATAATGAACAAATCAATAATGCTTTTATCAATTACACACTTTGATAGTATCTAACTAATCATGACATCAAAGTGGTAAAAGTGGATGGAAACATAAGTTATGGCAAATTTCAATAACAGAAAAATCAATTTAATAGTACAGCACCGATTTAATTATATTTGTATAGTTACTATTAATTTGTGCATATTATGATGTAACGGAGTAATAACTAGTTCGCAACTTTATGGGATTACAGCGATGTTAAACATTTATATATTAATTGAAATTCATACGAAATTATTTATTGATTAAAAGAATAATAAAAAGAAAAGAAAGAAAAGAATAATAAAATGCGAGACAAATTTTCAAGAGCATAACTCAGAGTGTTGTGAATAATAAATGTGAAAGTAGTGAAAATAAATCTTATTACAGTTTCCTGTAATATTGTCGTATTTAATAGAGTGAATGTATCAACAGATGTCGAAAGGAATAATTATAAATATTCAACACTCTATGAATTTTTTGAAAAATAATATTTTTCAAAAACAGTGGCCGTTCAACTAAGGAGCAACAACTACTTCCCGTGCAATATGCACCGCCGGATATTGAATTACACCCCTAAGTCAAACGGGGTTGGTATATCTACAAGATATTTTAAAACCAACCTTTCTGGTTTGCAATTAGAAGGGACAACACAACTTGTAGACCGGTTTCGGCGTATTTGCGCCTCATCAGTAGTTGCTGCTACTTAGTTCAACGGCCACTGTTTTTGGAAAATATTATTTTTCAAAAAATTCATAGTGTGTTGAATATTTAAATTATTCCTTTCGACATCTGTAGTGAAAATAGTCGAAAATCCACTTTTTGAAATTTTATGTATCCATAACTCGACTAATTGTAGAGATAGAACGTTCTAGTCTTCGCCATTCGATTCAGGGGAACATTTTACATACAGATATAAATTTTGAGTTTATATTTCTAAGCATTAGGGGAGATAGCGGAGGAAAAATTAAATTGTGAAAATATTCGAAAATCCACTTTCTGAAATTTTATGTATCCATAACTCGACTAATTAAAGAGATAGAACGTTATAGTCTCCGCCATTCGATTCAGGAGAACATTTTACATAATATAGATATAGATTTTGAGTTCATATTTCCAAGCATTAAGGGAGATAACAGAGAGCAATTTTAATCTCAAAATATTTCCATATCTACCCCTTGCTTCAAAATTTCCTACAAAAAAAAATTTTTCGTCATTAAATTGGCTATAAATTGATATCCAGGGGTTATTTGGGACGAAATATCGACTAGCACAGTCTGTTTTTAAATAAAATCATTTCTTCGCCTCCAAATAACGTAATGAAATTTTCGAAAATCCACTTTCTAAAACCAAAAAAACTCATAACTCGACCAATTGGAGAGAAAGAACGTTCTAGTCTTCGCCATTCGGTTCAGAGGAACCTTTTACATATAGACATGAATTTTAAGTTTATATTTCCAAGCATTAAGGAAGATAGCAGAGAACAAATTAAATCGTGAAAATATTCGAAAATCCACTTTCTGAAACTTTATGTATCCATAACTCGATTAATTGGGGAGATAGAACGTTCTAGTCTCCACCATTCGATTCAGAAAAACATTTTACATATAGACATGAATTTTGGGTTCATATTTCCAAGCATTAAGGAAGATAACAAAGAGCAAATCAAATCGTGAAAATATTCGAAAATCCACTTTCTGAAACTTTATGTATCCATAACTCGACTAATTGGAGAGGTAAACCGTTCTAGTCTTCACCATTCGATTAAGGGGAACACTTTACATGTATACATCAATTTTATGTTCATATTTCCCAGAATTGAGGAGATAGGAGAGAACAAATTAAATCGTGAAAATATTCGCAAATCCACTTTCTGAAACTTCATGTATCCATAACTCGACTAGGTGGAGAGATAGAACGTTCTAGTCTTCAGCATCCGATTCAGGGAAACATTTTACTTATAGATATGAATTTTGAGTTCATAATTCTAAGCATTAAGGGAGATAACAAAGAGCAATTTTAATCTCAAAATATTTCCAAACCTACACCTTGCTTCAAAATTTTCTAAAAAAAATAATTTTCTTGGAATGAAATTTGCTATAAATTGGTATTCGGGTGTTATTTGGGACGAAAAATCGACTGGCACAGTCTGTTTTTGAATAAAATCATTCTTTCGCCTTCAAATAACGTAATGAAATTTTCGAAAAACCACTTCCTAAAACCAAAAATACTCATAACTCGACTAATTGGAGAGATAGAACGCTCTAGTCTTCACCATTCGATTCAGGAAAACATTTCACATATAAACGTGAATTTTAAGTTTATATTTCCGAGCATTAAGGGAGATAGCACAGAACAAATTAAATCGTGAAAATATTCCAAAATCCACTTTCTGGAACTATATGTATCCATAACTCGACTAATTGGAGAGATAGAACGTTCTAGTCTCCACCATTCGATTCAGGAGAACATTTTACATATAGATATGAATTTTGAGTTCATATTTCCAAGCATTAAGGGAGATAACAGAGAGCAATTTTAATCTCAAAATTTCCTACAAAAAAAAATTTTCAACATGAAATTGGCTATAAATTGGTATCCGGGATTTATTTGGGACGAAAAATCGACTGGCACAGTCTGTTTTTGAACAAAATCATTCTTTCGCCTTCAAATAACGTAATGAAATTCTCGAAAAACCACTTCCTAAAACCAAAAATACTCATAACTCGACTAATTGGACAGATAGAACGTTCTAGTCTCCACCATTCGATTCAGGAGAACATTTTACATATAGATATGGATTTTGAGTTCATATTTACAAGCATTAAGGAATTTAACAGAAAGCAATTAAATTGTGAAAATATTCGAAAATCCACTTTCTGAAATTTTATGTATCCATAACTCGACTAATTAAAGAGATAGAACGTTATAGTCTCCGCCATTCGATTCAGGAGAACATTTTACATAATATAGATATAAATTTTGAGTTCATATTTCCAAGCATTAAGGGAGATAACAGAGAGCAATTTTAATCTCAAAATATTTCCATATCTACCCCTTGCTTCAAAATTTCCTACAAAAAAAAATTTTTAACTTGAAATTGGCTATAAATTGGTATCCGGGGGTTATTTGGGACGAAAAATTGACTGGCACAGTCTGTTTTAAAATGAAATCATTTTCTCGCCTCCAAATAACGTAGTGAAATTTTCGAAAATCCAATTTCTAAAACCAAAAATACTCATAGCTCGACTAATTGGAGAGATAGAACGTTTCTAGTCTTCACCATTCGATTCAGGGGAACATTTTACATATAGACATGAATTTTAAGTTTATATTTCCAAGCATTAAGGAAGATAGCAGAGAACAAATTAAATCGTGAAAATATTCGAAAATCCACTTTCTGAAACTTTATGTATCTATAACTCGACTAATTGGAGAGATAGAACATTCTTGTCTTCACCATTCGATTAAGGGGAACATTTTACATATAGACATGAATTTTAAGTTTATATTCCCAAGCATTAAGGGAGATAGCACAGAACAAATTAAATCGTGAAAAGATTCGAAAATTCACTTTTGTGAAAATTTATGTATCCATGACTCGACTAATTATAGAGATAGAACATTCCAGTCTTCACCATTCGATTCAGGGGAACATTTTACATATAGACATGAATTTTAAGTTTATATTTCCAAGCATTAAGGGAGATAGCACAGAACAAATTAAATCGTGAAAATATTCGAAAATCCACTTTCTGAAACTTTATGTATCCATAACTCGACTGATTGAAGAGATAGAACGTTCTAGGTACAAGGTATAAAGCAAAAGTTAAAAAATATAAATTCCCCTTTGCTTAATGAGACAAATCTTATGAAAAAGAAATAGCGCGGATGTTGAAAATTATGAAGGCCAATTCATAATTTATTAATTAAACTATTAGGTTTCGGTGAAGGCAGGTGATTACCGAACTTGTAAAACCGGTAAAAATTCAATCTTGTATTTTCCAACGCAAATAGTGAATTTGGATGACCTCGAATATTTCTCTGCAACTCTAAGGCTTCTTTTATTTCATATTATAGGGGTCAAAAGGTTGCCTGAAAATATTTGAATTTCTATGTGGAAGAAAGAAAAGTTGACCTTCAGGATTTTTCGAGGAAACATTCAAAGCGAAAAAATCGATTTTCATGAGTGGGAGAATAAATTATTTTTTGTATCCTGTGCAATATTGAAAAATGTCATTTTTTTTAACTTGAACAGCGAAAATCAGTTGTGAATGAGTTTGCAACTCTAAGATTTCATGGTGAATATTAATTTAGAAGTAGGATAAGGGTGAAAATAGTCTTTATACAGTGTGTATACAAAATGGAAAATGATGATTTAATATTAGAGTAAAAAACGTTCGAACCGTAGAGGAGAGTAGAATGTTCATTAAACTTGTTATTTAGTATACAATTTCATCAGGGTCTCTATCATTTTACTCATTTCTTGACAGTTGCCGCAAAATAAGACAAGAACGAGGATCAAGACATGCAGAGCTTCTATAAAGAATTATCTTTTTTTGTAAAATAAAATGTGTCTTCACTTGCTTAAAATTTTTGGCGACACACTAAATTTCTACTAATGCTCCTTATCATTGAAACCAAACCCAGACTTTCATCTGTACAGAAATCAAAAATGTATTTAATAAATCCTAATTTTACAAATATTGTTGTAATAAAACTTATCAAATTTCCTTGAACAAAAAAAACTGGTAACAAATGACGCTAGCTACTACCTTCCTACTTAATTTTAATTTTCCTTCCAGCAATGAATCTGATTAACATACACATCTTGATACAAAGTATCTAGTTAACTCTGATTCTGTTTTATACTTAACTAATATGTTAAATTTTATAACCGTTTCATTATCTTGTTGTTTATTCAAAAGCTTATTTCATTCTTTTACAGCTTTTTGATTGCACAAAAACGTTGCGTGAGTTCAGTGGATTTTATTTATAACTGTAGAGTGTATTTCATTATTTAATTGGATGGTCTGATGGGAAACGGCGTCAGACGATCCCGGTAACTCTAGATATCTATAAATCATGACAAGATTCGGAAATTAAGATGCCTTTACTGAGAAAAATAATTTTCTTTTATTATGTCACGTTCACAATATCCAAACTTATTCAAGAACAAAATTTAAGGTAAAGCGAATAAACCTGTATAACAAATAAGCTTAAAACGAAAAAATTCTCAATGATTAAATAGTTTTGTTACCATTATTTTTCTCAGTAAAAGATACAGGAGCTTTGAGCATGATTGTGGTGCTAACTAACGATCTAAAATATCTTTAGCACATAATCCTTTTTAAGTCTTACTCTCACTTGTGTGCACATAATTTAATTTAGTGAGCCTTTTTACTTTTATGGGTTGCGAACTGGTATTACGAGCTCCCGAGCATAAAGAATGAAGCTGCTGTTACTCTTTTAAAGTTAGTTTTATATGCACGAAAGAATTTAGCCAAACATTTTAAATACTTATTATATCGTAATGGTTATTAGATGTTTTTAAACTTTAATATAGAATACATATTATCATATACTTAATTACAGTTAGTATTAAATCTTATTAACTTCGATACATATTATCGTCTATTAGAACTACCCCTTTAAAATATCGAAGGATTCGGAAAAATATTTTCCCATATTTTCTTCTTGCTTTCCAGGAGCTTCGTGTCTTTTATATGTGAACTAGTTTTGTGTAGTTCTAATTTAGTCTTCTTCAGCTATCTGGTCCACAAATTCATTGCAGCATATCAATAGATTGCCATGATTTTTTTTGCATCACCAATTTGTTGTAACTCGCCAGGAGATGGAAAAGATAATTTTACACGCAACTCATTATCCTACAGTTTTATGTTTAATTTTTGACGAACCGTCTCTGAAGAATCGTTAATAATTACTGGTTTAATTTGTACAGCATACCACACTAATATCACTGACATTTACCATTCCTATGGGACGGAGGTCATGTAGGGGATGAGATCTAAAGCGGCCTTTACGAGGTCTAGTACAGTGTTGCATAAACCGCGGGCTTTTCATTTATTAATAAATCATTGAATTATTTATACATCACTTCAAATGTCTATTGATTAGTTGGATGGTGCCATCAAGTATATTAATTACCTCAGTTGGAAGCCGATCCTCGTACATGTGCATTATAGAATGAATGTGTTATATATAAGAATAAAAATATGGTTGTTTCATAAATAAATGGAAATATTTAACATTTATTAATTTGAGCTCTTCATTATTTTTTTAACAAGCCTGTATACAAAAATGTCACCTATCTATTTTTTATTGAAAAAATTATTATCTCGATAAGTATACATTTTATATAAAGGGTACATTGACATTTAATGTGGAATCCAAAAAGTTCATAGTATATAGGGTGTTAGATACATTTAAAATAACAAAGTTGTACTTAATTTTCGGTATATCCATGTATGTCAAAATATTTTCCATAAACTTGTTTTCCATTATATAAATACAATGTAAGCTCGTCGTGAAACAGCTTGTATATTTAAATTACTATAGTTTTATTATTAATTTTATTCCTGTCCTGTTATTCCGTCAACCAACTATTCCGAAATTAGAGACAACGACAAAGCTAACATCACTCTCAACACTCAGTTTTCCCAAACAAACAGAATTTTGGAATTCGCCACATAAATGACACAGATAACTTGAACGTTCAAAGTGTGGAAAGCCAAAACAATCGCTATTCCATCATCCAAACTGTTGGTTTACCTTTAAGTCTAGACTAGACTATTTGAGAGTATTTGCCTTAATTGGGTTTGATTGAGAAGGGTAAAAAGATTCGTTCAATAATTAACGTGGAAGGATATTACACTAAAACAAGCACTCGCAGATCAATGGAAGGATAATAAGGGTAATCATTTTTGTTGGAAATTCAAATTGAAAATTATTCACCCATAGGTACACTAGATTGTTTTTATATTTTCGAACTTGGTGCAAAAATTCTTATTTGGAATATAAAATGAAGCAGGTTTTGAAAAACGTGAATTTTATTTATAGTTTCGTGGAGTTTCAGAACAAGCAAAACTTTTCATTAAGAATAACATTTTTCACAAAAACTACAAATAAAAATACTTCTCCTCTTGGGCACCCCATCCGTGGACACATATGAACCCGCCTTTGCTGGACTTTTTATAAAAACTAGAGATCAGGTTAAGAAGAATAGACTTAATCGTGAACAGAAGTACTTATTAGAATCATACTACACCTTTGATTAATGGTTAAAGAACTAAATATATAGATTATCACGTAAGATGTCTGTCTAATTTCTTCGTTTGAACGGGAAAAGTAGCTGCATTTTAGCTGTCTGAAGTTCAACTAAACGTGTTATTATATATTATACTAGAACTATGCCTGTTGCATTTTTCTTTGTTTATTGTAATAAAATATAATGAATATCTTTATTAGTCGTGAAGAAAAACGATGTGCTTTAACGACCTCTTAGAAACTGACAGCGGTAATGTTAATTATATTTGTAATTTAGAAATATATGCGAGGATCAAACTGCGACAATTAGGGCTGCGTCTAGCACGCAGCGTGCAGAACATATCTATCCAATATTATAAAAGTATTGAATGAGTAATGGCTGATTCTAGGATTTCATTAATAACCTACATTTACTTTAATTGACGAGGGACACTACAAATTAAAACAACGATATTACATATCGCGTGCATAAAACGGAGCGCAAACAAGATCGCTTATTAAAAATAATTCTCCCATCCCATCCCTCATTCTTAAACCAGCTGGATATTCACCAAAAATCCTCACTACTCACGAAGGGTTTATATACTTAGACAGGCTAAACTGTATTTTTGTTGCTTCCCGGCGGGTAGTCCTCGTTTTACTCCTTTCTAGGTAGATTAGGTTAGGTGACTACTTAAATTTAAATATACCTCTGTCAGTTTCTGAAATGCTTTTTTCCTTAAATTATCTCTAATTGCCCACCAGTGATCCGGCGTGAGTCGAAAATTATGGTTAAAAGGTTTTTTGTTTGTACGTAACGGGTCGTCACTGTTTCTAAAATAGGTGGTTATGTTTTTGTTAGACGACTTTTTATGTAACGCTAATTGACAGTTATTTAAATTAAGTTAACGAGTGTGTATGTACTTTTTCATCATAAAAAAAATTAAAGCATTCTCAACTGGTAATTTTCTAACACTGAAGTTTCTAAAGGACAGAGAATTATAATAATTACGTTAGTACGTCCATTTATATTGATAACTGTTTCCATACTTATTGTTAAGGCTGCACAATTTGGCAATTTAGGAACTTTTGAATATAATTTTATTAAATTCATTCAATTTATGGGATTATTGATGAAAATATCACAAACTAAGTTGAAGGTCATTCCTTAGGGATATATTTATATAGTCAAAGTAAATTTGTATTCGATATGATGAAAAAAGAATACTCGCATAAGCGAAAGAAAAGTGATATATAATATATCATTGTTATTTTTAAAACGTAAGAGCTGAAAGACTATGTGATTATTTGATACTTCTTAATGCCTGGGTACCTATACAGTGCTATTCAAAAGTTCCCTACCCCCCTCGTATCTTTTGAACGGCTACACTTACATTAATAAAATTTGGAGGGTGAAAATAGTCTTGCAAACTTCTCTACGAATGGTAACAGGTGACGTAATAGTTGAAGATGACATCACAGTGCCACTCTGGCCAATAATTTTAAATAGGACTTTATGGCAAGTGATATCTCGTTTGAAAGGCATTGACATTGGCTACATAGCCATATTAATTTTGTTTGGGTTTAAACTAATTTTGACGGATAAATTAAATAAATACCAAAATTATTGAAATTATTTTTTTAAATTGAATTAATCAAATATCAACAATGGATTCTTATAGCAAGTGTTCGAAATGTGCTCCCTCTACTTCCTGACAGTGATACATCCTATTAGTAAACTCTTGTCGTACTCGTTCGAATGTGTCAGCTGAAATTGCATTGCATTTTTTAATAATTATTTCTTTCAAAACGCCAATGCTATCTGATGCCGTAGTATAAACCTTGGATTTCAAGTACCCCCATAGAAAAAAATCTAATGGTGTCAGATCTGGTGACCGAGGTGGCCATTCTATAGGACCTCGCCGGCCGATCCATCTACCTCGGTATTCTTCATCCAGGTAACGTCTTACTGCACCATAATAATGTGCAGGATTACCATCTTGTTGAAATGTTATTTCCAGATGGCCGAATCCATCTGGATTATCTTCCAGAATTTCAAGAATTAACGGCTCAATTGCAATTTGTAACATCTCCAGATACACTTCTCCACTTAAATTTGAATTTAGGAAAACAGGACCAACTATGTGGTTTCCCAAAATACCTGCCCAAACATTGACTTTCTCTTTAAATTGGGTATGTTGTTCACGAAAGGTGTGAGGATTTGTGTCACTCCAATACCTTACACTTTGTGTATCCACATTTCCATTGAGGCAAAAAGTACTTTCGTCACTAAAACAAATTGTTTTTGTGTAATGTGGGTTTTGACTAATTTTATTTGTCATACATTCACAGAATTCGAGTCTTCTGTCGGGGTCGTCATCCGAAAGGTGGTGCACCATTTTTAACTTGTATGGATGATATTTATTTTTAGCCGACACTCTCTGTACTGTACTTTTACTTACTTCACAGATAGACGCAACTTTAGTCGAAGAGGAAGTAGGGTTTACTACCATTTCAGCAACTGTATCAATTTTTTTATCATCACTAAATGTTGGTCGATAAGATCGTTTGGCATCTTGTACACTACCTGTTGCTTCAAACTTGTGAAGATGCTTCCTCAAATAAGTTCTCGAAATAGGGCGATCTGGGTATCTCTCATTTAATAAACGTTCCGCTTCATGGAGATTCTTTCCAGATTCACCAATTATTAAGATAGCTGCTACTCTGTCGGCTTGAGTACGAACCATTTTGCCTATGTAAACTCTTAAACGTCTCGTTAAACAATAATAAAATTAAATATTTAAGCTATTTAGAAAAACTATTAAGTTAAAAACGTCAATTTTTTTGACAACTAACCAGAGGCGGACTGAAAAAATTTCAATATTTAAATGTGAAATCATAATTTTGGTATTTATTTAATTTATCCGTCAAAATTAGTTTAAACCCAAACAAAATTAATATGGCTATGTAGCCAATGTCAATGCCTTTCAAACGAGATATCACTTGCCATAAGGTCCTATTTAAAATTATTGGCCAGAGTGGCACTGTGACGTCATCTATTACTATTACGTCACCTGTTACCATTCGTAGAGAAGTTTACAACACTTTATATTCACACTCCAAATTTTATTAATGTAAGTGTAGCCGTTCAAAAGATACGAGGGGGGAAGGGGACTTTTGAATAGCACTGTATATTCCCTACATACCTACTTATTGTATATAAAGTTTTGTTTACTCAAATAATTGACAACAGCGTATTGTAACTATACTTTCTTGCCATCTATAGTAGAAACAGTATAAGTAACAGTTTCATGTTATGATTACTGAGGGCGGTGTGGCAGCCTTAAGTACTTTTTATGAACATTATAATGATGTGTACTTTCGAGATTTTACCGTAATCAAATTCGCAAACGTAAATAACCTTCCCCGGTCATGTTTATATTTATTTTTCCGAGATTGGATGTCTACGGCAAAAGCATGGAATTCTTTGGGGAATTAAGTTACTTGGGGAAAAGTATTTTGGTGAATTTACAATAAATTAAATATATCTGACAAAAGAAACAAGCAGCGTCTCACTGTTTTACTAAAGAGCAAGTTTTTGCTATACCATTTAGGCATCGTTAACACCATGCTATACACGTTGAACTGACGCAAAAAATTTAAAAAAGGCATTCGAATAACCAGTGGTTGACTACATGAAGCCCAGTGGCTCCTCCACTTTTAACAGCTGTTCATCTCTGAGGATGCGATTTTCGAGTTCTTAATTTTTTTAAGCATCGTTAGGCCAGTGTATTGTTAACGTTTAAATTAAGGCGAAATTAGCTTCATTATATCTTGCATGGGGTTTTTATGGGTTCGGAAAAAATTTAGAATCGATTTTCTTGAAGGGCTGAGATTTCACATGCCAATGACTATAGTATACGTGTTAAGTTAAATGAGATCGCAGGACAAAGACCAGTTTCGCTCATCACTTGGAATTATTGAAATAATATTTAATTGATTGGCCTAATATTTTTTTGTTTCGTGTAGTATTTTATCTTTTTCGAGTATGCGCAGTTTATGGTCGTAATGGGGCCTAATTCCGAAGGTGGAATTTGAATGGGCGCAAAAAGTATTACATTATGTTTGTCGGTGAGTTTAATAGTGTTACAGGATTCACTTTCAGAAATTTATTTTCGTTAATTAATGTAGAATGCAGATTTGAAAAAAAGTGGTTGAGGTTAATTTAGTTTAGGTAAAAACGAAGATCGCTGTACTCAAAAAAAAATAGAAGGTTTGAAGTAAAAAAAAAATGTAATATTATCAAGGATTCCCCGTAAAATACAAATTAATATAATATGAATCTTAATATTTGTAGAAATCGAAAAGTGTTTTGAAATCTATAAATTCAATTATCTGGAATGTAATGTAGTCTATGTAGGTCAAGTAATTAGTAATTTCATGGTTAGATGCACAAAACACTTAAGAGCTTACATACTACTACAAACATCTGCTTGATACCCATTAACACCAAAAACCACAAAGTCTTACATATCTGTGATTACAAACAGAAGCTCGATTTTGTGAAAGAAATCAATTAAATAAAAAATCTTGAGGGCTGTACTATTCTCGTAGGTTTTTATAAAGTTAAATAAAAGAAATAAAAATTAAAAGTGATTACATATTCTTAAAAACCAGTATTATTATGGAAGATGTTGTCGTATAATAATATTCTAATTAGTTGACTAACCATTTTATTATTCCTGATTAAGACCATAAATTTGTAACTGTAAATCTTATAGACACTTGCTTAAGGTGAAGAAACCAACTATTTGTTTATGAATACAACGGATCATGGTAATAATCGGGTGAAGAGCCATCAAACATATACTCATCAAATATCTTTTTTTATTTATAGTAAATCAATTTAATTACAATTTCCCGGCATCTTTAAAGCATAGGTAGTTAATGGTTAGTATGTCGTAAAAAAGTAAATTGAAAAAAAAATAAAAAAAAATGAAATAAAAAAAGAAGAGTAAAAAAAATAATAATAATAAAAAAAAAATTATAAAAAAAAATACCTAGTATTTATATAGCTTAAGGTATCGAATTATAAAATGTATATATCTAGATTTATTGTAGATATAAATTAGATTTCAAAAAACTATCAATGTATGGTAAAATTATATTAAGTCAAATAATTGGTTAGGCTAATGGAACCGTAAGGATCCGCAGTCAATATCACAACCTTAAACACACACTATTAAAAATAGAAAGATAGAATAATACGATTTTATATAAAATTATTTCCTTACGCCCATGGTGGACGAACTATAGGGCTCTGAAGTTGGTAATTGAAAATGGTTTTTTATTTGTAATTATTGAGTTGAATAATTAAATTTCAGATATTTTTATTATTTTGAAAATCAAAGTGTACAAACAATGTACAATTTAAACTTCCGGAATATGCAACAATTCTAACAGGAGAACTTCATGCAATATTTGAAGGAGTAAAGTACATAACAACATCGAACTACGAAAAGACGGTTATAATCACAGACTCTTGAAACTCCTTGAAATTATTGGGAAGCACCTATTCGAAAGACTTTCTCGTACAAATGATCAAGCAAGAACTTCATCATCTTAATTCGATTGGCAAAAACATACATTTCCTGTGGATCCCTGCACACATAGGCATAAAAGGCAACGAGTTAGCTGATCAATCCGCTAAAAAAGCAGCACAACTTAATACCACACCAATTATTAAGCCCCTATACACCGACTTAAGACTATTTATTAGCAATAAAGCAAAACAAAAATGGAATGACACATGGAGGAGCTCACACACAAAACTTAGAGAAATCAAACCCTACATAACACCGTGGCTTACTTTTACCGAAAATAGAAGGCATCAAATCATCATCACAAGGTTACGTCTAGGTCATACTCGAGCTACTCATGAATACTTACTTACCCGAGCACCAAGACCAAAATGTGTTATTTGTGAGCAGTGGTTAACAGTGAAACATTTTTTAGTTGAGTGTCCGCTATATCATATCAACAGACTTGCATGCAACATAAGCGACTCCCTGGAAAATACTTTAAACAGCAGTAGCAACGTGAAGAATCTTATTAAATATCTGCAAATTTCAAATTTATACCATAAAATGTAAAAATGTACTTAAGCAAAACACATATCTATGTATCCATAATGTTAAACACGTATATTATCTTATGTAACAGGCACCATAATATACATATAGCTACAGACCGCTAATAACCCTTGAGGTTGATGCGGATTTGTAAATAAAAAAAAAAGTGACAACATAAACTCTCATTTTTTAAAGTTCAATCAAAGATTACAGCAAACTGTAGTTTTCAATTTTCTAATTTTGAAAATCTGTATTATGTCTTTTCCGATTCTTTCAAATATGGAAATCTACTAATTTGACCTCGTAGATTCCGAAAATATTATAGATACGGTTTTCTTGATTTATTTCAATAATATATATGGACATCTAATAATTCGACCCCGTAAATTCCAAAAATCCACATAAAAATGGTCTAAACTGTTCAATGAGAATTTTTATTTTTGTTTGGATTAGAATGAAAAATGGAAGGACAAAATATTTCTCCACAATTTTTTGAATGCAACATTCTTTTCATTATCTTTTTGCGACTTGTTAACATCTAATATCCTTTGAAGACTCTCAACCAGCGAAATCTAAGAAATTAAATTTACAACGAGTCCCCTTGCTCTATTTTGAAATCTTATTAGTCAGCAGCACACCCACTTTTATTACATTTTAATGAAACGCATGTAGGAAACTGTCGTGTCCCTCGCCTCGTTTGGCTGATTTCCATGCATTTCCCCAGGAATTAGCATTATTCATTCGTTTTGTGCATTCAGCCTCGAAGCACGACCCTTGTATCAAGTTCAGGTTTCTCTTGCAACAATTTTAGCAGGACCAGCCCTTATTTCACAAATAAAAACGCCAGATATACATGTATGCGGAGTTTAAAAATACAGTGGCGGAGATGACCGTCTCAGTTTCAATGTTCTCTATTCTTGCCTCTTTATGAATAACAAATCTACTGTGCTTCGTCCACCTTTAAATTAACGTTTAATATTTCAGATATTGAAATATCGTAACAATTAGATAATAAATACAAATTTTCTTAGAACCTCCTGCATTTGTGGTCGTTATGACAAAAGAAAATACTTTCCCTGGGTGACACCTATGTATCCTGAAACTTTCTTTATCACGGGGGTGCAGCCGCACGTACCAATTTAATTTGTTCTCTTTCCTAGTTAAACGATGATGATCCCTAGGGACAGGTAATTGATAATTTCGAACATTTGCTACTGGTGAACAGGGATAACTACATATAAAATAATTGTTATTCTGATATAATGATGTCCGGGATTCACTCTGGTTTCAATTTTCTTGGTTAGTGTATAATTTAGACTGGGGTAGATTCAATATTGAACAAATACTGTGATTTCGGATATAAATTTTTGGAATACTGAGTATTACCGTGTGTATTTATATTAAATAAGTTATTCAATTAGAATACGGTAAAACAAAATAATTAATAACAAATTACACTTACCTTATCTATGAAGGCAGCTAATAATCACGGCAATCAAACCTGAAAAAAAAAGATTTTTTATTTGCTACATCTTTTAAAAACTTCCTCATGTTTTTTTTTTTATTTCCAGCCAATTATTTTACCTTTGACTTACTTATTGACGAACTCTGTTCTTTTCAACTTTATAATTTTTTAAATCGTCTTTATTTCCAAAAAAAAACCCAATTATAAGATTAATCTGCGGCACAGAAATCCTAATTAAAACGCTCATATTATTTCAATGAATATTTCAATTTATCAAGCACTCTCTTAAGAAAAAAAAAGGACATTTTTCTCATTAATGACTCTCCTTTATATTCAAATTCAAGAAGTCTAACCGCAAATGAGACAAATCAAACTCTTTAATTTTATATTCTTTTTAAATTTTGGACCTGCATAGAAAGCGTGGTTCTCAATAATTACACCGAAATCTTCTTATAATTATTCTCCCAGATTTATTTCCCATCAAGAACTTCCCAACACTAATCCTCGACAGACGAAAGAATTTCTGCGACTTTCTTTGACAACTTTTCAGCGTCGCAGACCAAAACAGGCACCGAGGAAACACTTCCTTTTGAAATATATTTTTTTTTTATTTTAGCTTAACGTGCCTCGACAGCGCTGGTCATTGGAACAGAAAAAATAAATACAGATATTTACACAATTATCACAAATATTTAAATTAGATTTTACAGTATAGATTAGTAGCTTTCAGGAACTGTAAGACTTTCTTGATTTCGGTAGGGCAGTGGAGCATTTCCTTGAGGTTGGGCCTAAGATCAAGTTGTTTATATATAGCAGAAAATTGTTTGCAGTCCGTCAGTATGTGCTTAACGGTCACAATATCGTTACAGCTAGGGCAAACGGGACGACTTCCTGAAGACATCAGATATCCGTGTGAGAGTTTGGTATGACTGATTCGGATTCTTCTGATTGTAGTAGCCTCTCTCCGGGTTAAGAAGTTCAGGGAGAGAGGAGAAGTGGATGGATGGATATCATAAAGTGCTGTCGTGCTATTGCGCCACAGGTGTCGCCAAGAACGTTTTTGAAGTGGATCTTCAGGACGGTTGCGAGTTGGACAATGTGTGTTGGGTCGTTGTTAGTGGTAGCATCTTTCGCGTGGCGGTCCGCAGTTTCGTTACCATCAATGCCGATGTGAGATGGAAGCCAGATGAGAGAGACTGTTATATTTTGAGCAACGAGAGGTTGATAGATGTCGTGTATATTCTGGACAATTGGGTGGTCAGTGAAGATTGACTTGATTGACTGAATGGAGGAAAGGGAGTCAGTGCATATTTCAATATTTTTGTGTAGTAGGTGGATGCTTTTGAAAGCTTGAAAAATGCTTTGTAGCTCGTCTGTGTGAACGCTACACACTATAGGTAGGGTGAAGGAGCTTATGAGTTCATGCTTCGTGGAAACTGCACAACCAACACCGGAGTCAGTTTTGGAAGCGTCTGTGTAGAGAATTAAATCATACGGTTTTTTTTGTAGTAATTCTAGGAATGCTTTCTTTATAAGTGCAATGGGAGATTCATGCTTATTATAAATGGTAAGTGAGGTATCGATTGTAGGGATATTTTTGGTCCAAGGTGGAGAAGAAGGTAGAGGGAGCGGGGAGGTCAGAGAAAGGTCGGTATCTTTGAGTAAAGGAGTGAGTATTTGGGGGATAGATTTTATAATTGTTCGAGGGTGAGTAGGGGGATTAGTCGTTGACATGAAAAGCGAGTGAACAGGATTGAGAGGATTGGAGGATACTGAGGCAGCATATGAGAGGAGTAGGGATTGACATCTTAGGGGTAGGGGTAGTCCATTAGCTTCAATGTGGAGACTATCAGCAGGGCTAGAGCGAAAGGCACCAAGGCAGAGGCGAAGAGCGGTATTGTGTACAGAGTTCAGTGAATCTGTGACAGATTTGGGGGCAGACATGTAAATAAAGCAGCCATAATCAAGCTTTGAGCGGATGAGAGCTCTGTATACTCTTAATAATACGATTTCATCGGAACCCCAGTGAAAGTGACTGAGGGTTTTAAAAATATTTAGTCTCTTTATACAGATGTCTTTGAGTTCATGGATATGGTGTTTCCAGTTAAGTCGAGAGTCGAGCGTCGAAGGTTATTCCAAGAATTTTACATTGATTCGCAATGGGTAGGAGTATGTTATTGAAGAAAATGCGAGGTAAAGGAGAAGATGTTCTTCTTGAAAACTTGATTATTTTGGATTTGTTTTGGGATAAGGATAATCCAAGGTGAGTAGATCTATCTTGTAGAAGGTTTACTGCGGTTTGAAGGAGTTTGCAAGTTGCTGAGATCGATTTACCATGGCAATACACAATTAGGTCATCAGCATATTGTACGTGTTTTATGGGTGCAGGAAAATTGCCACAGAGTTTTTTTATTGTGAGAATAAATAGGGTAGAGCTTAATACTGATCCTTGAGGGACTCCAGCATTTTGTGAGTGAGGTGAGGACAGTTTACCATTAGCAGAAACTCTGAATGTTCTACAAGTTAGGAAATTATTGATGAACGATAGAATGTTACCATGGAGATTGTATTGGGAAAGTTTATTTAGAATTGCAGTCCTAGATATCGAGTCAAAGGCACCTTCGATGTCAAAGATGGCTGCAACGACGTCTTGGTGATTATTTATTGCTGTAGAAATGTGTGTTTGGAGAAGAACAAGGTTGTCGCGAAAATATTTGAGAAATAAACATTAGTTGATAACATTAGTTCAGAATTTAAACAAATTATTATCGACAAAAGGGAGGAAGAAGAAAATATGTATGTAATTCATTTAGGTGCTGGTGAACTGCAGTCAACACAATGCGACAACAACAACTGTACCAGGAGCTAGTTTCTGTTTAGAAAGTTCTCCATTGTATTCTGGTAAGTAAAACAAAAGGAAAATAGCGAAAAAACCAATCGACAGAAAGAAAAAAACCACCATTTCAATAATTGAACCCAAAACCACCTTTAAAGCACTCTCCATCTCTTCACAATACTATGCCAATTATGCAGAACTCTTTAGAGCAGAAATCAATGAATATGAGAAACTCATTCTTAATAACAATTCATCAAATCGCCTGCCGTTTCAAATCTCACTTTCTGGAGGCTTTTCTCAGGTCGCCACCAACCACGTCGAGCACTTAGTTCCAGGTTCCCATTTTCCAGACGACAAGCTAGTCATTACTGACTCCAAAACGCAACATCACCAGATCCTCTCCATAGAAATCTTCCTTTACGGCCTAAACCACCTTTTCCCCTTGTTTCAAAATATTGTAACCGTCACTTTTGCATAAAATTTTATTTTTAGTGCAAGTTTTTCATAAACTGCTACAGGAGCAAGAACGTTTCACATAAAAAAAAAATGAATGAAAAGAAAGTGAAATAGGTGATTAATACCATTTTGTATTCTTCTCACTCCTTTTCTACCTGCCATTAATCGATAGCACAACGGAACATCACCAAACATAATACTCGACCCCCTAATGGGCTACACCCCATAAAAAGTTTTAATGAATTTTTAACTTAGTGCCTTTGATAAAAACTTTTTGAAAAGCCTATAACTACACGGGTGTCTTTTTTTTATCAGTATCTTTAATGAACATCAACTTTTCTTTTATAACACTCGATAAATTTTGGATTACTATAGCTGGAATTTTAAAAATTAAGTTGTAGCGGATCAACACGGAGATGTTTTTACTTAAATTTGATTCTATCGTAGTCATTTAGGCATGTCAATTAAGTGGAATGTGAAAGGAAATTAGGGTTTATTAATTGAAAATTACTTTGATTTCTAGACACTTTTAGCCTACTAATTAAGTGGGTAGAATTAAATTAGTCAATAAATTCAATCTATGACTGTCTAATTAATATTAGTTATACAGGGGTTTTCTCACTTGATGAATTTTGATAATACTTTCAGTAAGAAATTCAAATTCTCTTTCCGTATTTTAACAAAATGTTTGCTTGCTAATTCCATTAATTCAAAGTTTCTTGTATTGCGTAAATGTCCATTGTAAAAGCGACATGTTCCGGATGCATAAAATTATCCAAAAAATC
Organism: Lochmaea capreae; assembly: GCA_949126875.1. Lineage (NCBI taxonomy): Eukaryota > Metazoa > Arthropoda > Insecta > Coleoptera > Chrysomelidae > Lochmaea > Lochmaea capreae. The sequence goes on along the minus strand of OX421397.1, from coordinate 15,854,449 downwards.
TTATTAATTAACAACAATAACTTGTGCTATTAGCTACGCCGTCTCTGTTAATTAGTACATCTAAAATTCATTATTCTTTTTTTTATTTCGGAAGAAGCGGCATTGCACTCATGTCCGATTTAATATTCAAATTATGCTGTGATAAAACAATTGTAAGGCGTGGTCTGAGTTCCCTACTGTGGAGATAAGCATTGTTTGTTTAAGCATAATATAACAAGATGAAAACGTTTTTGTAGTTATAAGTAGATGCATGTACAAAGCATACCAATGAAGTGAAATGAACGAAGGTGTGTTTAAGGCGCTTGTTTTCTGTTGTAAAAGAGTTTTGCTTTTGAATAATATGAAGATGTTGTGATTCTGACGTCTTACATCTTACAACGTATAGAGTGGTCTAACAAAAATAAGTTAAAGTTACGTATGTCTGAGCGAGACACATTCTGCGCCCTCCATCTCAAAAACGGTTCGACGTATAAGAAACAAAATTGGTAGATAATTTCATCCCCCACAAACTTCATAATATATGTATGCAAATCCTATCGGTGGTAGAGAAACCAAGATATTCTCAAAAAACTAATTTTTTTCAACTTTTGGCATTAAATATCTAAGGACGCAGATGTAAAAATTACTTTCAGAGTTTCAACTAGAAATATTGTTAAAAAAAACTCTTATCCTTAATCAAAGTTTTATTATACCATCCTCTATAATGCAGTTGGAATTTAATCGTACATTCTGTTGATAATGCTTTGTATTCTTTTATTTTGTTAGGAACAAGACTTACGATGTTATTTTAATTATCATGCAGTTGAACACCAACAATAAAAGCCTTTTATGTATTCTGATTCGTTCGCGGTAAACAACAATATTATTGTATATATATTAAATACCGTTTTTTATTTTATTTTAATTTTCAGGTTCTATCACATTCAAAGTTTCTTGTACCTTTCACTATTATTCTGGGGAAGTTACTGCAGTGGTTTTGGAGGAAACATTGGAAAGTGCACCCAGTTCAATATTGTTGAAGGATATAGAATGCGAAGGATTATCGAAATATCAGATAGTCAAGCAGCCATTAAAGCACTGAGCTCTTGCGTGATCAGTTCTAAAATGGTGTGGGAATGCCTAGGAAACTCTATGAAGTAGGCGAGAATAATAAAGTTACCTTACAGTGGATTCCATGACACACTACAATAGAAGGAAATGAAATAACAGATGAACTATTAAAAAGAGGGGCTGAAACACGCTTTTGGCGAAGCGAAACCCCCCAATTAAGCTGGGAAAAGTCGCAAATTACCAATTTTTAAAGTCATTATGTAAGAAATTAAAAATCTGTACTCCGTTTTATTATACATTATTTTTTACTCTTCAGTTCGTTTTAAAAACGTGATAGGAATATTGAAATTTTTCTTTATTTCATTAATTAAATCTTCCACTCGCAGTTAACACTGTATAATTTGTTTTTCAATATGGTACAGACTAATCTAATAAAATTTGCAGAATTTCATAAATTATATATATACTTGTACTACCACCCTGACTGGCGGTAAAACCATAGTTATTTAGGCCCGATATATTTATGCGTTGTATACGTGTTTCGTAGACATTGTAATGTACATTTAACATACTGAATCGGTGAAAACAAAAGCTTGTGGATTTATGACCGTTTCACAATAATAAACTGTCGGACAATGTGTGTACCACAGAGCTATAATACAGGGAATAAAACGGAAAAGTGTATATTGCTACAATGTTTAAACATGGGGTATTTCGGGTCAGGTGAATAAAAATAAAATTTTTCCTTTTATGTTACGACTTTGCGTAGATATAATATGTTGTTAACATTTTTACCTGGCTCGTTCTTTTTTTTGTGACAACAGTGAATGTATATTTTTTATCTATTTACTTTTATATTTCTTCGGTAAATTTGTATATATGTTACGGTTAAAGTATTTACTTGGCTAGTATATAAACTAGTTGGATGGTATACAAACTATCCAACTGCCTGGTTATTTTGATGAAAAATCATATTTTCACTAAAATAGCTACGAGTAATGGCTACTATACAAAATTTATCGCTAAAACTCAAACCACAAGGAAATTACACAAATTAGCTAGCATTTTTGGCTAGTTTGTAAACTATCCACATTAGTTGGATAAAGTGTGAACCTGATATTGGTAGTAATACATAATAACCAACGAGTTGGTTAGTATGTAAACCAACCAACGCGAGTTGGTTATTATGTAAACCAACCAATTCACTTTGGGTAATTTAGTGGGGTTATGTTTCGTCAAGTGTTGTGTGTTGTGACGGTGTGTCTCGTGAAATTTGCTTAAGAATAGGTATCGGGTTATTAAAAATGAATCAACAGCAACAATTTGAAAACCTATTATTAGACGTTTACGACCAAAAGTCGCAAAATTCAAAATTAATGAATGATAGCGATTATAGTGAACTTTTGCAACGTATCAATACTTATGATTTACAAAGAATCGAATCATCTTATGTAATTCTACATAGAAGATCTGGAAATATTATTTTACGTTTGAGTGAATTTTATGATGCGATTAAAGCTGCCCATCAGGGAACTGGGCATGGAGGGCGTCAAGCAACAACAAAATTGTTAAACGAAAAGTATCACAAGTTAACACAGGAAATGGTAAAATTGTTCATTGAAAGTTGTGAAAATTGTCAGCTTAAACGGAACAAAACTAAAAAGGGAATTGTTGTTAAACCAATTGTTTCAAATCATTTAAACTCTTGATGCCAAATCGATCTTATCAAACAAACTAGACCAGATGGTGAGAACAAATTTATTTTTGTCTACCAAGACCACCTAACCAAATACGTCTGGTTGAGAGCGCTAAAACAAAGAAAGCTAAAGAAGTAGCTCGCGTTGGTTGGTTTACATACTAGCCAACTCGTTGGTTATTATGTATTACTACCAATATCAGGTTCACACTTTATCCAACTAATGTGGATAGTTTACAAACTAGCCAAAAATGTTAGCTAATTTGTGTAATTTTCTTCTGGTTTGAGTTTTAGCGATACATTTTGTATAGTTTATAAACTAGCTGGATAGTATACAAACCAGCCATTACTCGTAGCTATTTTAGTCAAAATATGATTTTTCATCAAAATAACTAGGCAGTTGGATAGTTTCTATACCATCCAACTAGTTTATATACTAGCCAAGTAAATACTTTAACCGTAACATATACATATACAGGGTGAATCACGACTAACGGGACGGAGGTTTATAGCGAAACGGTAAGAGTTTTGAAATGTTTGTCACTTCAGTAGTTTGTACATTCATATAGGCTACATTTTAAAATTATTTTGAAATATACAGGATGTTCCAATAAAGCTTGGCGTATCAAAGTTATATTTTTTCTCATGGAACACCCTATATTTTATTGCATTTTCTAATTGCCCCTAAAAAATAAAATACTGTTTTATGTTGGTTCCCTTTACCTAAATACAGAGGGTTCCGAGTTAGGCTGACTTTTTTAAAAATGTGAACATTTCGAAAAAAATTAATAACTCATTGATATAATAAATTCTAGCAAATTTTCTCTCACAGCTCAATAGTCGGACATTCGTTAAATGTATTCTACGATTGAGTACTAAAAATTTCTTCACAGGGTGTTCAGAATTTTCAGTTAAATTATTAGATCATTCAATGTATAATATCGGGCTTATTTTAAATGGAACACCCTGTATTTTGATAATTAACCATATTCAAAAAAATGCCCCCTTTCGAATGGTATAAGGGTGTCCTATACCTAGGTATTATACTTTTCGTGTAATTTACAATTTTCTTAAATCGTATGGTAAATCGATTTTAAAACAAAAAATTCTTACATAATCTAGTCGGTACCTAACTTAATGTCATTTTATGACATTTCTCAGTTAATTCTTTAAACGATATTGTGTTAGTTTCAAATTTTATTGCCACCAAAACTGAAGCAGTATCCTTTAAACGAAAGAGTCGACATGATACTTTGCATTGGGGAATGTTCAGAAAATTGTCTCCTAGCATCTAGAGTTTATGCTCAAAAGTACCCTAATAGAATTCACCCAAAAAAGGAAGTTTTCGAAAGACTGCTCAATAGATTTCGTGATACTGGTAGCGTTGCATACGAGAAGTTGAACAAAACTAAAACAGTTACTGGCGACAACGCCAACGAATTTGAAGTACTGCTGTCGGTTACGGAAAATCCTTCTACAAGTTCTAGAAAAATTTCAAGTGAATTAGGAATAAGTCAAATGAGTGTATGTAGAATACTCAAGGAAAATCGCTACCATCCGTATCATATCCAACTACATCAGCAGATTATGATATGACAGGATTATGATAAACGTTTAAATTTTTGTTTATGGACTTTGGATAAAGTTGGAGAAGATCCTGATTTTTGTAATTATGTATTGTTTACTGACGAATCAACATTCCACAATAATGGGTTAGTGAATAGACAAAATTTTCATTATTACGATACAGCAAACAAACATTTATTCCGTACTGTTGATCGCCAACACCGATGGAGTGTAAACGTTTGGGGAGGTATTGTGGGCGAGTATGTTATCGGCCCGTATTTTTTTGACGGACACCTGGATGGAAGAAAATTTTTGAGATTTTTGAAAAAAGACTTCTGGATCCTTCTCGAAAACCTACCACTCAGCATACGGAAGAAAATGTGGCTACAATTGGACGGAGCTCCTGCTCACTTTTCACGTGTAGTTAGGAACTACATCGATAGAAAATTCAGAAATAAATGGATAGGTAGAGGCGGTCCTTATAATTGGCCAGCTAGGTCACCAGAATTGACCAAGATGGATTTTTTCAAATGGGGTTATATTAAAAATATTGTGTATTCTACACCCCCTACTACTCCAGACGATATGAAATTGAGAATTTCGAACGCTTTCGCGTCTATAACACCCCAAATGTTTAATAATGTAGGTAAATCGTTAGAAGCTAGATTCACGTGTTGCATTGCACAAGATGGCAAGCATTTTGAGCATCTATTATAGTAATTTTCCATTTTTTGCTTCTAATAATTTGTTGTTGTTCGTTTTGTAGTATTTATGTGTTTGCTCTAATGAAAATTTGTTTTTGTGTACGTCAGAAATTACAAGTGTACATATTCATTAGCAGCTTCACTGTTTCTTTTACAGCTCATCAGTTTAAAATCAAAGAGAATTGCAGATGTTTTAGAATCGATTTACCATACGATTTAAGAAAATTGTAAATTACACGAAAAGTATAATACCTAGGTATAGGACACCCTTATACCATTCGAAAGGGGGCATTTTTTTGAATATGGTGAATTATCAAAATACAGGGTGTTCCATTTAAAATAAGCCCGATATTATACATTGAATGATCTAATAATTTAACTGAAAATTCTGAACACCCTGTAAAGAAATTTTTAGTACTCAATCGTAGAATACATTCAACGAATGTCCGACTATTGAGCTGTGAGAGAAAATTTGCTAGAATTTATTATATCAATGAGTTATTAATTTTTTTCGAAATGTTCACATTTTTAAAAAAGTCAGCCTAACTCGGAACCCTCTGTATTTAGGTATAGGGAACCAACATAAAACAGTATTTTATTTTTTAGGGGCAATTAGAAAATGCAATAAAATATAGGGTGTTCCATAAGAAAAAATATAACTTTGATACGCCACACTTTAATGGAACATCCTGTATATTTCAAAATAATTTTAAAATGTAGCCTACATGAATGTACAAACTACTGAAGTGACAAACATTTCAAAATTTTCACCGTTTCGCCATAAACCTCCGTCCCGTTAGTCGTGATTCACCCTGTATATGAAAAAGGGAGTACTACATCTATTGAAAAGCTACACTTTAAATTTCGCGAACTATCTATATGTTATATGTACGTACATTCCATTTTTGATTTTGTTTATTACGTTTGTACACATATCCTCATTATAAGTAATGTAAGCTCTTCGCAGTAGCTTGTGTTGTTAATGACGAATCTGGTCCCTAAATCGCCAAATTTTGACAAAATGAACTGAAAACAACAAAAATTGTAGTATCACGGCGCTACCCCAAACTGGACAAGCGGCTTTGACGCCGGCATAAATTTGCCATGGAAATAAATTCAACTACACCACCGGATCTCTATTTCGTTGCTAACTGGGTTTTATCCAGAATGTTTGACGACGATTACATACATTCTATTAGAGTATAGGCACTGTAAATCATTATCGATAATAAAAAACAAAAGAAGCGCAGGTTCTGAGTGTGGTTTTGTATCAACGGGAGTTACCGAACTCGACCACGTACTCAGGTAGCCACAGTAGCCAGTGATAATAAAGTCGGATTCGACCACGACGTTCGGGTAAAGGATTAGTGGGTTTTATTTTCATTTTTAAAAATGTATATTTAAAAATTTTAGAATTATATTTGAGGAATAATAAGATACTGCTTCCTCTATAATAAATTCAATACATGTCTTTTTTTAAATTTTGTATACGAATTAAAGAAGCATAAAAAAATGTTAATGTAAAAATTAGATGGCAATAAATTTACTTTGACTATTCGCTCCCACTCAATAATTGTACTAATAATCCTTTGGAATGTTAACCCCACCACCAACTAATATTTTACCCGATACTTTTGGGGTCGTGGTCGAGTTCGGTTGCAGCCATATCAATAAAAACACAGTGGAAATGGAATTTTACTTGAATTAAAAGATTATGGTGTAGTGCATGTCTTGGCACTATATGCCACAGAGATTTCTTTGATAATTGCCGACAATTATATGCCGGCGGCATGGCGGCCTGGCTTTCCGAAAATGCTAATGCCCTTCAAATATTTGATAATTTCTTTCAAGAATTTACTTCAAGGATAAATTGCAGCTTCATAATAATTATAGAATTGATTAAAAATGTAGGTACTGTTTTCAAAAATTAATTAAACATAGTGTGGAATAAAAGATAAACAGGAGTTTTTCCGGAATAAATTATCAATTAAAAAAGTAATTTGGAGAAGAAATTGAACATTATGTGTAAATTGTTGGTAAATGAAATTTTCCAAAACAGTTTACTTCATAGGCCACAGAAAGTAATTAACTCTTTGTTTTTGAATTGAGGTCATTTTATACTTCTTTAGAAAATATATTTTATGAATATACAACTGTTAACAGGTTTTTCGGTAGTCTTTATTAAATTTGTGACCTCATTTTAGTTACAAATTTTCCTTAAAGTGACTCATTCTGCGGTTCGTCGGAGAGAAATACTTACTTTACATTTTAATAGGATTTTTGGGCAAAACTCTGAATAAACTAATCACATAATGTCAAACGAAAAATTTTCAGAACGAGCATTATCTCTAATAAATGTTTGTAAAATGGCTTTCTTACACGAAACAAAGTCTTATGGAAATAATTTATTGTTGCCAACGAAAATAATGTGTTTTTATATAGAGTGAGTTTTAAGTATGGAACGCCTCAATTAACTTGGAAAAGGATCACACGATTTTGTAGATTTTGGTGCTTACATTGCTGTCAGATCTTTCCCTTTTCAAATTTTTGCTCCATGTTGCTCTAAATTATTAGTCATTTAAGAGGATATATTGATATCTAGACCCGTTCCATGCATAAACAAAATATTGCGTTACCATAGCAACGAACAATAACTTATTAGAAGTGTCAGTGTGAAGTTTGACGTCAAAAAAGTAAACCAGAGTTACGCAATAAATTAAAAGAAAAAAGATGTCCACCGAAATTGTGAAAATCGAGAAATTGGAGTATCGAGCCATCATCAAGTACCTGTATTTAAAAGGATTAAGAGGTGAGCAGAGTTACGAAGATATGCTTAATACCCTTCGTGATCTATATCCTTCGTATGCGACCGTGAAAAATTGGACTGCAAGCTTCAAAAGAGGTAAATTTTCCATTGAAGATGATTACCGATCGGGAAGGCCAGTTTCTGTGTCAGTCCCCGAAACTATTGATGCAGTTCATGACATGATTTTATCAGACCGTCGAATTGGGCTAAAACGGATATCTGAAGCACTGAATATTTCATACCAACGCGTTCATCATATAGTTCACGTCAATTTGGACATGAGAAAAATTGCTGCAAAATAGATCCCCAAATGTTTGAATGTTGACCAAAAGCGTGCAAGGGTAGAAGCATCGCGTTCGATCTGTGCTAAACTTCTTAAACCGAATTGTTACTATCGATGAGACTTGGGTACATTTCTACGATCCAGAAAGAAAGCAACAATCGATGGAATGGCGACACTCTGGTTCTTCAAGACCTAAGAAGTTTCGTGTCCAAAAATCTGCTGGAAAAGTTCTTGCTTCAGTTTTTTGGGATGGCCATGGAGTAATCATGATTTATTTTTTGGATAAGGGTAGAACAATACCTCGAGATTACTATTCGACATTATTGACCACTCTACGGGAAAAAATTAAAGAGAAAAGACGCGGAAAGTTATCCAAAGGTTTTTTGTTTATGCAGGACAACGCCCCTGCACACAAATCTCATGTTGCCATGCAAAAAATTCGTGATTTAGGGTTTGAATTACTAGAACACCCCCCTTATTCACTAGATTTGGCTCCGTCCGACTATCATCTCTTTCCTCAACTGAAAAAAAGTTTAAAAGGTCGTAAATTGTCTTCCAACGAGGAGGTAATAAAATCTAAATTACCATAAACAATCTGTTCACTTGAACCTCATTGTGAAGGACCGATAATATTTAAAAAGCAAGTGTTAGATGCAGAGTTACAGATTAACAAGGTTCATGCACGATGTAAACTACTAACTAAACGGTTGTAATAGGAACTATGAAGTAATTATTAAGTTATCTTAGATCTAGTAGTTGACTCACTGGCAACAATGTAATTCCATCTTGTTTTATGGTGAAAATCTACAACCTTGTCTTTTATCGGCTTTTAAATTTCTATTTATTTCAACCAAAAAAAAATGATTACTTTCCGAACATAAAATAAGTTCATGCTTTCAAAACATAATCATTAGTGAACTTGAAAAAGCGGAATACTCGACTAATGAAAGATTCCTGATTATTACCTCTTTATTTTTAGATTTTTAAACCCATCAACAAATTATATACCTTGAGGTAACTTCTTTAACGATATTTCTCAAACTATTTCTAAACCATTTATATGCTAAATATTAGTCTGGGAGATTGTTCTATCATAAAATTGATTAAACTTCCAACCATTGATAGTGAACTTACTTACGGCCTTAGGGTCGTGTTTACAACCTACTTCTATGGTAACAATGTTGGTAAATTAAAAAAAAAACCGATCGAGCAGAAAATAAATTATTTTCATCTAGGGATAGTTATTGAATGGTGCGCAGACTGCGCGCTTCAAGATAAAACGTGCCATGACTAAACTAAGTGACAAAAGTAAAACTTTTGCATTTAAAAAACTTTTCACCATTCAAAAAAGATCATATCGTGTTTGGGTCACATCTGGCTATACATTCATAAAAAAACGTTACAATTTTAGGGGTTTTCTGCTACAAACCAGGTAAAAATGGTGGTACTCCTGAAATTTCCGACGAACACAACACCTTATCGCTATAAATTTCTAATCCAAAAGTGGTAAACCAAGAGCGGCCCGACTATACCATCCTTTAAGGAATTATGAGGCAATCAGTTGCTCATCGCATCGGAACTACCAAATCTTTTAGAACCAGGACCGGCTGCCTGGACATTTTATTGTGAAGCTCCAACTGATCAACTAACCACTTTTAACGAAAATCTAAAGAGCAAAAAATATTTATAAAATGATAGTGAAGCGTCCTCACTATACGACCTTTGCGGTACATAATTCCAAGGTGACTAAACATACCACACGTACGTATACATAACTGGCCAGCACGTATGTGAGTGTTTGAGCATACGCGAACAAATCTCCTCTTAAATCTGATTTTAACGACTCTACTAATGAGAGCAATATTTAGTTTTCGTAAGCCGCAGAGGACAGAGAGATATAAACACGGGTAAATAAATGGGTCCGGAGGCGGTGCTGGAAATCGTCAAACTAATTTTTATGTAAAATGCTACACAGTTAGAAATGCCAAACCTAGTGGGTATATAGTTGTTTTAAATGGCACAAAAACAAGGAAAGATACGGTTATTAAGGGATTGTGGTGAGCATATGGACGATATTAGAGGCTCATAAAAAGTAAGGAATTGTTTGAATGGAATTGGGATAACAACTTTGCCATAGGTTCAATATGAATAAAATTGTTATGAATGTAATCCAAGGAACAGTTTTATTATGGATAGCGCTTTTTTGCTTGTTTTGGAAATGTTAATAAAACGGCTTTGGTGTTACTTTTATTGTAATATGATTATTTTTTTTATTGATTATTGTGTATTGATTATCAACAATTCCATTGATAAATCATACGAAAAACTGGATAAAAACTCATAATACTAAGGTGTTAATGGAAATGTCATTGGGAATTTTGTCAGAAAGTTATTCTAGTAACATATTTAGTGAAACTTGCTGTGTTTTAGGATGTCGTAGTATTTTTATCACCGCGTCAGCAAGGAGTGGAATATAAATTTATCTTCTTCCAAAATAATTCAAAACGTCATAAAAAAGTGAAACCGAATAGATAATATCAAAGCTATGTAAATACTTTTACGTTAACCCTTAAAAATTGAAGCGAAACACTGAAGACGGTAAGTAAATTCTACAAAGGAAACAATTTATTAACATAATTATAAACGTTTTCAAGAAATAATGATCAAATATAATGTTGTATCTATAATCAAAAATCAATGTTAATTTATCACAAGATATTTTTATTAGGACAGAGAAGTTGTAGTAGTAGTAGTATACAAACTTTTTTTGACACAAATCCCAACCAAAACCCAATATCTGTACCATGTAATTACTCAAGTGGTTCAAATTACACAATTAAATCTTCAGCCAACCAAAATACAGTAAACATCGTCGAACTCTCAAACTCGGTTTACATTCCTGTGAAATGCAAGTATGCAAATCTAACCTCAAACTAGCAAAGTTGTCACACCTGGCCTCTCAGACTCGTAGATAGTCTGGCTATCCGACCGAGGAGTCTGTGATAGGTCTGGGTCGCGTCCAGGTTCTCGAACCACATAATGGGCTACTCCTGTTCCGAGAATCCACACTAATGGTGAAAAGGGGGAAGCAGTTGTTCTGCGGTTTTATTAATTATTACCGATGTTCACCTATGTAATAGACCAGTAATTCGACGAAATTTCACTTCAGTTATTTAATTCTACTCGTTTATTTTGTGTGTTTTTAAAAACTACTTTAACCGTATTGAGCAGAACTTATGGGTTGATAAGGTTATCGTCACCATTATCGCTTTATCAGTAACTTGATCCAAAAGTTGACTATTTAAATCATCAACTATCCAGCTTATTTTCTGTAGGTAAACTGTGCATTGTTTAAATTGCGATTTATTGAAGTAAAAACTTCTTTAACCACTTTGGGTGATTTTTAGTAGTAATCAAACATTATGTGTCTGATTTCACCGTCTCACCATCACCTTGTATAATGAGAGTACGATTTGAGGTTATTTTGTTTTAAAACTTACCTTGAGCGTACGATGAAATTATTAAATTTGCGAGCTCTGCCTTAAATACAAAAGGTCTGTATGGAAAAATTTCAACCGTCATTATTATTACCCTCTTTAAATCCTTATTTCTTCAAAGGATTTTCCAATCCTGCGAATTTGCAAATATATTACAAAATTTCTGTATACTGACCTACTTATTAGTTTTAAAGTATTTTAAAAATGTACTTTTATCAAAATCTTAGCGCGGCTTCCATCTACCCACTTACAAAGATGATATTTGCATACTTTTCCCAACAAAAATTCCCCTCCAGTAAATTTCTTTGAGGTAATAACAAAGTTTTGTCTAACCCTATATATGGAACAATTCCAATAAAAAGTTGCTGGATAGGGGAATATATTGTTACAGTTATTACATCTTGATCCGAAGAAAATAAGGTAGGAAGAAGTTTCGGGAGTTTCGATTGAAGTTTTTGGCAGCCAGATTTCCCGCTTGATATTCTAATTTAAAGTTGTAAAATGCAGTTGCTGCTTTTGATGTTTTCAAGTTACCTTGAATCATTTATTGTTCCGAAAGATAAATGAGAATTATTTATTTTTATAGAATATTGTGAAATGGGAGGATTTCAAAGTTTGCTTTTATTTTGAAATAAGGTATGCATCTAACCTAAAAAATTGAACCAAATGACTAAAATTTTTATTGAAATACGTGGAACAAAATTAACACTCTCGACATAAATTTCCAGACTCTTCTTCGACATTTTTCAAGTTATTAGTGGTTTGAATTTTCAATATTGCCTCTTAAACTTGAACAAGCAAAAATTATACTCAAAAAGTCATAGTTTATATATTAATTTCACTATGTTACTCCTTTAAAAATATCTCAAACATAAATAACGATATTCAAGACGCTTAAAGCAAATTTGATTAAAATAATTCTATTCCATGAATTGAAAGGTAGCTCAGCTGTCAATGGACTGCCTAAGCTCTGACGTCACAGCAGAAGACTCCTCCTATAAACTTTTCCAAACAAATCTAATGCGCGTGCCTAACACAAACCACGTGTGTCCATGTGTCCAAACAACATAAGAGATTTTAAATTTACCGTTTGCTATATAGTTATTTATATAGGTATTTTCTTATAGAAACGTCTTTAATTCATCACTTTTTACTTGTCTCTAATACCGATCACTCTCATTTAAAACTAAATCAACAGCAGAGATAATATATCAACACCAAACAGAAAACTTGCGAGAAACTGAAAATCTCACGTGGCAATTCACACTCGCACAGTCGCACTCGGTTTGTTTGGAAAAGTGACGTCAGACTTAGGCAGTCCATTTCGGGTTTAGAGATTAACAAATGAATAATTACCGCTCCCAGTTCATCAGAAATTATATTTTCAAATCAATTTTTTTTATGAACCCTGTATAATTGTTATTCATATCGTTGTTATTATGACGAGTGAGAGGTCATGTCATGTATTTTCGATAACGAAATATAGTCTACTGTAAGTTATAAAATTGACACACTGTATATTACATAACTGGTCCAATATGAAAGCACATTTTCAATACATTATATTTTTTATTTTTGTTAATTTCTCAAGAAAAATAATAATGAATACACCACCAAGAACATACAGAATATATTAGATTTTTGTATGTACCTAATTATGTTAAAATTTAGTTTATTTTCTTTTATAAAAATCCGATTGATATAATTAGCAATGCTTGGAAGAAATTACTAAAAATATGTATCGTTTTGTACTATCTTTTTCTCAAACATCCCCGACACATTTTTTTTCTTTACAAATGCGTAATAAAAAATTCTTCAATAGAAAAGGTTGAGACTACTTTTTTTCCAGCTTGTAAGCCATCAAAATTAATTATAAATTAATTGGATCCTTGACCATAATTAGTACGATGTTAAGCCGATTATGTTTATGCGTTCAGGATGCTTAATTTCCTATATTGCATTCTCTTCTTCAGAAACATTATTTCAAATTCTACAACATGCCGCCGAAATCATCGCTCTTTTCATTGTGGCTTCTCCATTATCCCGACAAAGCGAAAAAGGTAACGAATACTCTAGTTCAATTAGCGGATTGAGAAAAATAGTAATAAAAATAAGAAGAAGAATAAGACCTACAGCATATTTTAAGTAATAATCGTTTATAGTACGGAAAGAGATACTCTTTCGCATGAGTTAGGAACATGAGTTTTTTATTACTATTTTAAATGAAACTAACTAACTCCACTTTAATAAAAAATTCATTCATTAATAATTATTTCGATATTTTTAAAACATCATCGTCAGAATGACAGAAGGTACATTTGAAGTGATGCCTACTTGCTCTTTAATATTTTGACTAGACCAAATAGTGACCTATCTTTGGATTGACTTAATATAATATGAATAGAAATAAGAAGAAGATATGATATTACAAATATTAGAGCTTATGGGGCTACTGAAACGTTGAAATAGAAATATAAAAAAATATTTTGTTTTAATTTCCAAAATTATTAAAAAAAAATTAATTACTTTATGAATGGATTTAGAAACATCAAAAAAGTCCCACGGTGCCCCTGCTTCAAAATGCCATAAATTGTGATTGTAACTTAATTGAAAAAGAGTTTTCCTTTGAGAATAAAAATCGTTACATCAACAAGAACTTCTCGCCTTTTCCCGATCTTTTCCTTTTCCTTTAGCTAACTAATTATTCCGTTTCATTAAATCTATTGGCGATGCCTTTCCAACAAAATCATCGTGTTTACTATTTGATCCACGTATAGCATCGGAAAAGAGGGAAAATGCCTGGGAAACGTCTAGACTACTCTTGGAAATGTACCCGGAAGGAGAAACTACTGGATTCCGGAGGTGGCAGATGAATTATGTACGATATCTGACATAACTTTTCTTTTTTTTTCATTGGAGTTTTCTCTTTTCATATATAACAGAGAACTGTATAGGAGTATAAATCTAATTCGATTTGGCTGCTTTTAAATTTTAGGGTACGAGCTACTGGACATTTATTACAGAAGAATGATGTTAAGAAACTTCTAAAAGAAATTTATGTACCTGCCTACAGCTAGGTTGCTACTAGGTCCGATGTTTATAACAATCTAAGTTTCCCGTGAAAAGTAAAATATACCATGGGATCACTCTTATTCAGTTAAAAAAGTTGTGAACTCTAATTTCTTGTCATTCACATGGAAAATCAACTTTCATAACCCATTCATTCTTTCAATAAACCCTCTTTATCAGTCTTTAAAATGTAGAAACATCTTTCTACTCCTAAATAAATTGTATCATCTCTTTCTTCCAAAGCTTTCGGAGTTAGAAATTCCTCTTCAATTGCCGAGGGTCGAACCGGAAGTATTTATGTATGATTAGGAAGAGGTGATCAATTCATAAGTGAGCGTCAATATATTTCAAGCCAAGATGAATAAGCTTTGTTTAGCAAGAGCTTCCTCTTTTTCACTCACAGAATGGCTGAATACGGAAGATAATTATTTGCCGAATCTGTATGTTACAATGAAGTCTGCTCAGCACAAATTGGCCATCTTTATGAACACACTTAATTATAAAAGTATGTGTAGTTCTCCTGTAAAAGCAAATCACTACTTTGTATACCGATTTCCTCTTTTTGTTGTTTTAAAAAAACAGTTTTACGTTGGCAATAATAAAAAATAGAGATGTAAGATCACGAACAGCTTAAACGTTTTTTTGCGATTGTCTTATTTGTAGCAGGAAATACCAGAAACATTAAACACAACTTTATCTTCGATCCAAATGATAATTCCATTCAAGTAAACTGTATCAACTAATACAAATTCCTTACAAAAAACATCATGCTTGTAGAATAAAAAATAACAGGAGCAGAGAGAAGAGAAGAATAAGAAGTAACTAACAGTACTTTACGACTTCAACTACTACTGAATCTATTTGTTGACAGTGACGTGCTCACTTGTTAAATAAATATATGAAAACACCATTTTTAAATTCTAGGCTTCTGTAAGAAAAGTTGCTCTGGCTATAAGAATTACACGATTCCCGTGTTCAGCTGCCATTTCAACCATAAGGTTCAAGTCTCCTCAACTGTTCTCATGTCTTTAAAAAACAGACACCTCTAATGTATTCCCTTATCTTAGTAACAGCTTATACCGGAAATCAATCGGTATAGCCACGTGAATGGTTGGCCATCGTGAACAATACATTATAAAAGTGAGTTTTATACTTTCCAATTTAGTATGACGTGTTTTAAATGTGCATACTGTGTATGTAACAATAAAAAGTGATAAGAAGTTAACTAAGTAACAAAAAGCATTGTTAGTTGTTAAATATGACGTATATTTATTGATAATATTCAGGTTTTCTTTATAGTGTTAATTAGTAAATTTATTTTATACTAGGTATTGGTTATACATTTTTTCAACTTCCGTTTTTCTCTATAAATTCTAAGCGTACGCCATTGTCCGAATCGATTCAGTGAAAGTTATAGTTTATCATTCTTTAATATGTTTCAAGTGAAGTTAGGGTTTAACTGGCGGTACTTATAACCAACAACTAGACTAGATATACCATAGAGGATTGTCAACATAACGTTCAGTGGTCAAGCTAGGCCATGAGTTGCATACTGATGATGATCTGTTCTCGTCGCTAGTTTGATAACATTGTAAAGACTGTAAAATATGGTTAAGTCGATAGATCGAATACTGTTGTGCAGATGAAACGATAGTAGTAAATTAAAATAAATAAGAGTTGGTCGTTAACTAGGTATGGTAGAGCTGTTTTTTATAGCATTGAGAATATTAAACTAACTACGCTGCTTCGAGTATACAGGATGTCCGGAAACTCTTATAACAAGGGAGGGGCTAAGGGTAAACAAAAGCCTTGTGAGTAAAACAGGTTTGCTAGTTTTTTTTTTGTTATAGGGAGCCATCTTGTAAAATATTTTTTTTATTATTTCCGATGAGCGAATCTTAGAACCTTAGATTTCACAAAGTTTTTTTTTGCTGTATATTTCGTTATTATTTACACTATAAGAAAACTGAAAACTACATGAGAAAAGTTGAAATTATTTTAATGTAGGTATAATGGGCTGGACAATTTACTTCCCATGGGTATGGGTCCCGTAGTGTAGTGGTTATCACGTCTGCTTCACACGCAGAAGGTCCCCGGTTCGATCCCGGGCGGAACCAATTTTTCTTAAAATCCAAAGGCATCATTATTTGCCAAACCTCTATCCAATTTTACACACATAACAAGACTTGTTGGCATTTTCTGTTAGTCCAGCAAAAGGTAGTTTTTATCTCAATAATACAAATGAGAAATTTTTGTTCAAACGTTTCAAGGAAAAATAGTAATTTTTCAAAGCTTCTACAATACAATCAACATAATAAAATACCTACATTTTCTCTAAATGTTGTTTCAGTGACATTTACAGTTTCATTCCGGTTCATACACATCGTAACTGAAATTGCATTGTGTTTGTTTTTTTGGTAAATAAATTCAATTTTACATCGTTCGGAATGAATAATGGTTTATTTACATTTTTTCACAATTCCACATTTGATTTTTGGCCATTCAGTTTATTCTTTTTAAACAGGGTGATTGATTAGTGTGTTAAAGCTCAATAGGTCTGTTATCGTGAAAGATACCAAAAAACATTATAATAAAAATTTAAAATTTCAATAGTAATTTACGGAATCCTAGGTTCCGATTTTGGAAATTTGAAAATTAAAAAATTGAGGTTAGTCAAGTCAAGCCATGAGAAATCTGATGATAAACAAGCGCTCTTTGCGCAACACGTGGTTCTTAATAGTTATTTGATTTTGATTTAGTGCTTTTTAATTGATATAAAAGCTGTTTATGATAAAAAGGATCAATAAATCAATTCAAAACAACCAAATTACAAATCAAAAACGTAACTGAATAATTGTTTTTACTAGGTCAACTGTCAGTAGGTGGACATGCCCTATATTCAAAAATTCGAAGAGTCCATTATAGATAATAGTAATTTAAAGTTCAAATTTAAAATAAATGTGAAAAAAAGCAAATAAGAAGTGAGAACAGAAACAAATGAACCACTTTCAAAATTTTTTTCTTACTTCCATATTAAATGGAAATTTTATCAAATAAATTAACCTGCTCGAAAAATGTTGTTAAAAAAAAATGTTTACAAACAAAATGATCCCTTTGAAAAATTTCATCGTACGCCCATGATGGGAGGAAATTTGTCCAAATAAATTACATCAAAATTTTTTATTGTACACCCGTGCTAAATGAGAATTTTTACAAATCAATTATTCCCTTATACAAACTCTTTATCTTACGTCCATGGTAGATAGAATTTTTTTGCAAATATATGTTTCCCTTTTAAAAATTGTATGGTATTATCATGGTAAATGGAAATTTTCACAAAAAATTAATCCTTTTCAAAATTGTATCATACGCATACGATGGGAGGAGATTTGTACAAATAAATTAACCCCATTAAAAAAATTCATCTTACGTCCATGGTAGATAGAATTGTATGGTACTCCCATGCTAAATGAAAATTTTATTACAAAAATGAACCCTTCTTCAAAAATTATATCTTATGCCCATATTGTATATTGCATAATATGAAAAGCCTGACGATGACGTGTTTTTTCTCTACCCAAAAAGTGTTCACCCCGCCTAAAGAAGTACTGTAGTTAAAAACACCTAAACTTGATATCGCCTGCAAAGAAAGTATTTGCAAATATAAATAGAAATGTTCCTAACTAGTTCCCGATACACAGCGATGTCTTTTCATTCGAAATTTTCCCATTAATTATTATATTCCAGTCACGTGTCGGAAAAAAACAGAGTAGTATTTTCTTGTCGAAAAATTCGAAAAAGCTGCCGAGGGCTGTACCGAGGGATTCCAATTAAATATACAGAAAGCACTGAAGGGACTTATGCTGGAATGAATTTTTCAGTGTACAGCCCCCATGTTGCGGGGTTTTCGCAGAAAAATGTAGTGCATTAATGATTGAGGGATGGTGACGTGCTTACGAATCAGAGAACGGCGGAGAAAAGTATTACAAAAAAAATATTGAAAAAATTGTCAAATTATTATAGATTGGTTGGAAAATTTTACTTTTTCATCTTCTTCACATTGTACAGAAAATTATTAATAAATTATAGTTTAAAAAAATTAAAAAAATACGCTTTATAGGTAATCGAACTAAAAAGTGAAAAATAATTATTAATTTAAGAATAAAATGATAAAGAGAAAATTAATGTTTTTTGGTAATATCTTGGGGTGCTTTGTACTACATTTATACACTAACACTGCATTTCGGAATAGAACTAGTAAAAAATTATAACACTTATTGATATCGCGTTTGAATTGGGTAAAAATCGAGTTTAAAGATTGCGTTATAAATGGAACACCCTATATTTCACTACTATATTGTATTGTCATCGGTCCTTGACAAGTGTGCAAAAAAAATTGAAGAAAATCTGATCGTTTAAAGTGGGTTAAAATCGACTCCAAATAATTCAGTTACAAACATTTTTGTGACAATCTATACCTTTTATAATTTGTTGGAAAGACGTATTTTACGGGGGGGGATGGGTAATTTGGTCCCCGCTACCTGTGTTAATCCTTTGGTAGCCAGGCACTTCGATAATCCGGCTGGTAATTTCGCCCCCAAATTAAAATGACTACCTGCTTGTAAAAATAATTTTCAATTTTTAGACAATTTTTGAAGAATAAATTATAATAATTTTCAATAATAACCCAACCAAACCTATCCCTACCAAACCACCTTTGTATTTTTAGTCAATTTTTGAATAATAAATTATAATAATTTTCAATAATAACCCAATCAAACCTACCCCTACCAAACCACCTTCGTATTTTTAGTCAATTTTTGAAGAATAAATTATAATGATTGCGGGGACGAAATTACTTGTAGGGAACTGGGAAGTTATACCTGTCAGCCATGGGGACCAAATTACCTGTTGAAATTTCGTGACGTCATCTTTGGGGACCAAATTACCAACTCCGTTTACGGGATAGGGAATGAATAGGGGTGCAAATGGATGCAAAAGCTATCCTACGAAAAATGTAAGTTATATGTTTACAAATTCAATACCAACTGACACAGATCAAAGTGTATATATCTAACAATATCAGAAAAATAAAATAAAATTAGTAGTGTAACTTCCAAATTCGAAGAGAGAGAAATATTAGAAATAAGATCATCCTGACAATCTGACAACATTGCAATCATAATATGACGTTAATTTATCGAGAAGAACTAGGAACATTATTGAAGAAGGTAGACAGTGTTGAAAACATAAAAAACTGCAACTTTAAAAGTCCGTTGTATAAAATTTGGTCAAGAAAAATAGTACCTATTGTAAGGAATGTGGAGGTATGAAATTTTTTGTCAAAATCGAGAACTATTTGTTTTGCATAATGACCCAATTAACGTACAGGTGAAGCTAATAAAAGCGTGTTAAAATAATATTTAGTCAATTCCAAATTTCTTCAAAAAGGGGGAGGGAGAATAATCATTGCATTCACCATCCATTTTCAAAAATTGATGTAGGTATTTTTAACGAACAAAAAATTCTTCATGAATTTTTTTTCACTTCCCCTTCTTGAAGAATATTTAATAATTTATAACTCATTAAATTTTTGTATTGTTGAGATAAAATGCAAAATTGAAATTCGTATCGACGTGGGTCTTACATAATTACAATCTATCAATTAAAAAATTTTAAAGTAACGTAGTTAAAAATGAGTCATCTCAGGTTTATTGATGTCCTCTCAAAATTCTTTCAAAAAATAAGTTACTTGGTAAAGGCTTTACAGATAGGATGAAAGATTTATTAGTTCGAAACGTGTATATTGTAAAATGTAAAATTTGGAATAAAAAGTAAATTACGCTCATACTATAAGGATATGGGTGGGGTAAGAGGTATATCAGGGTTGGGGTGATTTCTAAGTAAGTTTTTTTATCATAATTTTTCTACAAAGTCAACCCACCACTACCTTCAAAGTTAATACTGAACAATATACACATGCCAAATAATAAATTTTTATTCGTGTATCCGTAAAGGCGTAAGGACGATTGTTATAATTTTCAAAAATATATATGAGATGAAATTTAATTTTAGGTCAAAAGTGACCGATCATTTAATGTAAGATACAAAATATTCATATTTTCAAAATTTACAATCCTAAATGTTACGTAAAAAGTTTCATTCCAAAAACTACCTACTACCCTTGAATATAGAGACTAATTTTGCATATAATCAAGGCTACTTCCTAAATAATATTGCTATCTGTTTTATATTCACTTGGACAAGTCCATTATAATTTAAGGAACAGTAACCTCTTTGAAAATCTCAACAATTTTGTATCAAATTAACAATCTTACCTCAATAATATCTTCATGGGAAATGTTTTATATAATTCACTAACACTTAAATCACAAATTTTCATAGTTTTTCTTATCGTAACAAAGTTTTCCACACGAAAATTAAGTAAATTTAAACCGAACCGGCGAATTTTCTACGCGAAGGTAAATCTTTTGTTGCAAATAGTACCACGCATTTGACGGTAATAACTCACAGCTAACTAGGATATAAGAACTGAAATACCTCATTAGTTCTTATCGGAATTAAAAAAATAGTTTACCGATATTCTGTTGGAACTGTTAACAAAGAGTTTTAAATTAAATACAGAGCGTACTATTACAAATATTTATACAAAGTGTACTAAATTATTTAAAATATGAAATAATTTTTGAATATTGTTTTATTGATTCAAATTAATTAATTTTAATTGATAAACTATAATTATTATGTACAGAGTGTCTTTTTAATATAGGTACCTATTTGAAAAAATTTCTATTTCTTTTTTAATCTGGACCAGTAATTTTAAGGGACTAGTGAGAATCTCACTGACATTGGTGTGTTGCAGGGTTGTCTAAAATTAACTCTGATATACAGTGTG
The DNA here is from genome assembly GCA_949126875.1 of Lochmaea capreae. Classification (NCBI taxonomy): domain Eukaryota; kingdom Metazoa; phylum Arthropoda; class Insecta; order Coleoptera; family Chrysomelidae; genus Lochmaea; species Lochmaea capreae. The sequence goes on along the minus strand of OX421397.1, from coordinate 15,832,862 downwards.
TGCATAAAGTAGCCCATAAATTCATTTTTAGTTAAATACAGTAATATGAAATAAATCTCAAATCATGTCGATTTTTGATTTTAATTAACTATTTTTGATTAATCTATCATATAGGGTGGATAGCCTTTGAGTTATTACGTCAGTACCTGTTTTCTTTCAATGAATCATCACAAAAATTGATTCAAATTGATACAGGGTGGACAAGGCACATGACAATAATTTATTATCTACAAAATAATTGATTATACTTTAGGAAAAAAATGTTTAAAGTTTGCTCCATTTACCACTAAACAATAATTTTGCCTGTTGAGGGATTTCAACCACGGATATTGCCAGATATGTTTGTGTGAATTTAGATTATAAATTACCTAAAGTCTAATGAGGTGATCTATCGGGTCATTCCAATGTTTCCCTTATTCCACCGATCTGGAAATGTTTTATCTAAAAACTGCCAAACAGATGCTATACTAATTTTCAATTGTACCTCGTATTTTTTGAAAACTATTCCATCGAGGAAACTTTTAAAACCCATTGTGATTGGCCCTTGCGTGAAGTAGCCGGTGAGCTAAAAGACAAAATCTTGGCTACAAATGGGATTAATAATATTCCTTTTGTCCTGAAAAACCACCCTGATGGTAGATTAGATGGGGAACGGCGAGATCAAACGTGTGTTGGCTGGTTCATTCCGTTTCGATGAACTTAGTCTACTTTTAATCAAACTAATGCGTGAAATGTAAAAAAGGGGAAGTTTGCTGCAGTTCTCAGCCTGAATGAGTGTGTATAAGAGAGTTTTGAAAAATAAAAAGTAATTATAGAGGATTCGTATCGTTGAGCCTAATTGTTGAGACTTGGGACTATTAAAACGAAAAAAAAAAGCTTGGATAAAAAAAATGATAATTGGATACCATGTGCATAAAAAATTTAAGCTTTTGTATATAATTCTAGAGAGCCGCCTCCCAGTAGTGACCTCGTCAGTTTAATTAGATTTAAAAAAAATATTTTTCAATATAAGATTTATATTTGGCGCAGTCAGTAGGATTCGTGCTGGCTGTGGAAATAGAATCCGTTGAACTATCCATAATATTGGTGTTTTGGATCGAAGAACTCAGTGAGTTCATTTCACCCCTTGGAGGAGTCAACGATAGAAGATTTGAGGAAGTTGTTAGGAGTCGAGAAGAAACCTCCTTATATTATATTTAGAGTACAGGAGAGATATAGTTCTGCATGGTATTGCAGCCTTTAGGTATAGAGATTCCCAAGTCACATATACGATGTATATTAGAAATATTATACATACGTATATAAATTATGGTGTTGAACTCATTACGACTTTCAGAAACAAGTGGTAATATTTTTTTAAATACACCGTATAAACTACTACATTGCAATAGAGACGTCAAGCAAAATTTGAACTTGTAGTAAAATACAGGATGTCCCGTTTAAAAAGAAATGTACCTTTGATCTGGAACACGGTGTACAATTGCGACTAATTTTAAAATATGAGCTTCAGGCTAGCTATATTCGTTCGAAATTTTATTTAAAAATATCTTTGAGGATTTACAATGTATAGGACTTTATATTGTGGTATACTTTAACCAAAGTCAGTGTGATGACCATAAAATAAAGCAATGTTATCAGATATATTTTCTAAAATTGTTAGGCTCGCTACACAAATGTTCCTCTTACTTCAGTAAACTGTTAGTTCGTGATGTTATAAGAAAGCTAGGTTGGAAATATTTTTAAAAAAATACATGATGTAAATTTATTAGTAAACATTAAAATAAGTTGCTTGAAATTACTGAAAAAAGAAAAATTAATTAAAACCACTTTTTATATGTTACAATATTTAAGAAAATTTTGAAGAGTTGGCAACGTAGTAACACCTGCAGTAAAGACTTCGAAACAACCAGTCATCAACTGCAGTATTCATCGTAATATAACGAAATAACCGAAGTATAATCCGTTGGACGTTTTTGCAGAAAAAATTATACGGTCTTGAGGGTGTTCGGGGGGGTTGTGTTGTGGTTCGGCTTATAATCCATTAGTATCATTCAGTGTCGGGTGTGAATTTTGTTTTAAAGAAATATTTAATATAACATCTATTTCTTGGTTGAGTGAGTTTAGTGAATTGTTATAGGTATTTATAGGAAAGTGTAGGTGATCTAGTGTAGAAAGGTATCATTAATATAAAACCTTTTTGATGGTGTAGTGGTTAGGTCGCGTCAGTGAATTGATATTAATATAATATTCATTTGTTCGTAGACGTTAGGGTAAGTTTTATAATATAATTAATTAGAATGGAATTTTGGAGACCATTTGAAAGGACAGTCCAAGATGATGCGAAGGATTATTGAATTGTGGATTTAAATATAAGAAGTTAGATAATCGAATGGTAATAATGGAGTCTCGGCGTATCGCTGAACTTAGACAGGAGTATTTGCGCAAAATAAAAGGGTACCGTGATTCAAATAGAACTAAAATTTATTTAGACGAAACTTGGTTTGATACACACATGATGTTGTCAAGTGTTTATTCATTTATTTGTTATTCAAACAATCCTTACGGTTTTATTACATGAATAAATATATAAAATAAAATACATTTTAACTTAATATGTAAGAAAATGGTAGTAATGGTAATTATATTATAATTAAAACTGTATGAGGATATACACCCACCTTGAAAATATGGTTGGGTTGACGATACAAAAAACTATTCTTTAGATACTCCGTGTTCTAGAGGAAAGCGCTTTATTATTGTATTACAAATTTTATGAATTTTGTATGCAGGTTAATTTTTTTCATTCAAATTGATATAGTAAATTAACATTATTTCACAATAGTCGAATTTATAAAAGGGATTGAAAATATGGGTCATCACATTAACTTTAGAAGAACTTTAACAGCAAAATCATGTTAATAACTGTTATTCAGGAAAGTTTGACCGTCCCAATTATAACCTTTTATTAACAAATATTATGAATTATCGATAGTGGTAACACAACTGGAATATTTACTTTAATTTTGAAAATTGTTCAATACCCATCTATAACCACAAACAGCTCTAATTAATTTTAATGAAAATTCATTGTACTGTCTGCAACAAATTTTAGATGCAAGTAATAACGGGGAAGGAATGATTTGTTGAAAAGGTAACTCCGATTGAAGTATTGCCAATTGGGTGTGGTGTTTCCAATATTCTTTGAAAATTATCTAGTTTCCGAAATATATTTCTTTTACATATCTACTATTTTATGAATGATATATTTTATAACTGAAGCCGGTTCTGTTCTTAAAAGTTATCGAAAACGTTAACAAAAACGTTCGAGCATATTTTAATCTAATTAACACTTTTCGGTATAGCTGGCAAACAAGAGAGTCAGACCAGTATTCAGTATAATAAAACTCGAAGACCATCATCTCAAGATTTATTAATTATTATTAAGTCTTAGAAGGAATTTTAGTAATTCACTTGCTACGAATGGTATTTGCTCCCAAGGAAAATACTTATGCAACGAATTAAGTTCATTTATCATTTGAAATTTCTTCGGTGATGCTTGTTTTCGTTTATTAAAACTTCTATGGATTAAGCTATACAAGAGAGCATAAATTAAAAATGATTCACGTGAAAGTTTAATTTTTCGTGGAATCTTATTTATATTAATACAATTGGTTTTCTAAAAACCACGTACAAGATACAAAGCTTCAATCTATTTCTATATTATTAATGTAGATTTTATTATTGTTAAATGTTGTAAAATTATGTTTCTGAAGCATTAAATTATTATTACTATTATCTCAATAAACTGAATTATGTTTCTGGTTATAATGAGCAATTATCACATGATACACATCCAATTATTACGTCTCACTCTTGTTGGTTCTTAATCAATCTATACATCACAATTTTGAAATATTTCAAACAGTTTGTAATGACTTTCCATTAATTTCGATATATTGAAAAGTTGACAAATATTGGATTTATGTTGAAAATTATTAACTGTACTATTCACCAAGGTTTTATAGGACATCACAGCTATGAAAAGTTCGGGTAGATGATGTTCTGCTCAAAAGGAAGTTCACTGCCTGAAGTCACTAATGTAGAAGTTGAAGAAATGGATAAAAAAAGCTGTGATGAATCATAGCAGATGTTAAATAAAAGCAGAGATTATAAGGTGTCCAGGAGTTAGAAGGAAGATTGAAGATATAGGCAACAACAGCTATTATGATCCAAGGTAGATAATGACTCGAAAAAAATAAAGTAGACTGACCTTTACCAAACAGAGATAGGAGCAAAAGGCCAAAGAACATAAGTCAAAGTAAAAGTAGAAAGAATAGACCAAAGCAGCCATGAAGAATTAAAAAGGATAATGTTTCCAATAAAGGTATCAGTGCGACTCGGAGAAGGTGTTTTAAACAAAAAATAAACGAAATCCATGATTAAGTAGACTGATAGGAGTCTATAGAAAATAAAATAAGACAGTGAGGGTAAGTATATAGTTAATTATTCATTAAAAGAGAACTCGTGTCAATGGCTGGAAGAATTGAAGTGTCATAAAGAAGACAGTGCAAATTGTTAGTGAGTAGTGGAAAGAAATACCGCTCTAATCCATTATTTAGTGATAATAATTGTTGATAAAGTTTGATAAAGCATCAAACAATTCCCAGTATTCCCATCCAGTAAGCTTTCGTCTATCAATGTGACTAATCTCCTTAATTCAACCTGTTCGTTGCTCCTAAAATGATTCAACTGGAAAAAAAGTAAAAATAAAAGAAAAGAAACTGAAGCAGTCAGAGTGTTTCGTAGATCTCTGAACGAAAAAAACGAAAATGATGAAACGGTCCTAATCTTCTCACATAAAAGGTAATTCCTTAATACACACAAGAAATATCTCTTAATAAATCACAAATATTATGAGTTGGATTAATTTAGTAGACACGAGTGCACAAAAACATCTTGGAAAAATACACAGGACCGGTAGCAAGTAATTTGACAACAAAAAAAATGTAAATACTATTCCTACCTCATAAAACTGTAAATGGATGTAACTTCATTTGGCAAAATGTCGTTTTTTTTTATTTGGCTTTGCTTATAGTCTTTTTGTTTTCCTTACAGTTTTTAGTTGCAGTTTGTTTGGTCGCTGACTTTTCAAAAGATGGACGTATTTTTCTAAAAAAGCATTGCCTTCTTTCCATCGTCGGTAATTCTTTTGACCATACTTATAACTTAAAGCTGCAATCTAAAGACAATTTTTTTTAATTACTTATTTTGTCATCTTTAATTGCTGCAAACTATATCAACATACTATAAGAATGTTTGAAAATTATTCTGACAATTCTAGTTTTAATGCCAGTTACCGTTATGTTAAATCCTCTATGGAATGTCATCCCGTTTTAATTTATTTCATAAATCACAAAAGTAAATAATCAACAAATCTGTCAAAACACCTTTAATAGAAACGTTTGCCAAATAGTTTGTCGTTATAATGGCATGGAAAAAGTGTCCATTGAGTCACTGAATCCATTTTGAAATAGAATAGAATATTAGTCGGTTCTATAATATTGTCAGCTTGTGGTCTGAATGTGAATGGAATTCGACAGTTAATCTTACAAATCGACGAATTATATATAGATTACAAGTTCCTGGAAATGTGAAATCTCAGCTTGTACATTTAAACTTGATATATTCCACTAAAAATTAATGAAACATATTTAATTGATAGTTATTAGATTTTTTGTATCTTATGTACTTTCTTTGTGGTATATTCATTATTCTTTTCGTTTTGATTATATTATTCTCTTCTAGATAATACTAAACAGTTTTTGAACGTGTCTTCGGTTCCAGTGTGTACAAATACATACCAACCGCGACATTTTTAAAGGATTTTTTTTTCTGAAGCATTACTTAGTTTATGGCATATTATTTAATCGGATTTAGGAAGAACATTTTATGAGGAAAGTGAAATCAAGAAAAACATGCTTAACTTCACTAAATTACCCTATGTATATATTTTTTACAATTTCTTCGATTCTTTCGCTTACTAACTGTATCTATATAGAGTTGGAATTGTGTAATTTATGTTCACCTGATCGAACAAACTTCATTGCATAAAGTTTTGTTCCATAACTAATTTATTACTGCAGTGATAAACACAAAGCATCAGCCTGTGCATGTAGATACAGTTGAAACAAATCCCAGATGCTGGAATCATACAATTCACGTGTAAAATGCACGTGACTTACCTATCGCTATGTTTCTATTGAGCCAGCGATTGTTTTCGAAATTTATTTGTAATTGTTATGCTATACCTATATTTCGACTGGTGTGGTGTATATTCCGAAAAAGGACAAATTCGATGTCATTGATGTAAAGCATTTTGGTGAAATAACAAACTGCGAATACCGTCGAAAATAAAATTTTTTACACGCTCATTCATCATTTGGCCAGTTGATTGCTCTATACATTATAATCTAAAAATACCATTTTTCATGTAATGATTATCCATGAGGTTGTTTTAACTCTGATGGTTTAGATTTCATTAGTTTGCGTACCTATTATGTAATGCTTTTATAATCAGATACATGAACAAAAAAACACTCTTCAATATCACAAAAGAGTCTACACTCTAAAAATACAAAAGTTTGTGCTTGCCAATAGCAACTCAGGTGGTTGCATAGCAGCGGACCGTACGATGGATCTTCACCAATTTCATTTTACTTTTCTTGTGCCTAGCATAGTATTGAGGTATTTTTGTGGTGGAATGTTTCTTGTTGTCTTCTATATGATTGTTATTGGATAACTTACATACACAGGTGTGGTTTGTTCTATTAATAAAGATATATTAGGACAGTGTTATTACTTTCCAACAATAAAACTATTGCAAAACTGTTTATCCAAGAAAACGTATATACAGGGTGTAAAAATAATTATATTTTTCCCCAGAAGTTTAAAACTCGGATACAACAGAAAATCTCTACTGAAATCTGACTGCTTTTCCATCTTTCTAGGATAAACTGTTTTTCCATCCACTTCAATATCTCTGTTAATGGAAAAGAAACACAAGTCTATATTATTGAGTAGCTAGAGCTTTAATTGATGTATTAACCGGGATTTTTTCCCCTACATCATTAACTGTTATCTCATGATACGCAACATGAAATCGTATTAGCGTATATCGTAAGTAGCAGGATTTTCAGTAGCAGGAACAGAAAATGTAACTTCGTCCGTTTAATCAGCTCTGATGGATGACAGGGTAGCTGCTCCCTAGAGAAATCAATCACTTCCTTCTCCTTCCATCGAAAAAACTGCTGCCGATTGCTTTTCCTATGCCCGCATAAAAGCTTTACCAACTTTTTATGAAGTGCACAACTGCATTTTAGAACAACATTTTCTGATTAGCTCGGGAGAATTACTCAAAATTAAATACTAGCTGCCAGTTTCTTGAAATGAATTTTTCCTGGATGGCATATTCAGTATATAAAGATAGCAGTGTTGATGTTAATTGTTACTTTCAGGAATGTTATTTTCTCATCTATGAATACACGAAAGCTTTTTCCAATTTGTTTAAAAAAATACTCGAGCTCATTTGATAATATTTTGTTAGGTTTTGAATGGTTTTTGTACTTCAACTAGAGATCAGCCTGGATTACCCATAGTCAAGTCTTAGATAACTGAAAACTATCAAGCAAGAATATTTTCTATCCATTTGAAAGATTGTGGATATAATAAACTATCAGGGAATCATGGAAAACGAGTATAGGATTTTGGAAATTGAAACTTGATTCGTTACTAAGCAAACCAAAGAATCTAAATTCAAGCTATTGCTTTGAAGAATGTAGAAACACAGCTGCAGACACTTTCGAACAATTTTGTACTCTATAAGTATATTCCAGCTCCTCTCCTTTAATTTGATTACTAATTGTATCTCATATATTTAGTGCCACAAGGATATTGCAGTAGTCACATCCAATTTTCAACCCTCCGAAATTTACCCTAGAATGTAACGATAATGAAGTAAGTAGCAATTTAAATAAGGGTTCTTTTCTGTTTTATTCAAATCAGACAGACTCATTGCAAATGTCAATAAAGAGAGTAAAATTGGCCACAAAGGACAAACGCCTTGTCGGAACTGATACAAAGGCGTACCTTCCAATAGTTTTTTGGAGGATAAAAAAATTACACCATCTTCAGTTTACTTTTCTAGATTTAATTTGTTTTAAGAGAACCGTTTTAACCCTCTAGTGGTAACCTCAAACTTTTTTCTAGCACTTGCAGATTTTTCAAAATTTAAGTTTCTACGTCCAGTTGTTTTGTTTTGTTTTTTTTTAACGTACCGATATTGAGAAGTGAAATTTTTTAAGTAAAAAAGAAGAGAGGGAGCTGAGAGATAATTGAGAGTATAACATGTGTATCGAGCTGTTCCAACTTTTAAATTTATATCGCAACCTTCTTTAATTCCCTCTCGTCGTCTTATTAGCCACTTCCAATCCCCAATCCTGACCATATGACAATAATTGACATCTACCAACGGCCGCCTTCATTTTAGCAGTGCTATAGTTTAGTTTTTTAAAGTTATTGCGTTTTTCCTTCTTCAAATTGTTAACTTCATTAATTTTTTTTTATTGTACGGTATCCGCCAAAATAAACAGTACCGAAACAGAGAGTGCTGTGGAGTTGCTTATGTAATATGGATTTGTCATATTTGACTTAATTGTCATTAGTTGATATATTAATAGTACGCTGCAGTTAAATTTTATTTAAAAATGGTTCTAACAACGGAAGAAAAAGTGTTTTTGGTAGAGCATTATTTTCGTTCATACGGAAAAGGTCGTAATGTTGGTCCAAGCTTAGAACAGGTGTCAATAAAATATCAACAAAAATTTAATAAAGCAGCTCCTAGTAAAAGTGTGATGTTAGCTGTTGTTGAAAAATTTCGTCGCACTGGTAGTGTATTGTGTCAACGTAAAGGTTCTTCAGGACGTCGAAAAACAGTATGCACTAACGAAAATGAAGGACGTGTTTTTAACCAAGTTGTGCAATTGCCTCAAAGAAGTCTTGTAAGAACTGCATGTAAACTCAACATTAGTGGAACGTCTTTACGTCGCATGTTCAAATCAATTGGTGGTTATCCATACCGTATTCAAGTTGGACAACGACTAAATGCTGCGGACAAACGTGCAAGAGAAATTTACTGTGGTCGCATGTTGAGTTTAATTTACGAAGATCCCGAATTTTTGAAAAACATGGTTTTCAGACGAAAGTCACGTTCATCTTAGCGGCTATATTAATCGACAAACAACCAGATTCCTTGGATTTGAACGTCCTGATGTCGTTGTAGAGAAACCACTCCACAGTCTTCGAGTTACCGTTTGGTGCGCGGTATCTGGTCATGGAATGATTGGTCCTTATTTCGTTGAAGATGATAATCAGAATCCACTTACTGTCAACCAAGAGCGTTATAGACAGAAAATTATTATACCTTTTGTGAGAGATCTAAATAACTTTTGCCGTGCACGAAATCTACAGTTTCGCATACACAATGGTTCCAACAAGATGGTGCAACGAGCCATACAGCTATGCGCACCTTAGACTTACTCCCTCAGCATTTCGATAATAGAATCATTTCTCGGGGAACAGACTTCGAATATCCTTCTCATTCACCTGATCTGACGCCACCTGACGCATACATTTGGGGCATAATGAAGGACAAAATATTTCACTCGGAAAATCCGCCGGCGAATATTGCCGAACTACGGGAAAGAATACAAAATATTTTTCGGCAGTTACATCAACGACTTTTTATAAATATGTTTATTGACTTACAAAATCGATATGAAGCTTGTTTGCGTCGAAATGGTGAACATTTTGAACACTTACATTACAGAAATTAAAAATTAATTTTTATTTTTATTTTCGGTACTGTTTATTTTGGCGGATACTGTATTAATCTGGGGGGACATATATGCTGGAAAGCTTCAATAAATTCAATATCCTATTAATTTCAAACAACTTTCTTCCCTTTCAACCTCAACAGCTGAACCAACACTATGTGCCTCGTTACAATCAAGTTTCCCACATATCCTTAATCCGCCAGAACATTTAGGTAAGCACAGCCGTTAGGATATCTGCTAGATACTTGCTAGGATACTGTCATGACACCTCAAGGATACCGCTAGTAGAATATCGCAAAAACACCCCTTAAAGACTCCGAAAACACTACTGGGATACCTCCAGGACAAGGCGCTTCCATCCAACTTTTCTCCGGGGGAAGCAGTTAAGACTAAAAGTACCGTAAAAAGTACAGGCCACATATAATTTTTTCCGATTCAAGCAGAAATAAAATTAATGCTTTGATTTAATACATGTCCGGGTTAACGTTAGATTTTTATTTTTCAATTTTTTTATGAAATGAAATATAAATTCTACAAGGTGTTCTTTTTGATTAAAATTTACTATTGTTCTTTCGTCGACGTCTAAACCCTGTGGCATACCTAGAGCAGCACAAGCATGGACTCGAACCACCCATGCCGGTACTTTTCTCGAGTATCCACTCTAGCACCCAAGAGAACATCGAGCTACAAAAGGTAACAGAGGGAGGAGGTGTCGTCCCATTTAATGAAAAGCGGTAGCAAACAAAACTTTCAACAAAACTAGACAAAATAAATTTCGTCTCGTGCTATTGAAATCCCATTTCTTCAAGAGAACCCTAGCCATAAAATTGGATTAGAAAACCCTTTGTATGAACGATCTAGTCTACTTTGAATACGTTATTTCCTTCCACTACAAATGCGTCTTTTGTCTTTAGTCAATTAAAGTTAGATAATTAACCTTACCCACTCTCAGTATTTTGTGCACTATGCAACTGTTTCCAACTACAAAGTTTCAACTGCGATCTACCCTTACTTCAAATCTTGTATAGATTCAACAGAAGTAGAATGTAAATGTGTCAATTTTCACGCCCCGATTGACTCGAGAAGGGAAATAGCGACGACTACGAAAATAGGGGGTGGGTTTCAATTTTAGTCCCCATCAACCACCCCCACACTTACACGAAATAACACACCCCGATTTCTGTTATTATCGTTGTGAATAGTCTTGGCATTTAATAGTTCCATAATAACGTACTAAAAACTTTAATACTATCGAGTTTACTGTTTCAATCCAGACTACGTGAAGTCTTTCCATAATATTCGAATAAAATAAATTAATTACAAGTCTCAAAATACTAGGTTCGTTAGAGAAGCGACCAAATATTCTTGCTTTGTCATACTATTCCATGTGATTTAACAAAACTCAATTAATAGCAATAGGTTTGTTACAACAGAAATCAGAAATTGTTGAAAAATGTCAGAGAATAGTCGACCAATGCAATCACTGACAGGATGGTGAACTCGTTGTTGGACAGTTTCTAATTGTGAAGGAAACAACCGAACACCAACCTAAAACAAAGAATTATCTGGGAATATTTTTTGAGCATTCGAAAAAACCGAACTTGCATTATCGAGTAGATCTAAAAGCAATTCCGTATTGGAGAAATTTACGGTATTTTCGTATCAGCTAATGAAGATCCAGTGGAAATGAAAAGGCGTGCTTACTTTTGTAGTTAAAAAAAAATAATGCACTCGGTTTTCTCGTACCAAATGCAAGAGTGCTCTTAAAAGCAATGCTATGTATAATTTCCCTTCATTATATCCGGGAAAAGATATTGTATAGCTTCCGGAGTTTTATACACTTTCCTTCTCGAAATCTCTAGACCACCTAGACTATAAGTTTATAGGATAAACTCCCCAGTTTCTCTATCAGTTACACAAAATGCCACACAACCGCCTCTTGGTCTAATAATATCCGTTAAGTCGTAGCTATGACTGTTCATGACGTACTACGACCGGTCTCTTGACATGCTTTGTCAGAGAAGTTGGGAATGGGTCGGTTGATTTTGACATTTGTATGGGATTTTTGGTTTCGACCGACTCTTATTGTGTTGCAAAATAATGAGCGAGGTTAGAGCTGTTAGTTGAACGATAAAGAGGAGGTTTTAGTATTAAAGATATTTGAGTTGTGTATGAAATGAAATAAGTTTCACAGATAATATATTTAGATGTAGTTTTTTCATTCTAAGCTACTTAAATATGATTATTATTACTTCAAATCTCAAAGGAGTAATGGAGGTACCTATATGGCCTGCAATCACGCTACTTGATGACTGTTACCAGAACAAAGTGGAATAGAAATGTGTTAGGACGTAATAAGGTTTTTAAGACCCGAAGAAAATAATTAAAAGTCAACCAAGCTTGAGCTGGCAGAAATAACTAATGAGAATACTGAAGGAATGTGATAATGAGGATGTAGTTTGTTTTGAAGACAGTGGATGCGATTTAATTTCGAGTGTTACACTGGAATTGATCAATGATGCTATGGTTATAGTAAAATAAATGTATAGTAAATAGGAATACAGTAAGAGCACGTTTTTTCTAAATTAACATCATGTGAGGAAAATTGCAATACAGCCTTATCTTTCGGCGGCTTTTAGTTGACGAAGAAAGTTGTACATAATCTCTTGTTCATAATACATCAATAATTTATGGACTTTAGAATTTCTGCTCCAAAAAAATGCCAACTATATTCACAATAACATAAAAGATACTGGGAAAACAACTTTTTCGTATAACTACCCTGTATAATTAACACGACAAACCTGTTTTCTAATTTACTCTTTCGTTCTGAAGACAGGTGAACTAAAAAGGCATTTGTCACTGCTGAGAATGAATTATTATGAACTGAAATGGAAAAACTCAATCGACGTATTTTACGCCTGGAAAAAATGTCTTCGGCCTCTACTGCCTGTGTATAAATGTATAATCTTCCCTCTTACTTCCACACAGTAAACAGAGCCGTACTTGTTAAAAACATCCGTCATATAAACACTATAAATGTAGATATCCTGTGGCGCAGAAAATGTTTTTTGGTGTCCATCTTGAACACGACACACCAAAAGTATTGAGTAATTAAAAATGATTTATTGGTTCTCCAATTGGGATATAAAGACCTTTTGAAAAAAAGTATTAATCTTGTTTGAAAAAACAGACCGAACTGAAAATATATATTATTTTCACATTTCAAGTCGCATATTCTTTATTTGAAATAAATTTAATTCAAAGACAAATGCTCTATTTTCTAGTTTTCTATCAAAGTACCTACACTTCTCAATTTCAGTCTTACATAACCTCAAAAAGATTCTATCTAAAAGCAGGTCGGTGAAAGACAGGCTCTGAATTTTAAAAGCCAAATTACTTATATTACGTCTTTTTAGAAACTACAGAACTGGTAAACGTTGTGTTATGTATAAAACGTATCAATCCGCATTTTATAATCTTTTGATTTAGTGAGGGATATTATTTGTGGATAGAAATAGATACTTTCAGTTGAAAATTTAGATCGCGTACGCTGATAAATGATTTTAGAGAAAATATGAAATTTTTCTTTCCATTGCAATCGATTTCATTCAAACATCATACATTTTTAAAATGATAGTATTTAAATGCATTATACAATGTACAACTTCAATTAATATTAATTGTAAAACTAATCTACAAAACTCAACTATATCCGGAAGGGTCGAGTTGTCTCCGAAGACCGGTAGGTAGATTTTTATTAGGGTGGAGTTGTCTCCGAAAAAGTTGTATTCCGGTATTAACACTTGATTTGAGGAAGATTACGAAGTATTGATATGTTAACGTGTAATGTTTCTTGCCATTACAATTAATTATTAGATAACATGTTTTTGAATGGTTTTTTACGTTTTTTGTTGAAATAAAATATATGTTTCATTAATTTACATGGATTTACAAAAATGTTGGAATTGAAGAAAGTAAACCTGAATTGAATGGGAGACAACTCGGACATAACCTTTTTCGATTTTTATTCGATTCCGGTTCGGGAGACAACTCGACCCCGACTACCGTAACCGTTTTCATCCTCTAACGGTTGAGAAGAAGACTGAACATTTGAGAATAGTTCGAGGTTGTTTTAAAACTAGCAGTGACCATAAAAAGAATAACCCCGTTTTAAGATTAGTCTCTATAGTTTGAACTTCCCAGGCTCCAAAGAGATTGATCGATTGCATATAGGCAAGTCGCTATTCTCTAGTGAGCAAAAAGCTATTTGGATGGAAGTTTTTAATGAAATTCTTATCAAAAATTCAAAACAATAAAGTCTTCATGGAAAAAGAAAACCGGTTGCTGGTTTTGGTAACAATTTATATCACCTTCAAACCACCGGTTTCTTGGTCCAGTGAATCAGTTGCATATTCAAATCATTTCTAAGAAGAAAAAGGATTTTCTATGGAAAATAACTGCTTTATATCAGGCAAGAGAAAACGAATTCAGTGACAAATTTTATTTCGTTTACGCAACCAGATTCACAAATTGACAAGATAAGATTTTTTGCCACAGTATAACGTTTCGACCCGAACGACCGATCTACCCAACCATCCAATGCTGGAAGTGAATCAATCTTTGACAAATAACAAGAAGAACTGACATAAAATAGATATGTCATATGCATAATTGATGATTTGGCCGGAAACGTTCAATGGTGGTATTCAAATATCGACTGGATAGATAAGAGAGAGAGAGAGAGTTGTAAGGAACGGAATAGCCCACTAGTCATCAGACGTTAAGTAAATCGCAAATTTTCGTGATATATTTAAAGTTTGTCTTAGATATGCTGGTACATCCCCACATCATCTAGGTTTCACTAGGTTCCGCCATATCATCTTCAAGAATAGATTTGCTGCTGCCATTTCTTATCATGTACTACCTATTAAGGTGAAGCTGGAGGTATGCAGTCAGGAAGGAAAGTTGGTGTGATAATCAATCAATCAAGGTGAGGATGTCAAATGTCAAAATAATGACAATACGCATTTCCTATTCGTTTTTAACTGAGCTACAGATTTTTTCAGGCCCACCTTGTTCACCTAAAAGTATTACAAAGTAGTGTATGTATTGGCTCTAATGGTGTGCAGGAATCTGGCAGGGAGAAACTGGGGTTGTAACCCAAAAATCCTGAGCTGGATGTACACTGCCATAGTGAGACCAATTATCACTTATGGAGCCATTGCGTGGAGTAGTAGAACTAGCCTCTTGACGACGAGAGAAAACCTCTCTAAAATTCAAAGACTAGCCTGTATATGCATAACAGGAGGAATGAGTACATGCCCAACGGCAGCAATGGAAGTGATTCTCAACCTCACACCATTACATATGGTGGTGGAGAGTGTTGCAGAAAGAACAAGATACAGACTAAGTAGAGAGGGAATCATTAAAAAGAAAACCACCTCTTCACTTCTTAGACAACCTGGGACATGCCGCAAGATGGTATGATGAAAAAGTATAACTTTTCAAAGAAATTCGTTACGGAATTAAGCAACAAGAAGAAATGGGATCCAAATACCATTACCAGACTTGGAAAGAATGCCATTCAATGGTACACAGACGGCTCAAAAGCAATAGAAGGAACTGGGATAGGAGTGTACGGGCCCGGCACCAAACACTCTGAAAGCTTGGGAAAAACCCCAAGTATCTTTCAAGCGGAAATTCACGCAATAAGAAAGTGTGCCCAGTTCCAATATTGACAAAGGATATAGAGGGCGAAGGATTATCATAATGTCTGATAGTCAAGCAGCCATTAAAGCGCTGAGTTCTTGTGTAATCAGTTCCAAAATGGTGTGGGAATGCCTAGGCAAGCTTAATGAACTAGGCGAGAACAATATAGTCACCTTACTGTGGATTCCAGGACACACTGGAATAGAAGGAAACGAAATAGCAGATGAACTAGCAAAGAGGGGGACTGAAATACTACCCTTTTGGGGGCCGGAACCTTTTTGCGGAATCAGCTCCAATGTAATATTGGAAGAAATAGGTAAAGCCGAAGAAAAGAGAAGATCTGACAATTGCAAAAAGATCTAGTAGGGCTTAGGCAATCAAAGATTCTTCTGGGTGACTACAGTCAAAGCAAAACTGCACTAAGAGTTTTAACAGGAATCCTAACGGGACATTGTCGCCTGAATGGGCACCTTAAAAAGCTCAAAATAGTGGAGGAAGAAGATTGTAGGTTTTGTGGAATGGAAGAAGAATCCTCCATCCACATACTTGCGAACTGCACAGCAATTCAAAATCTTAGGGCACAGCACCTGGGAGACTACTGGATAGAAGAGGGACAGTTACCTAAGTTGATAGGACTAAAGGAGCTACTAGTCTCTGAGACTTTCCTCAGGAACTAAGTAGAAGTAAGGGGGCACAACTTTTAGGTCTCAGTGAATGTTACCCCAAAAGACATACATACATACATACATATCTATTGTAAATCCAGCTTCTGCAAAGCTTCTACGAGGTCATGGATAAATAGCAGATCTTTGTGACTCTCCAAAAAAAGAGATTATTATGTAATATACCATATTATCCGATGTTACTGATAATGTTGGAGAGAAAGACATCGTAAATGGTTCTTGACTAGAACATCATGTATATACCGTCCATTGTGTTACAAACAGGTAAGAACCTATATATATCTTGAAGATGCAATTATGCTAGTCAAAGTATTTCCTCAGTAACATTACCTATATACAATTCACGCAACATTGTATTATCGATAGTATGAGTCTGGGTTATTGGTAAATCCGTCTCTGTAAAAAAGAGGGCCCCGAATCGCTTAATGTCGCGTGAATTATGGCCCAAAAGATCCAAACGTGGAATGATCCGAAGCTGTTCATGGAACTCGCTGGGGATTTTAGAGGTTTCAAGCTTGTTAAAGAACAATCTCGTCAACTGGATGCTAGTGAATAGAAAATTCTAAGAGTAGTTTTACCCAAAGTCTTGATTATGAATAAAAGAAAAAAGCTCCACGGAAATTCTGATTCCACTCAAACTGGTAGTGGAGATGTTAATCTTTTTCAAGGCTGCTAACAAATATTTAGAAATACATAATCTGAGTGATAATCTTCAATAATATAGAATACTATATCAGATATATTCATTAGAAATCGCTTTAATTTAAGGCAGCGACCGATTAAAATCGATATAATGCTGAAATAATGTTACCAAAATATCTTACAACCTATCCCTTCATATTGCCTCTAAAACATTATTGAGGATTTCATCGGCTGCGCCAAAAATTTTACTTATTGTACATGCTCCACATGGCACCGTCTTTGACACTGTCACCGTAGGTCATACAGCCCCCGTTACAGTTTCTCACGACTTGGATTGGGGGATGTTCGTAGACCTCCCGATCTGAACCATGCTTGGTTTCATATATCCCTCCCTGGCTCGTGGAGCTTGAGGAGGTACCGCTACTCACCCTTCCCCCAGCGACGATATCTGACATCTCCTTTGGGAATTGTATTCTTTTGGAAGTTGTACAAGAGATCATGTCAGGAGTAATCTTGTGAAAGACGTCTATAATTCTGGAGGATTATAGCTTGTGATTTTTATCCTTAACCTTACTTTTAAGGTGCCCCCAAACAAAACAATCGACTGAGTTGATGCCAGGTGAATGAGGTGGCCATCTAACTGGGACGTTGTTGCCAACTCAACATTGAGAAAAGTATTTTATGTATTTTCTCATTTCCAGGGACATAAAAGTAATTTTTCCAGTAAATTTCGATTTTGAACTAGAAATGCCTTGTTCAAGTTTGTTAAAAAGATTTTAGTTCTACCTCGTATCTTCATTATTTAGACTGTATGCAATTGAGCACATTAGTTTATTTAACGAAGCTGGTATTAAATCTAGTGTGCTATTGGATTCTATAATTACAGATTTAACTGAAACGATTTAAACATCATTCGAAAGACTATCCAAACAAATTATAATCGATGTAGAATGGTTATATGCAAGCTCATCTCCCGAACCAGCAATACTAAAACCATCAAGCAAACTGATATAGATCCAATATGGCGGAGTAGAGTAGGCACCGACGAATTCAATTCTTCCCTGCAAATATTTGCATCGTTTGTGCTCAATTAGTCAGAATGGTGGTTACGACATCCCAAAGCAAATAGAAAGCCCTGAAATGGGAACTTTCTACCGTCGCTGGAGTGATGCGCATCATTATCATTCAATATTTTCATTTCTGTCAGCGCTACTTCTACGAGTTAACTCATCTAATGCCTGTTGAAGCGTTTGTATATCAAGTACGCGTAAGGTATATTCGTAATTCCAAAGAATGCAGGTATTTTACTTTCTGGAAAATTTAACAGAGCTTTCAAAAAGTTGACAGTATGCTTAACTGAAAAATTCTATAACTGATTTATGTTATTCTGCTTGTTACTATTAATATAATTTTCTATCTATTGAATTCATTTTAGCAGTTACGTTATGAAACGGAAATAAGCGAATAAAGTTCAAATTTGAAACACAAGGCACTAATAATTCATCGCTTGAGCAATTTATAGTCAATAGTTGATCACCAGTATATTCTTCAAAAGTCTCAGCTTCGGAGAAACATTGATTTATCGTCCTGTTAATTTTAATTTCCCATTGTCGATTTTTTGTAAGATAAAAGTTAACTTAAGGGTAAGACGATTTTAGAATTATTGATTTTATGTCCTGTGAAGGAAACTTGGGGATGGAAAGCAATAAAAAAGCTGGCCAGCCAGAGCCTGCCTTAATTTTGTTAAACAAGACATCGACAAGGTGAGACCTGTTCGCTATATGTAATTTCTACCCCAAATAAAGGAAAACTGGAAAAAGAACTGGAAAAAGAATAAAAAAGTGTCGTAGACAATCTATGTCTCTTGGAGTTAATCTTGCGGACAAGCAGAAAAAAATTAACTGTGTTATCAGGACAGAAAAAAAGTTCCCAAAACAATATAGTTTTTTTCATTGAATATAAAATGTAATATTCAAATAATAAAAACAAACAAAAATTATCCAAAAAACGCACAAGTTGATATAAAATGTAATAATTTCCACTCAACCCAGTTGTCAGCTTCCAAATTACAACACCAAATACAGGTAGTTTATAGTGCAACTTATGTTTCCGAGTTAATTTGAAAACCCTTTCGCTTAAGTCTGTACGCAAGCAAACTAACATCTGTTGTATGCTATACTTGCTCAGAATCAACTTGAACGAATAGTCAGTTGTGCACAAACAATATTCATCAGACAAATACAGGATGACTCTAAGTAAAACTTATCTTTCCATCTATTGATAAGATATTGACTAAACTCACTGCAAGTGGATTCAGCTTCATTAAAGTTCAAAACAGTGTAATTAACAGTAAAAGTGATTCTAGGCTGACGCTCCGAAGCATAATACTATGCTCACCTTCCACAGCAAATTGTTCGCAAATTGTCCAGTGATGAAACCAATTGTATGTACCCTACAAGTTCTATAAGTAAACTGAGCATGGAACTGGAGGTTCATCTTCCCATGTCTATTGTTTTTAAGTTTTTTCCACTAAGACAGCATCTCGTACGATGATGTATGGTCGCTTGTCCTCTGGTCAAATTTGGCTTCGCCTTTCATTTATGCAGTGGAGGTAGATTCAGCGAGACTTCTAATGTGGCTTTTGGGATTGGTCTCATAGCTCCTGTAGCTGCTAGGCTCTCCTGCCACTTGAAAGAACGTTCAATGTAAACCAAGTCGGTCACAATTTTCCTTGTCTATCAACAGAAAACACACTTGATTTTCTGGAAAATCTAGAATTAGTTGATTCTCTATATGAAGACTAGAAAATCTCAATTTTTTTGAAATGTGGCCCGGTCCAAATAATATTTTATTGAATTTGTATCACATGTTACCTGTCATGAGATTCTTCCCACTTGCCTATTTGATCTATTCCATTTCTGTACGTAAACTCCGCCTTACGGTTGATTATAAATCAAAATAGTGTGGTACGTCATTTTGATCTGTGGTTTACGTGAAACGACGCTTAATCTTAATCAATGTATAATTTTGATTTATTACATCGGATGTTGAATTTTACCAGCATGTGTTGTCACATTTATATAGTGTCATGTTAAATTTTGATCAGCTGGACTCTCCCTCTATGATTATCCAAATCTCATAACAGCATGTGCTATTATGTTATTCTGTGCTTTGCTCTAACAGGATTCATGCATCGTCGACGTTGCCGACGATTGATTAAACTGTACAGACCTAATTAATTGATTATAATTCGCGAAATACACTCGGCAATAATTCAAACTTACCAATGCAACACTAACTGCTGCTTGTTTTGAGATATCCAGTGTTTGCCGCTTTCAGTTGTAATTATCGAAAATATGTTTATCAATCACCAGTCTAAACTGGTCCAAACAACCGTGATAATAATGTTCCACCGTACTAATATATTTTCAATAAAACGAGAATAAGCAACCATGAAGATCCCATAGGAATTTTTTTTCGCCAGTCATAGTAGACGCAAATGTTTGCTGTAAATTGATCGGTAGTGTCGGGAGGATAGTAACCTAAGTGGTTTGTATTGTATACTACCTACCTAGCTTAAAAACACTCTCAAGCTTTGGTGTAGGTGAATAACGTTGCAGACTTTGACAACCTTGGATTTATTTGTGGAGAAATTGGAATATGAAATTGGTAACAAACTCCTCAATAGGAAGGTTTAGCAAAATGTCTCTAGTGGGGATATCTAGTCTGTCGGGTATGTATGTCAACCAAAAGACAGGATTCCGTTGAATTCCAGGAAGTGAAAAATATATGTCACTTCCAAACGCATCCTATATATTGTTAGCTATTGTTGCTGCACTACTTGGGAGCTTAAGAAAGGCCTGTTATTTCGAAGATAATAAAACAATAAATAAAATTGTATATTCTTTGCTAGACAATAACTTGGCATGACATTATAGAGATTACAATAACATACTTCCACTCGAAATTTGCCGGAACTATTATTCACAAACTCCACCTACATACTAACGTCTTGTTTGTTGTGATATTTTATCTGAAATTGCATACATTTCGATCAGGAAGAGTCAATGCCGTTATGAAAGCAAATACAAGTTTAAATTAAGTCAGGGAGACAACCAATTTTTTGTTACAAACAAAAACTAACATTGCTTCTAGTGCTTTGGTTTTTTGCAGTTCATGTCATAAAGTTTTCTTCCCACTCTGCTAATTTAAATATAAATGATCATACCTAGGCTGGTGGTGACAGTGGTTGTGGCCAGTAAAAAATCTTGGCTGCTTGCAATTGAAAAACACTCATATAAATACTGCTTTCGGTCTAATAGTGGTCGTATAAAAGCACCTTTTATCGTTCCTGAGCGAAATTATAATATTAAAATCCTTAGTTATTGCTAACCTTCATTTATTTTGAAGCCTATCTACTTCTTTCATTATAATATTAACGACAGTTTGTTGTCTCTTGGCAGCCTATTAAGGGGTTCCGTGGAGTTTTTCACCAGTCGAGACCTAGCTGCAGGATTACTGATAGCTTTAAGCAGAGCCTGGCAGTCAGTAAGTATTTTAATTTTTTGTCTGGTATATCCTCTTCTCATGTTTTCATTAATACAGGCTATAGCGACAATAGTCTCTACTTGAAACATACCATATAGACCAAGACTCTTTAGGTCCACTTATACCAGCTCCAGTGCCATGGTTTGTTTTGGAACCATCGGTGAACCAGACGATTTCTACAGAATTATCTGGGTGCAGCATCTGTTCTCTAGATGGGAAAATAATGTTCACTCGCTCAGTATATTCTGTGTCATGTTATCAAAACTGGTGATGTGAGGTATATTGGGTTGGGCTATATTTCTTTGTCAAGTTAGAAGATATTTTCTGGCTTTCCTAATGTTATAAAATAGTTTGTTCTTGATATACACCCTAGATTTTGGGTTATTGCCTTTTCTGTAGATATATACTTTACAATATTTGACAAAAATTAGCTAATTGGCATAAAATCAATTCAAAAATTTCTGTATTCCATTAAAACAGCATGAACATACAATTTGATTTCAGTATTTCAAAAATATGTGCCTGAATACTTTGTCTTGAAGAAGATAGAAGCGAATATATTCGAGGATGGAACTACTCATATATGAAAAGATTTAATAAACGTGATATTTATGAAGGAATTGAGTTGAACCGGGTCAAAAAATTCTGATTTGGCAACAAATTTTATAGCTGATTCCAAAAGCGTCTGAAATACGACGTTATTCGGATATACGAATATCTAGCTGGAGTTTCAGAAATCTACGACGGCTATCAAATTCTTGCTTTAGACACTTGCATTCTTTGTCTAGACCAATATGCATCAGAAATAAAATGAATATTCTTTTAAAATACTTTGAAGCTCTTTTTGCGATTCTAGAGATGAAAAAGGATCCTAAGCATTATGGACGAGATATTTTATTAATTTTCAATGGCCAAACTTTTTTTACGATCGATTCCTCCATTTCGAGTACATTGACAGTGCTTGCTTGTTACAAAATTACATACTTTATTTATTTACGAACAAGAAATGAGACTTTCGGAAACTGTCTTAATAACAAGGACAATAAAATGGATAAAAAAAGAAAGAGTTCAAAAAGCATCGTGAAACCTTTTAAAATAAACTGATACCCTTTCATAAAAAAAACTATCAAAACCAAATAAGGAGTTAACCACAGAGTTTAAGGTTTAACGAAACTAGTTCAGTGAAAGATTTATCCAAATCAGATTACCACAGTGATAAGAAGAATTGAGCAGTCAGGGATGCTGCAAAATGCATATATCGCAAATTTTTTAGGTTTTTGTAAATATTTTGATCCTCATATTTTGTTTACACGTCAAGATATGTCTTGTCTTTGATACAAATTTTCCAAAATGTTTTTCAGTCGAGCCAGATCGGATCTGAACAAGTATTTCATATGCAATGCAGATAACGCACGATTCATATCCAGAAACTGAGTCTGTAAACAAGAACGGGTATTTGAGTAACATACAAGTGAATTGTTTGCGCGGGTAGACTGCAACACTGCACCTCATCGCATTACTGACTTTCTATGGACATTTCCCATAATACTGCTGTTGTCGCCATTCACAATGATCAATGGGTCTATAATGTTTATATGTTTAGTGCACACAACATCCGATTTAATCAAATAATTCTTATTTGAAGTTCTGGATATTTTTAATCAAATGCATTATCGAGCATTGCTTTCAAATACAAAATTTTGTATACATGTGTAACTATATAAGTGTATTTTGTTAAAATGTGTTGCAAATATTGAAGATACACAGTGATCTCCGAAACAGGACGATTTTTGATTTTTATTAACTGTATTTTTAAATAATAATCTATCATCTGAGAGATAGATAGATAGCAAAGAAATCTTTTACCCAGATCAGATCTAGACTGCCTACAAAAACTTTCAACCATTGCAAACCATAATAGAGTAGCTCTTAAGTGGATCATACGACACAAAAGTATAGTAGGAAATGAAACGGCAGACCCCCTAGCAAAGCTACATTCACTGAACCAGTATTTGGAACATAAAGCACTGCAGCACATGGCTGTACATCTCGGTGGATTCAAACAAAACATCAGACGTTCCAAAGCAGGAACGCAGCAAACTCCAACGAAATATTAAACCTCAGCATGGACCAGATAAGGAAAGTGACAGGACTACTCACCGGCCACTGTATTATGAGGAAATACAAGCATACAACTGAAATTTTAGGGATAAGAATTGTGTCGTTTTTTGAGGCAGTCTTGAAATATTGTTGTAGTGTTTCCCAGGGCTGTTATCCTAGTCACCATGATTATCTTTTGCAACTGTTTGTAGAGAAACATAATACATAACATGGCAGATTTTCTTCAGCATCAGGATCATCAACACCAAGATAAAAGATATGCAAGTTACATAAGCTGGTGGTAAGATTTTTAAGAAATTAGTGTCTTACCCATTACAGATCTTATGGATATTGATGCGCATATGTGTAGAGCAGGAATGAAAGCAATTTATGGTCAGACATAACAAGAGTTGCTTGTTACTGTTCATCTAGTCTTAGGGCGGTTTGCTTTCTTGTAGTTTATGTAACAAATAAGGACTAGTTATCCATACAAACCTTACTTCCAATAAAATAAAATTATGTCCATAAAAAATGTATGTTGGATTGAATCCTTATATTTTTTAATTGGAATATAGATAGGTCTGAAAAACTGCACCTCATATACCTCTCAACACGTCATTTTCATATCAATATGCTATCAACCATATCCGGTGGTCATGTTTGGCTAACAACACTTTTTCCAACGCTAATTTACATTACCCATAAATCAGATCCTTGCATTCAGCGATCGTGGGCCGATGCTGGCGTAGCTCCGCACTGGCAGATTGCCGCCGTCTATTTCACCGCTAATGTAAACATATTGACAGGGTGGCTTTGATTTATCAGGCAGCCCTTAATGTAACTTACGTTGCGGTTGGACTATTCCTCCTCAACACGTTATACAGGCTGTCCCTATAATAATTACCTTCGGTAAATATGGTTTTATATGCGTGAAGCTTTGAATTTACATTTTAATCGAGTGCGGTTTGAGACGAAGTGAACAAATTTAATGAAATTTGTATAATGCAGACTTCGATACAGCTGAATACAGAGAAATGTGAAGTTAAAAATCTTGTTACCGATGTTGGAAAAATAAATTTCAGGGTAAAGCTTTGAGAGGTGTCCTTATAGGACACTGCCCACTGAATGGGAACCTAAAAATAGCTTAAACTGATAGAGGAAGATAAACGTAGATTCTATGAAATTTTAGAAGAAACCTCCATTTATATACTTGTGAAACGCATAGGAATCGTAGGGCACCTAGGAGAGACACTTACCCAAAGTGCTTGCAAATACCTTATACTTTCTTCAAGAAAGAGGTCTAAAGGAACTACTGGTATCTTTCAGGTCTTAGTGAATGTCGGCCCAGTTTACATACATACAATATCTTCAATGATTGTTTCGAACAAATGATTGAACTAATTCCAAAGGGATTAGTAAAAGTTATGGATAACGAAAAAGAAAAATTAAAAAATTTAATATATCACTAAAAATATGGTTAATTTCGAAATACTTCTCGTATATAAGGTGATACATTGAATAATGTCCGTTATTTTTCTTGTTAAACCACTATTATTCCGAAGAACTACAGCAGTTGTGAAATTTCGTGTCATCCTGTATAGAACAAAGCACTGTTTCAAAGGCTAATCTCATTTTTCCAGTTAATTTTAGTCGTTTTTTTCCTGCGTGACGGAATGCGTTTTTTTCAGGTGTGATGTTAGCCCTATCGGCTTGTTTTTGATGGAATAAATGGTCGCTCATTACTCAATATCGTAAATCGAAACCGATAGATTTGTAGATCCGCATTTTTTCTTGCCTCTTTTTTTTTGAGGGTGAAATATCCACATACACTTTGATATTGTGTGTTAACGTGTATTTTACGGATGCAGAATATTAACGGTAAAAGCATTTTTAAGTTAGATAATGACACCAAACTGATACAAACTAAAAACGATTTTACATCAGAGGGTGTTTTTGAAAAGGAAGATTCGCTATTATATCAAACAAAGTAAGTTAAGAAAATTATTCATACAGTAAGAATCTGCTTATTTTTCATAATAACCAACCCAGTATTTTCGTCTTAGAAACCCATTTGTACAGGTTTTTAGCTAAGCGGAGCGGAGAAGAAATGACGGATATGAACCCAAGAAATCTAAAGTGTTTGACAGGGAAGATGTAATTGAATTCCTGTTTGAAGCACCCGATGATATTTATTTAATGATGAAGGTTTTAATAATAATGGGAATTGCTGGAGCGTGCTGTGCTAGTGAACTCTGTGCAATAAAAATGGACAATGTTGAATCAAGACATGAAGTCAAAATGAATACTATTGCTAAATTTCTGATCTTTGAGAACTTTAAGGAGTATACTGGACAGTTCCTTAGAAGAACGTCGACCACTTTATTAGCGAATACTGCTCCTAGCTCTCAAGCATCATGGCGGGTGAAAATCTGCAGCTATTGCGGAAAATTATGAAGCGAAGAGTATCAACAATACAAAGGAAGTTGCAAATAAATTTTTTATACAATACAACGAAGCCAGAAGTCTCCTGCAGTACCTCAAGAGAAACAGGAAACTTGGTAAGAGATGGAGAAGTTAGGGAGTCAGAACATTTCATACAAAATTGATACTTCACTTCGTCGACCAATTATATCGCGGATATTTAAAAATGTTATCATTTTCTCAGTGTATTTACAAAGTTATCTGTCAACGTCGGTTTCTCAAGGTCACTCAAGGAACTGAAAAATGTTTCATCGCGTTGGTTCTTTTATTGACAGTTCCATTTTATTTAAATCTTTAAAAGCATAGTTAACGACTTAAAAACGAACAGATTTTTTCTCAATTGGTGAAGGGACCTTAAAAGAAACACTCTACAGTTGATAGACGAGACGAAGTAAATTACAAGCGTAGGTTAGACTGTGACGTGTTGATGTTGCTGTTAATAAAATATGTAAAATTATGGTGCCTGAAGGCGATTTAAAACATAAGCCTATTTGGCCTAGGATTCGGCCCAATTTACATATAGAATGGTTTTAATATGTTCATTGGTATTTTAATTTGAATCTATGATCCGATTTGGAGTTTCTTTTAAGGGAGAATAAGATACGGATAAGATAATTTCAAAGTGATATTATCGTTAACTTGATTTGACATGTAATATGCAGATTTCCGACCAAATGAGTTTCCCATAGTTGAAGAACATAAAATTGCTTTTCACCGCAATAGATTCCTTTTTTAAGTTCACTTTTAATGGTCCCAACATTCCGTATTAGTAATTAATTAAGAGATAAAAAACCCAATGAAACTGGGTATTTTAATTATAAATGTTTTCTTATTTGTCATTGTTTCATTAATCAATATCATTAAATTGGTTCATGAAATAGAAATAGATAAAAGCATAATATAACAATGTTATTAGGAGAACCCACAAGTGTACCCCTCGGTACAGTCGTACTATTTAGTAAAAGTCATCGTACTATTTAGTAAAAGTCATCCGAAACCAGCGTAAATTCGTGAAAAGAGCTTCATTGTGCTTCAAGTTGAAGCAAGTTTGGAAAATAAAATAATAACTCCAACGCCGCTGAAAGTTTCTTTTAATACAGTAGCAACTCTATTTTATCCTCGCTTTAGCATTTTTATTTCTGCAACGTATTATATCTCTTCGCTTCGCGGATTTTTCCTTATTTAACAAATATGAAAATTAAACCTGCAGGAACTTTTAAGAAAAGTTTCCAGATATTTCTTAATATTCGAGACGTTTACTTTGTACAAAGTCAACTTTGCAGCCGAAACGAGATAAAATCCACTAATCTAGTTGTAGCTATGGCTTTAAAGTATACCTAAGGAAGACATAGGTGTGCTTTTTCGAAGGATATTTTCACTTTATACTTATCTAACCATTTTCGGAAAATTTAAATCAAAAATATAAAATGACATCAACATTTCCTTTTCGTTGTTCTTTCATATCTTCACTAGCTGGATGAGTTGGGTTATCCTGATCTTTTCTATTTCTTCTACCCCTAGTGATGTAGATTGGCAGTGGTATCCGGACTCCTTCCTACTCGATTTTCTCTCGTATTTCATTTGTGTCATCATTATTCGTCCGTTTTCGGTGGACAATCCTTCCTTTCCACTCCTTCCTTGCCGCCACTTCTTTTCTTTCAATTCACTTATGTTAATCTTGGGGAATTCTTGTCGTTGCCTACCCTTAGACATACGCTCGTGAAAGAGCTTAACGAAAGAAACTAGTTTATATTGCATGGGATATATCACTTATCTCACATTTAATTTTCTTCTTTCATATACTTGTAACGCATAATTAAGATTTACCTTAGAATTGAAATATGTTTGAATTTTCAAAAATATTCAAAACCTATTTAAAGGTACAATAGCTGTTGTTACTTTGTTTATCCCAATTGTTAACCCGTTTTGAATGAAAATATCCATTGTTTAATCCTTGATATCCTGGAAAATATTCAGTCTGAAAATATTTTGCATTACACTGGCGATTCGATTCATATCAAGTTTTTGTTTACTATTACATGCATGCAGGCACACTCACAATGCCTTCGATACCATGCAAGCCACTTTTATATTATTTACCATTTTTTTAGAACCTGTTTTTCATATGAGAGTATTTGAATTTTGTTTCATTTCGACATTACACTATTTTTCTAATTGAAAATGATTCCAAATAACACACAACAAATTTGTGATAAAAGATATACAATTTATTCACGTTATTACTGGAAAATATAATATTTCATACTACGATTTAATATATAGCAATAAAACATTACGTTTGTAAGCAACGGATACAAAACACATCGAGGGAATTCAATATTTAAAATAAATTTGCAGTGAGTTGGATTTCAACACAGTTAGGTTCGAATCAATTATAATTTTCACTGAAAAAAGGTGTGACGCTATTGAAAAATGTTTTATACAAAAAACAATCTTTTTGGTTTTTGGTGCGACACGTACCTATAAATAGTGACGTGAAAAAAGATATCCAGGATATCCGCATACGGCTTAAAAGTTTTAATATTTGTAATATCACATTTTTATATTCATATATATTAAGTCAATTTCAAGATAGGTCACTAGTTGGTCTAGCCAAAATATTAAACATCAAGTATGCATCAAATCAAATATAACTTCTGTCATTCTTATGATGATATGTTAAATATCGAAATAATTATCAAAAATTTAGAATTTTTCTATATTTTTTCATAAAAGTGGAAGTGATTAGATGCATTTAAAATACTAAAGCTACCCAAGGATTGATTGATAATTTCACACCATTTCTAGGTTTGTCTCTTTGTTTTAAATAGGTCATGCTAGTGAATTTTATCCACTGGTAAGTTCGAAAAGAAAAATAATTTCCCCATTTCTTTTATAACCAAATCCTGGAATACGTTTTAGCATAACAGGATTTCATACGGAGATCCTCCTATGTATTTTTAAATATCTGAGAGATACGTTCTAAAAATTTACTTTGAAACGTTACAGAACGTTATTTATTCATCTGCCGAGAATTTGGGATTTTGTGATGGTTTCTGTCACGCACAGAAAGCTCTACTTCAAATACTGATGAATAAGAAATAAGTATGAAAATGTACTGGAATCAAACACCAACAGAGATGTAGAGTGGATGCACCTGACTTGCGAAAAACGGATGTTTGGTTATGTATGTGTTAGATATGTCAAAGTTGAACGATCTAAATGAGCTCGTGAATAATAAGGTCTCATTGAAATTCACAAAAAAAGTTCATTCCAGACGTAAATGTATAATTTTTATCCCTTTAATAGTCAATGAGATGTTAGCACCTAACATATTAAGCAATTACTTCAAAAGTATATTAAAAGGATAACAAATAACTATAGAGGTTTCCTACACAGGTCATTCATCTTACACATTTTTTAATATCAAGTAGCCCTTTTCATTTGTGACCAATAATGGCTGTAATAATAAGAATATTTAGGTAGATGTTTTCCCGACTGGATTTGAATACAAAAGCGATCCATCTTTGCCCTAAAGAACGGGCTTGGGTTTGAGCCCAGTACATTCCACCACTGCAAAGTAGTTTATTATCAATTTCTTGAAAATTTAATGACAACAAGGAATCGTATTACATTCAAAATACAATAATTAGAATTTTTGTATTGTTTTATTTTAAGTTGTAAATGGGGAACATTTTAATTGCATATGTTTATTATTATGTGTAATATGTTCAATAATAAAATAGTTACACATACACAAGCAGGCTTTCGAGAAGGGTTTTGTTATTTCATATGAAATCAATAATTGTTCTTTCAATTTTGACATTTACCTCCTAAATCTTGCGATAAGCGTTTGTTTTGGTGGAATGATCAAATCGAATCTTTTCGCTGTGTACGACCACGAAATGCCGTCGATTTTTATCAGATTACGTTTCACAAAAAAGAATGATCCTAATAAGTTATTAGATGGCCCATCGAAGGATACAGGTGAGAATTTTTAATATACCATCTATCAAGATGAAGAAGACGTCAAAAGAATAAGTTGGCGTTTAATTTTCTTTATTGCTATGGTAGTTTAGTACGGGTAATATGTAACAAAATTATTTATATATCTGATATCCGTACCTAATTTTAATAGTTCCACAATAAGTAGTCACATGAGTTCATGATCAAATCGAAAAATAAAATTCAGAATTTTCCAAACTTGTGGACAAGAATGACGATACAACAAGAATAGCGTATAAATATCTAGATAAGGATAGTAACACAAGATGAAGGATGTATTACTTTTTGGAAAAAACAATATACAACATACCGCAATTATCTCTGTGAAAAGTTAACTTTTCCATCACTCGGTCATCACAATCATTCATAGTTCTGGTATTAATCAAAAGAAAATGTCTATTGTTTAGTTTACGCACCCAGTACCCATGGGAATTGAATGTATGGAATGGTATAATGGGACACAATTTGATCGAACAATTTTTCATAAAAAGAAATTTTACCTTTCTAGGACGTGTTATCTTAGGTATGGCCCTCAAGTTAACCTTTTTGTTATTTCAAAACTTAATTTGTATGCTTGAAATTTTTCAGCCTCTTTGTGACATGGATCTTGAAGCTCAAAGTCACTAATGTTCTAAAAGATTAACCAGTTTTGCTTAATCACCTTGACTAAAACCTCCAAGCGTCGGTAAATTAAAACTAAAGAGATGACATTGCTAGATGGATCTCGTTCCGTTTTAATTTTCTGTTGAGTGCCCGTGAAAATCAGATTGAATACTTTTTAAAGAGTAAGACTATCCATATGAATTGTTGACATAATTAGGCCAATCTCCAGTTTTTATAATCTCATTCGTATCAAGATTTGATTATAATAAAAGCTACATGGTGACATGTTTCTTAACGCGTAGTTAAATGTGAAATAATACTTGGTTCAACACTTGTTAATCTCTTTTTTGTAGACAACGGAATGTGTTTTTATATTATACGGATGCATGGTGATTATTTGGTCAGCACAAGCTGGCGTTACCCGAGTTTTATCATGATTGACATCTCATCCTGTGAAAACTCTTCAACCTGGTATAGCTTGTGGAAATAAACTTTTACTTTTGTTATAACTAGATGTTAACGACAACTTGAAATGTTTATTTCAGTTTTTCTGCTATTCCATCCAGAACACTGGCTTCAAAATTAAATTTATTTTTTCAAATCAAATACCAATTCGCTCGAGACCCGCACACACACATCACTTGTCAGATTACTCCTATCGAAAATTCGACGAGTTAGAAGGACAAAAACCAAAGGACATGAGTTTTATATGGGATCTATAGGGTCGAAATATATCAAGGCTTGGAGGGATATAACCCTTAAGTATTAGCGGTATAAAACAAAGCCAAACTGAGCAGAAACATTTTTTAGTAGCTACGTACGATGGCACGCAATATATTTTCGTAGAAATTTCGATAACAATAAAGAGAGGATTTTGATATGTTTATGGAATTCCATAATTATTGAAAAATTCATTAAATATATCAAAAATTAATATGACTCGTACCAATATGATATTTTCAGGCAAGACAAGGTTGGATCAGGACAACGTCCTCTAGTTAATCATAAATTTATAATCAAGTTGAACCATCAACATACAGTTTACCGCAGGAAATATTTTATTCCATAATTTTCCAAATTAATTCCATAAAAACCGAGGCATTCTGCCTACGATAACTCTGTTGCTGTCATTTCCGCCACACTTTTCCGGCCGGTGTCACCACGTGACGCTTAATGTTCGCCAGTGCGTGCACTTTTCAGTGCCAGGCGTCCGCTGTCACAACCATCCCCAACGACGCCTCAGATTTATCCCTAAAACACCGGCAAACTCCCTTCTACATCCCCTTAGCGACTACCTCCAATATCACTATATTTATATGTGACAATTGCTAAATGCGACCTGATGATTGATGTTGTAGTTAGCAGTGGCGTACACAAATTAAATGGTACAAATAAACATGACTACGCATCAATTTTGCTGAAGGGTGAATAAGTAGCTTACCAGAAATGAATTATGACCATATTTAGTTCATAACATCACCAGACGTCGTATTTGTGTACATACAAATACAGAAACCTAAGGCACAACACCAAGGAGATTATTATTACAGGATATAATAATTACTTTTTCGTTTTAACAACGTCGAAGTACCTTGAAAGTTTCTGCTTCGTTTACTATACTGATGAAAAATAATGACGAAATTTCAAATGTTTTGCCCTATTTAAGAAGCCCTGATGAAACTTGGATAGACATGATGCCGAAGTTCGTTTCAATAATTAAACTTGGTATATATATTTACATCATAGGCGTACGATCTGAAAAGACTAACACCAAATGAAAAAGCAGAATGGTACAACAGGACATGTTATAAATTCATCCACAATACTTTGTCCCTATCAGTTATAATAAAAATCAAATAAGGTCAGATTGGTTTAAAATATATGAGGAAATTGCAAAAAACTTTCAATTTATTCAAGATTGCCGAATGAGATCCTTCACTTTCAATTTTCTAATATGAGCAAAAGTTACTAGCACAATTTTCAGAATTAAATTAAATCATGGCTGTTTTTCAGCGCATCTTCACAGGCATAATATAGCTGCTTCGCTATATTGTTCATGCAATAATAACAAAACTGCCGATCTATATCATCTATTCTTTGAATGTACTAACCATGTTTCGCCTATTGAACCATTTTAGAGATGGATTCCAGCTACCTACCTCAGTACAACAACAAACATCAAATTTATTTTGTACTCTGTAATAACCAATATTAAATTATAAGTACCAATTCTTTTAAAATGTATTTAAAATAGTACGTGGCAAACGGCGTAAGCTGAAAGACAGTCAAACCTAATCCACAAGGGATTAATTCTACTATAGTTCTATAAATCGAACTATAAAACGTTTTTTTTGGCATTTGTTTAGAACAATGGCTGGGCTTTGAACATTGGACATTGGACATTATTACTACTTCGTGTAAGAAGGAAGATCTACGAAAAAAGGCAAGATGTTTCACCGGCAATACCTAATGATATAGAAATCAAGTTTCTGATCGATTAATAATTTGAATCTCAAGATAAAAATGTCAGTCAACCAAACCTATTCTTCAGTAAGCTTCGACGTCTGGTTGTCTTTTGGTGTAGCCAATATCTGTATTAACGTAAAATAAAAATAATCACAAGAGTTCAAAGATAAAAAAATAATACAAAAAACTTTTTTGGTTATTTTCGAGCCCATCATATTTATATCTAGACGTCACTGGTACAAATTTTAACAATAAGAAAAACAATTAAATAAAATGTTTGTTACGCCAAGGTCACTATGGTTAAGAAAGACTGTACTTTAGTCCGATTCCTTGTTGGTGAGAATGAGAAAGTAAAATAAATGGTTTCAGTTGTTTTTAGTTTATGAAAGAGGGGATCATGGTGCAATAAAGTCGAGTTAACTAATTAATTGAAATAATTAATCGGTGTTGTGCTGCTAGATGCTACGATATATCTTACATGATTAAAAGTCTAGGAGTAAAAATATATTTCCAATTTAATATATAAACTGTGTCTTACTTAATATGGAACGACAATATTAATGAACCCAGGTGCGTACTAAAAAGTTATAGACGTATTTCAGGAATGTATGTATACTGGCTATGCTAAGACCTAAAAGATCTTATTTCATGAGGAAAGTCTCACTTACCTATACATTGGAGGAATTTTAGACATATCAAGAAAAAGCGAATTATTTTTTTTTGAAATTGTATAATGTGTTGCCGACATTTAGGGGCATCACTCTTTTAATCTAAAATGTATTTCACTAATGCTAAGAGCTTTTATGTTTTTCAATTGATTAAAAGTATGTAAATAAACCAAATCAAGTAGTACGTAAATAAAAATTTGATTGCAATTTGATTCAACAAAGAAATTTAAGTTTACTTATCTAAACGCACGTGTATGTTATGAGATTCTCATTACGTGTATGCTATTGTTAAATGTCACTTACAAGGAATGTCTACAGTGAGATTTTTGACGTTTACAGACATGGGCGTAGAAAAATACATTTTTATCCCGTGAAGTATATATATTATATTTTTTCTCCTCTCCGCACAATTTATTCTTGGATTTTCATTAATTTAATTGGATACTTTCCACATGAAATTATGGACAGGTTTGACCGGTTTCTATAGCGACATAAGCATTATTTTATCAATAACGTCAAGCTGACAGTTTATTATCATAAATTGAGAGAAATTGAAACTATTGATTTGTATAACAGTCAAATGGATATAGAAGAGTCATCAAATATCGCTTTTCTGTCACTGCTGCCAGAAAAATCAATATAGAGATATGAAGCAACGTATCAATACTCTAAGCAATGGTACCAAACAAAGACTGCTATTGAAGTTTCAGAAACCGTACTTTTGGCGGACTTTCACGACAAATCTGCTGTATTAAATTGTCCGTCAAGCTGTAAATAATATTTTGTACAATAAAACGAATCCAGAAGTCTCCTGCAGTACTTTTTGGTAATTGTTACTTACGCCCTCCAAAAAAGTGTCAAAATGCGTTGTTTACAATATACGAAGGGGAAAAAGGTGTTTCAGCCCCTTACTTTTCTAGTTCATCTCCTTTTCCAGTGGGTCGTGGATCCCACAGTAAGGTGACGATATTGTTCTCGCCTAGCTCTATGGCTTCATAAGTGATATCTGGTCTTACTCCAGCTCATGATATTTCAGTTACAGGCCCAATTTTTCCTTATCATTGTAGTAAAGTCATTATTTGTCGAAAACTCCCATTCATTCACTTGAGTTTTTGATAAAATACTCCATAAAAATCGCGACAAAAAAAGAGTGCATAAATAACACGCTTACAGCCGCAAGCGGAATTTTCGATGTCACACATCCAGACGACTGTAAAGTGTTAATTAAGTTCATCATGTCACATTTCATCAAAAGCTCGTGCTACATGCTATAAAAACGATTTTTCTCTCGTTACCGTTCACAACTATGTCTATTACTCCGTGGGCTTGTAATAGAATTGATTGATTTTCTGGGGATCTAAATTCAAGTGCCAGAAGTACGGACTGTTTTTTTCCAAAGAAACACAAGAAGCCACTGACAAAGAACTATATATGATAGATCCAGTCGGGCTTGGAAAAGTTGGATGAAGAGGAGGATCACAATAGATCTTAGAAGGTCACGGGGAAAAAGGCTATAGTAGCTCATATCATAAAATCTAATCTAAAGTAAGTATTTAAACAATGCAGAGAAAACGAAATTAGAGCCATGAAAAGATTAAATTTTCTTGAGTACTTTTAGTTTTTGTTGTAATGTCCAAAATTCTGTTTGAATTTATTTTTCTCAGTGTTTTTGGATACATTTCAAACAGAGTCAAGCAGTATTTTAATACACAGCATTCGGTTAATTTTCGCGTTCACTTCATTCGCAAGCTCTGCGTTTTACAAAAAAATCCCTGAACCATACATAGTACACATTCCCGCTGTTTACATACATTATTTAAAATGAAGTGAGTGGGCAGTGCCATTGTGAACTGGCGACGGAACAGCATAATATTTCTTGTTTACATGGAATTTGCGGTTTTCCTATTGCAACCATAATTTCTCTACGTTCATCGTGCCATTAATATGTATCAAACTTAACCTCAACCATTTATTTTCTGCTGATTTGTACACCATATTCTCCCTTCCGAAAGTTTATCTCTTTTTGTTTTGCAATTAAAACTACGAAACTGTATTTCATGTTCAAATAACTAAGGAACTTTAATTTATTTAAACGGTAAAGTCAATGAATATTTGTCCAACTTTTAATTAGAATCAACTGCTCTCAAACAAACAGTCTCAACTTCTACATCACTCAATAAATTCGAACAACGACTAATAAAACCACAATTTATATAATTCCAACATTTCTATTCATTGAAAGTTCTATTTTTTTATATCCTGATATTTTTTAGTTTTCTCTACTTTCTCAGCTTCCTTATGACTCTGGCTGCCTTGTGTCGACATTTTCAGAGGAATATCTATCCAACAACTCTGTCAGTGAGCTGCTAGACTTGCTTTTTTTCACATGTCGAATTTATTAGTTATTAATGAATTTTTCCTACGCCCATGTCCGTAAACGTCAAAAATCGCACTGTAGATATTCCTTGTAAGTGACATTTAACAATAACATGCACGTAATGGAAATCTCATAACATACACGTGCGTTTAGATAAGCAAACTTAAATTTCTTTGTTGAATCAAATTTTTATTTACGTACTACTTTATTTTGGTTTATTTACATACTTTTAATCAATTGAAAAACATAAAAGCTCTTAGCATTAGTGAAATACATTTTAGATTAAAAGAGTGAAATTTACGGGTTACTCACAAATCTTGTTACGTAATATACTATTGTAGATGTCTACTATCACCTTCTCTCACTATCACATCACATTATTGGTTTATGTTGTCAGAATTCGAACCCGCGACCTCTGCAGCAACGGAACCATAACGGATCCTACCCTTCAATGTTCTCAGCTAATTGAAATTTCACAAAGAAACATAAAAAAATATTTTTACTTTGAAATATTCAACATACTAACCAAAATAAATAATATTTGTAGCATTACACATAATAAAAACAAACTACGGAACATGCGTAAATAAAGTATGACATCTAAATCAGCATTATCACTTGAAATCATCACTTTATACTAACGACCGAACGACTTTTCCGACAAAGTATTGTGACATCTCAGCTTTACGTTGATGAAAACAAGTTTTTTCTTTTATATATTTTTTGGCTTTAAGATGGCATAAAGATAACTTTGTTACCAAACGACGCAGAAAAGATTATGAAAAACGAGGTTATTTATTTCTTTTCCTTTGTTTATAATAAACAAAAGAATGGATGTGCGCAAAAACGATATTTTTTGTTAGAAACATGTTGATAGCATAAAAATATTTTTTTACATAGGACTCAAATATCTAAAATATGTTATGTCATTTTATATATTTATTAACATAATGTTTGACATAAATGCATCATTGATCGGTAGCCTAGCGTATTTCAATTCTGATGGGAAAAATAGCGACTACTTCCACAGCGCTCACATCGATCAGTTGATTATCGCTCCGGTAGCGATACGTTGGGATGAACGTGACCATTCTATTCGTTTCCATCTACAGTTTTCTGGTTTTCTGAATACAATTTCCGTTTACTGGAAAATTAAACACTGTGTATTCCAAACTTAACTGTATATACCAATAAAATTACAATAATGGAACATCAGAGTCAATTTATTCAACGCGACATGCAACTGAAATGAAATTTAGTATGTTTCATCCTAATAACATTCAAAATATTGCCGATTAATGGACAGAAATTAGCCTCGTTTCAACTGAATTACATATTATTACTTTATAGTAGAAAACAAATGTTCATGTTTATGGGACCGTTATTGAGTTTGGAACAGTTTTATGTCCCAATTTTAATGGCCATTTATACGATTTATCGAGTATTTTATGGTATTTCGGTGTAGCGGTCTACTCTGGACATAACTTATTACAAAACTTTAGGCAATTATACAGGCAAAAACTATTAAGATATATTTTATATAGTCGAAATTTTTTAACATGAGCAGTTCTTTAAAAACAATGTGAAATAAAAATCTACAACAGAATAATCAGAGCGTTCTCATACATTATCCACAGATACATGTTATTAATCAATATACTTTTCCTAGTGAAGGGATGAATAACAGTTTTGTGGGGTTTATAGAGATCTGTTACCTTTGGTACCAATTGAAAACATTGCTCAACGTCTTTTGGATGATATATGCTACTTTTCAACATTAAACACGATAATTCTTTGTATTTGTAATAGCAAAAATTTTCTTTTCGAATTATGTTATTTTATGGATATTAAACATTACCTCCTCGTAGGTATTTCTAAATAACTATGGTATTGTAATTAAAAATGAATTTTAATTACAATATTGTCTTGTAGAATACCACCTTTAAACAGCTTCTAAATAATTTTCACATCAATTAACAAACAAATTTATTACAATCTACTGAAAACAAAATAAATTTTAATCATCGTTTTAACACCGCACATATTTCAACAAAAATAATTACAGAGAAATTAGTCGCACCACAAAAGATGGATATAAATTACACTTCAAACGTAATTAGACACAACAAATTTTTTAAAACAGACCCTGCCGCCATCTAATGTGAACTCAGATCTATATTTATCACTAGAAGCAGAGTTGGAGTTTCTGTTCTAACGCTTTTTGATGAATTTATTCCCTGAGGCCTAAAAAATGTATTGTGTCCCTTTTCTTCCACTAAATTTCTGAGGAATGCAGTTCCGTTCCTTGAGTCCCAGTACCTGGAGGAAGTTTCGATCAATCGCAGACTTCAGTCTGGGTAAGTGTCTCACTTCTATCCAGAAGACTCTGAAGGATTCTTTATTGCTATGCATTCCGAATGTGAATAGAGCTTTTTTCTCAAATTCTCAGGATGTAGATTCTTCCTGCTTCACTAATTTTATATTGTTGAGGTGTTCATTCAAGAAGCAGTGTGCTGTTATGATATATGTGCAATCTTACTTTGTTCTCACCCGATCGTTGGTTTTTAGGGGCATCTTTGATTGTCTCACCCTGATAAATATTTCCAATAGTAGAATCGGACGCACCAGAAGAACAATTGCTAAAAATAATCTTTTAATACCCACATGAAATCTACCTGCTTCGACAGCGGGCCGAATTACGAAATCACCCTTTCGGATTTGGACAAGGTCCCTGTGAGCAGGTAGCCCTTTTGCTAGGTACCCGGACCGAATTCCGAAACACCGGTAGAATCTTCTCTTTTTTCGTACTGATAAAGCAAAAGGTTTCCAATCCCCAAAATGTTGTTTCAATACTTCTATTTGCGATTTTATTCACTTTCATTAAAGCATGTTCTGGAATCCTTATGTTGCTTTTGCCAGGTTTTAGAACTGATTACAATGAAATGCTTTTTCCAAAGCTCTTAAAGTGACTAGCTCCTGGCCCTGACAGTCCTCTATACTGTCTCAGTCCCCTTAATTGAACGAAAAAGATGTAGTATTGTTCTGTATTTTTTCAATTAATTTGATGCTGTGATCCGGCCCTGTAGAAGGCAATAAACACGCTAGTTTTTATAAATGTTGCAAGTATGTGACAACAATTTTAAGTTAGCTTTAAGCTATTTACAGACGGAATTACAAAAGTTATGAAGGAGATGAACGGACTACAAGTACAAAAAGATTTGTTAACAGAAAACTTGGAGGCTGTATTGTGGCATACAAGTTTCTTGTAAATAATAGTCGTTGTTTTTTATTATGAAAACAAAGAAGTTGAATTTCAACTTAAAAATACCACAATCTCGAAAATTCCGAAGGCAGGTTTGTAGAATAAAAATTCAGTAAATGGATGTTCACATAATGTAAAATAACAATGGAAACTAAAACCATTTACCTAGACATTTTTACTATTTAACTAACCTCCAATTCAACTGAATCTATATTTCCACTTTATTTAAATGAATTTTTCATTCGATATTTCTCACTTCCAATTCAATTGTTTTGTTTTTAAGTTCACTATTATCGAAGCTTTAATTAATCTTTTAATTTGCCAATCAATTAATCTAATTCTCACTTCCTTCTCGATAGTATCCCTTTTTCGACAAGAGAATAAAACAAAACCACGATGACCCAATTCTCTCTATTCACTTTAGTTTGTACATTGACGTAGACGCTGAAAATATCATCATATTTCATGATGGTAAAAAGATTTACTGAAAAGAATTATTAGTAATTGTCGAGTACCTTTTCGAGGTGAATGGCTCGAGAATTGTATTGCACAAAAAACGTGGAAGAAATTCTGATACGTGGTGATTCTGTCGAAGATTATACCGACACCACAAAACCATCATGAAAAATAAAAATACTGTAAACAACTCTATACTTAAGATGCTTAATTTTCTTTGAGTAACACTATGAAGAGAATATAGATTATTCACAAAGCGTTGTTTAAGTTTGGAACCTGCCTTGGGAACTTATAATTTTTTATAATAATTTAAACTAATTAATCTTCAAGAAAATGAGCATCATCTGACCGAATGATTATATTTCAAACTAATCTTATGATATTGAAACTGAAGTTTTTTTATCAAAAATAATATTCCATTTATTTCAATATCTTAAGGTGAAAATATGTATCAAAGAATTGCATTTGAGGTAAAAGGAATTATATTTACAACTAAATTCGTTATTTCTCAGGAAAAATACTGCAAAATGAAATAGACATGAAATTACGAAGGTAGGAAAGTTTACGTAACCTCATCTTATCTTACAATCATCAAACTATAGATCTACGGCTCTGACTTTTTTTTCTATTAATTTCAGAGTATATATTATTGAAAATTATGTACTTTTTACTCTCATCAGATCGACAGGACTTGCTTCCATCCAAACCGTAATTTATTATTTAGGATAATCAATTAATTAAATGGCTCTCGACAGTGAAAAATTACTGTAAATCCGTTTTAGAGTCGGAACAGGTCGAGAAGCAGGACCGACACGAGAAACTAAATAATTATTTTTTGTAACATAACTTCAATCCCTCCACTTTTTCCAACTGCTCCAGCAAATGTAATTTAAATTGGCATTTTTCAACCTTCATGTCCAGTAGAAATATAATTTGTCATATAATGAAGCTTTTCACATCTGAAACTGTCATGTGCTTATTTTTTTTGTTATCCAGCTATACGTCTTCTTTTCCGCAGTCTTCTACTGTTTCTTTCATTTACTGGTGTTGATTTTGTTATATCCTTCATCCAGCGATCTTCTTGCCCATTTTCATAATGTCTAAATTGATAATATTAAACTTTTTTCAAAATTCCAGTCAAATTCAGCAATATAATTAATAATCGGTAGTGAAATTCTGAAGTCTATTCAACCTTTCGTTACCAATAATCCTTTTTCAAATTGACTAATTGAACAACCAAATGAGCATTGCATTCACGGAACTCGCAGTTGAACCTTCCGGAGACCCTTTCATTTAAACAAGGTTCCCGCACCCAGATCGCCACTTTCAGGTGCAGCTCCCAATATTTCCCGCAGTGAAAGGAGATTTATAACTTTACTTCATATCTGGAGCCTGTCCTGATGGAAAAACACAATAAAAAATTTAAAACAGTCGCATTAAAGTTCGACAACTTTCATTTAACTTCATTATTGATTGAAAGTAAATGAATAATGAAAGAGTTTTAGTTCAGCTTAGGAACGTGGCGACTACTCTAAAATTCTGGATAAACCGGAACGTTCCCAGTATAATGTTTTATGTTAACGTAAACATTTGAACTTTCAGGAATATTTTTTGCATTTTAGACCGCAGTTAGTTTAAAATGCCATTAACGGGGATTGCATGTCCCAATGCTTGAAATTAAAAGAGAAGAGAATGTTCTGAAAAAGGATATTTAAAATAGAGTCGGTAGTGAATTTTCCCTGACAGAAAGATTTATTTATTGGATTTATTGAGCTCAAAGATGCATAGGATTATTTAAAAAGACAAATTGTATGTCCATTTCCATCTATAATTCAAGAAAAGTTTAAAAAAAAGTTCTCTGTTGTAGCATCTTGTATTTTTTCTTAATGTTGATTTTTGTTTAAAAATATATTTAGGTATAAGGCAAAGCGCCGAGATCGGTGAAGAGAAAAATAAACAGATATTAAAATATCTCCTTTTTTAATTGCCGAATACAAAGAAATAACAATTTCCTGTTTCTTTGACGGTCGACGTTTATGTTTTAATGCCATCATAACCCCTTTAATTGTCAGAGGGTAATTTTCCCCTCGTAAAAGATAACAGCTTCATAGGTCATAACGTGCACAACGAGAGGAAAATTTATCTTAACCCACCAACACACAACAAGACGAAACTTGTCAGCTGCTAATAAAATCCCTTTGTTTTACATTGTTATTTATTAAATTTAATTATAACGATTATGAATGAATGATTAAATTGGGGTTCAGTTTTTTCAGTTGTGTTAATGTTCCGGAAATGGGTCATATATTATAAGGTTTTAATTGGAAACTTTACTTGGGAAATTTTGACAAGCAAAAGTTTAGGACACCCGTCGAAACTTTTAGTGCAGTCTAACTCTGGCTTAGGCTTTAGGCCCTGCGATGAATTTCCGCTCAAAAGATACTTGGGGGTTATCCTAAGATTTTGGAGTAGTTTTCTGGCCTATTTAATGGTATTCCAGTATCTTTGCTTTATAACCATCTGTGTACCAATGAATGGCATTCTCTTTAGGTCTGGTGATGGTTTTGGGATCCCAATCCTTTTTGTTACTGGATCCTGTTTAGTTATATTGAAGAGTATTCTAAAATATTCCCCTGGCTGTTACGACAATGTCATGCGCATATCCTCGCAAAAAATTCCAATTATATACAGAAGTACTCAAAATATTGAAAAAAACTGGTCATTTATATTTTATACTCCAGACTGAGCATTTAATTGTTTCTTTTTATTTAAGGGAAGGAACAAGCACAGCACACAAGCACAACCTTTAAAAAAATGTATGGAGATGCAAGAAAAGGAAATAGGAATATTGGAAAGGAAAATTCAATCATAAAAAAAGTGAATTGGAAGAAGATTTTATGTTCCAGAAGAGTTTTTATCCATAAATTTCAATTTTATAAAAACTCCACATGATCTATATTTCATTTAAATATCTCTCTCACTGTACTAAGACTTTGAAGGAAACAAGAGTGAGTGTAAACTTCTTCCAGAACTCTCGTAAAGTTTTTACGGCTCCGTGAATAGCATTGACCGAAGGAAGTTTATGAGAAAGTTTCTGCTCTCCTTTTTCAGGGTCCATTGGGACACTCGCAAAACTAAATGTCTTTTCCTTTATTTATTATGGATAAACCATGAAGAAAACAAAGTTCAACAATTATGAATATGAGTTTTATTTTCCTAGAGTCACCCATGTTATCACTGGAGTCACCATAGCTACGATATTAGAATGAAACACTATTGTATAGGAACGTAAATTTATCTAAATTTTATTCCTCTTTCAACCTTTGACTGATTTTTAAAGGTCGCTGATATCCATAATGTCTACTTCACCACTAAATTTTCTGTTTTTGACTTTTTCGTACCTTCGTCAAATAAAAACATTTGTTACGATTATGTTATCCAGATCCCGACAACTTTTTATTTGTCTAAAATTGTTTTTTCCGTACTTTAAGTGATTCCACGATATTTCTTACGACTGTATCGATATTATTAGAAAAAGTTTGACTTTTAACAAATTGTTTTCAGTATTTTTAAATTGGTTCTATCGATGAAACAATATTTTCTCGAGTTTCTGTTGTACAGAAACTAAAACAGAAATAAATTAAGAAACGGGGGGTATTCGTAAATAGGTTGTATCCGTTTTAATAGAAATGTTTAGTTTATAATTTGGAATAAAACGTGACTGAAATTGTGGATTCTAGTGCCTATAATGTCTGTTGCTTTAATGACGAGTATTATTACCGCCGCACGCTCCTATTCACTCTAAATATCATGTAATGTTATAGGAAATCATGTTTATTAAGAAATTGAAACAGTGTTTGTTCAGTTTACTTGTCTACCACGCAGTGGCGTAACGTGGAGGGGACAGGCATACGAAAGAGAGCGGTGGCAAGAGCCACGATTTTTGCAATGAGTATAAAAAAACATTAAGTGAAACCGCAAGGGTGCAAAAGAGACGAAGCGAGATGAAGTCTAGCTGCCTGCCGGTGCGGCGGCATCCAGTTTTTTTGAACGCAAGCGAACTAACAAGCGACAGCTATTCAATCAAACAAAACAATAACATTTCTTATTTTCTTTTGTGGGTTTCTGTTGATATTCATTTTAGAACATCCACTATATATAGTTAATATCCATTTTTTTCCACATCTGCGTAAGCTGAAACTGAAAAAAAACGATA
The DNA here is from genome assembly GCA_949126875.1 of Lochmaea capreae. Taxonomy (NCBI): domain Eukaryota; kingdom Metazoa; phylum Arthropoda; class Insecta; order Coleoptera; family Chrysomelidae; genus Lochmaea; species Lochmaea capreae. The sequence continues at coordinate 15,788,753 of OX421397.1, read as the reverse complement.
GCAATTTGAGCTCGATCTAAAATAGAGTCAAATATCAGTCAGTGATATTTTGAATGGGGTTTAATAAACCGAGCACATATTGTAGCCCTTGTACCATATAAGCAAAGGGTTAAATTTATGGAATCGGTAGTTAGAGATCGAAACGCGCAAAAAATGGAAAAGGGTAGAGATTTTGTTTGTCATGAGATTTATAAATTACATTTTATACGAACGTAGGGTAATCGGTTGGGTCCGATAAATGGGGGTTATTTCTGCGTGACTAGCTGTTCTCAAACGCGTTTTGATAGTGTGTATTTTACGTTTTCGTTTTCGCTTTAAGGCTTTTTAGCACGTTTTATCCACATTTTACTGACATGATTATTTTGGACATATTATGAAATATTAGCCAACAAAGCTTTCGATAAAAAGGAAAACGGCAACTGGAAGATATTTTTAGCTCGCTAATAAATAAACTACTTTTTGGTAACAGAATAAGAACTAGCCATTCCACATCATCTTAAAAGTAATATTGGACGAAGGGCTAAGACCAAACAAGCTAAAGCACTAGACTATAAGATCTACTCGATAGAAAAGGTTAATTGAAAATAAAGACGAAAATGCATCGGTAGTTAGAGGACACATCAGCGACAACAGGAAGAAGAAATTTCAAGCACAACAAAATATATCGACCATATAAGCTTCCTGGCTTGTCATAAACCAAGAAATATACCAATATAAGATAAGTTACTACAAATGATGGATTTGGCTGAATGACCTGAAAACGTATACAGCAGAATACTATAAAAGATCCAGGAAACAAATGCACGTACCCGCTAGACTACTAATTAAAATTTCGAATGTTGATATTCAATATTTTCATTTCAGATCAAAACCAAAGACAGAATCGATTCGAATTCGCTCTTCCCAGAATATCCATTCCACATGATCGTCACGTCCACCAACGAACAAATACTTTTTAAATTCAGCACAAACTGTACTTGCTTAGTCTTCGACTTGAATAAAATACTGAAAAAGAAAAGCAATGAATCTGTTCGTACAACGTAATAAGACATTTGATACGTACTTAATTGTAGCCAATTTTCCAGAAAACAATTATTTTCTTCTTATCTCTTCTGAACAATTGAAAGAAAAAATAAATCTGGGAGACGGAAACAACAGCAAAATATGTCAACCGTATTCATTAGTTGAATTCCCGCATTTTTATTCGAGCTAATAAGTTCTTGTGAAGACAGAAATTATCCTGTAACAGCAACAAATATAATATGAAAATATTCTATAAACCAGACCCATTGTGGAGATATGTAAAAGACACTATATTCAATTTCATCTTATCGCGACAGCTGAACGCCATTTTCATTTATACGGCTACAATATGGATGGTATGAGTATTTTACAGAAACCTCTAGCGAAATATAATCTTGATTAACAATAAGAACTTTCCTCACGTCTTTCTTGTCGTCAATTTAATTGGCTAATACCTTCCAATCTTCCATTGTCGTCGGTACGTTTGGATTTGAATGCTGAAAGTTCAATACAAGTTTAGTTGAAGGGAAACTTCATACCGAAGTTTCCGAAACTGGTATTAGTCATTGTGAAAACTTTCATGGGTAATAATCGAAGTCTTAAATTAATTAGGTATCCATTGCATGAAGGGTTGTAAGAGATTCAAGAGAATTTAGAGTGGAATACACAGTAAATATTAATCAATGCCTTTGCCATGGAAATTATACAATACGAGGTGGTATGGAAGAGGAAACTTATACAATTGTTATCGTGTGCTAATTCAGTCAAATATTAGAATGTGGAATTACTGTGGCTGCTGCAATCCCCATTGCATTCTTGCCTGTATGCAGCCATTCTCGCGTCCGTCTTAACATGCAGAGACGGAAGATTAAGTCTATGTTTCACCGCCTGAATCAAACTGCTATTTATCGCAGCCGTTATGTACAGACAGGCAAGACTCTCAAGTGCTACAACTTCCAGTTCGATTTTCCTTTGATCTATTTCTGGCCACCATACTAATACTCCATAGATCTTATGACCATGAGTCTCTCAACAATTGTGTACAAACAGTGGATTTGGTCCCTGTGTGTTTTCTATCTCTATGGCCATTTTCCCTTTATTTGTTTTTCAAGTAGGTCTGAATTACTGGTAAATTTTGAATCCAGATACTTGACCTCCTAGCTTAAACCTGCACGTTGAAGAGGCTTGGCAGTTTCAGTTTCTCGTGCCTCCTTTTCCTTGTGGGGAATCACAATTCACCTTTAGGCATTCCTTTCTACACTACTTCTTCAGTCTTTCCAGAACTTGTAGAACAAAAAAGTAATGACAGCGTAAATACGATTTATGTATATTCCTTTCTCTTCAAATTGCCACCAATAAAATATATTTTAGACACTTTTTCTTCCCTGTGACCACTTTTCCTGTCAAAAAAAAACCCGAGCTCGGTACTCGGTACATTCCATTTGTTCAAGACAATAAACTTTTTATTTGTCCACTTTCCAATAAATTATGTTCATTTCCATCTACCTCTTTTAGCTAAAAGTTTATCGTCTATTCACCATTGAGTGTTAAAAAAGAGTGTTCAATTTGGAACCCGATAAACGATATCTAAATAAAACGCTTCCTTATCAAGCTACATACAAATATCCACGGTTTTTATGACCAGATCTTCAATAAACTTTTTACTGTGTAAGTAAAGTATCAACATGAAATGGCGCAATCTTATAGTATATCTGCAAATGAAATGTTAAATGAAATGGTTTGAAAATCACGACTGGGTTTCGTTCTGTGAAATTTTGTTTACGGATCATAGCGACCATTTCACTGGGAAATTTACGGCTGATTTACTTCGTCGATACTGAATCTTTGTTGGCTATGGTGGTTAAAAATTATTGTTGCTATCTTGAAGGTTTTCTAAACATATCTTCTCATTTATATACAAGATAAGCAAATGCAGTGAAAATTGTTGCACTATTGTCAAAACGTTGAGATAGTAAAGTCACAGGAGCAGTGACCAGGTCACCTTAATAACTTGACAGAAAAGGTGACATGTTTTATTCAAAAATTCTCGCACCAAGGGATTGTCTTTGAAATGGATAAATGGAAAGTTATAAAATAATGGGATGATGAATAAGACTGCAAATTTTTTGAAATGTATCACAAAGAAGCTGATTCAATACAAAACATCTTATAAAATTTTATTTTTCTGAATTAAATTGTACTGTACTAATGATATGACCTTGTAAGTTCTTAAAATTAAACAAAAAGCAAATGTACAAATTGTTAAGGCCGCATTATGGAAGAGGTCGGAAAATGGGAAAAGAAGCTTAGTGCAGCCTACTAGAGAAATACTCCAGGCCAAATACAGGCTCTGCAATTGCAGGGTAATTGTCCGTCAACTCATTAAATACCTGAAAAAGGTCCACTTAGTGCCTGATCAGGATCAAAGCTAGCTCCAAAAAGTATAGAAGCCTCTTTTAGACTAAAATATAGATCCTATAGGTCGCAGTGTGGTAATGCCAACCAGGCCAATCGACATCCTTGTAATCTACTCTAATCCAAGCACTGCTCTGATATAGAGAAAGAAAAAGCAAGTGAGTTGTAAAATAAAAAATATACCGGTAATTGTATGTTGATTTAAAAAAATTTCTTAGCGTGATGGAATATCCAATAACGTATTCAAAGTAAATATAATGAAAATACCTCAATAACTGATATGTTCGAGAAGAAATATTTTCCCATACATTTCATTAAAAAAGAACACACGTCATTTATTTTCCGGCAAAAACACACAAAACAGCTCGCAGCAGTTGAAAACAGTGGCATTAAATCCCTACATCACCACAAGTTTAACTTTTCAGCTTATTTTATTTATTTTGAACATCATCAGCGCCAGCGGTACATGTTTGCTATCGTGTGTCGGTTGCCTACTGTGCACAATAAATCAAAAGTCAAAAGGGCAAAACTTCCGACAATTCAGTTCATAGGATGTTAAGGTTTTAGGTATGTTTACACTTACACATATTCAGTACGCTCTAAACGAGTTTGTTTAGGGCCTCAAAAGCGTTAAATGAACCAACGCTCACCTTTTACGGAAGTTATTGAATTATAGTACAGGTAAATGTTAATGAAATAATGTTACATGAAACTTCGATGGAATGACAATAAAAAAGAAATTAATACTCCCAAACCCCCCGAAGGGGGCATGTTGGTTTCGGAGTGGACTTTTCCTATTCCGAAATCAGTATACTAAGGGTTTGACGAGCCCACGGGACCCCAGTCCAGCAGCCCGCTGTCCTCACCTTTTTCTTCCTGCCATTCTGATCTCCGAAGATCTAGAGGAGTTAACCTCGATAAAAAATCCAGAATCCCAAGGTGGAAACCATCGTGCTGAAGGGATGAGTGACTGACCTGTAAGTACAGTACTTAACGATGTCCTGTGAGTACCAGGTAACACTCACTTGTATGTTTACCTTGCCACAGTAAGGGAGCACTGCTGTGGTGGACGAATATATCTGCCCTACTCGTGGGAATTGATGAAACCTGCAAAAAAAAACCATATACAACGTCTAACGATGTTACGGATCCGGGTGCGGGACCCCTAACTGAAGACGACAATCAACAACAGCACCAAAAACATATGAACCAGAAGACGATGGCATCACCTCGGTTTCTGGTCATAAAAAAAAAGGGAGATTTTCAATCGACAAACCCCTTCTTAATACAAAAGTTTATATATGGAAAAATGGGACAAGTTAAAAATTTAAGAAAGATTAGGGAAGGATTATTAATCGAAACTAGCTCAGCAGCACAATCAAAAAAAATATTAAGCTTAGAGAAATTCCTGGATTTTGATATAGATGTAACCCCACATACACGACTTAATCAGACTAGAGGTGTTATCACATGTAGAGACCTATTGAATTGCACCGAACAAGAAATATTGGATGAACTAAGAGATCAGAAAGTAGTGGAAGTCAAAAGAATAAAAAGTAAGCGAGACGAAAATTTGATAGAAACAGCAAATCACATTTTAACTTTTGACTCTCACGATATGCCAAAAGAAGTCAGGGTAGCCTTTTATTTACTAAAAGAAAACAAAAGGGAAAAGAGGCTGGCCCAAGGGAAAGCCCAGAAGTAGAAAGACTAGCGAAGAAAGTATGGATAGCGAAACTATAAGAAAAGCTGAGAGTGCAACTCCACAGAAACCTTCTACTCAACGTTTTAACATACCTTCAACAGAAGGTGAGGTGGGATAGAAAAATAAAATAAAATAAAATAATACATATGTATATTTACACTACTATTTACTCGTTATATACTCCATTTTATACTATTTTACCCATATTTTTATTTTTATATTTATTTTGTATATTGTTCCTTTAATTTTTACTGAAGCCAATAATGTCAAATTTACTCCAATGGAACTGCAATTAGTGAATTCAATCCATTTGGAATAGCATTACAAGAAACTCATTTTAAATTACAATCACGTTTTAACCTAAGAGATTTTAGTATCTTCAGAAAAGATTTTATTCCTAGAGAAAGAGCATCGGGCGGAGTCGCCATCTCGTTAAGAAAATCAATACCTGTGAAACATATAAAACTTAAAACAAACCTTCAAGCTGTTGCTATCACCATAACAACACCTATAAAATCTACAATATGTAATTTATATTTACCAAACGACCACTGGACTTACCAGCAAATAGATGAATTGGTACAACAGCTCCCACAACCCTTCCTGTTAGTCGGTGATTTCAACTCACACTCCCCCATGTGGGGCGACGAACAGCTAGATACAAGAGGAAGGAAAATAGAACGACTTATCGATGAGCAGAATCTATGTGTACTTAATACTGGAGAACCCACATTTTTTAATGCTCACTCAAACACCTTTTCACATATTGACTTAAGTTTATGCTCCCCATCCCTCGCAGGAAAAATCGTTTGGACTACATGTGATGACCTACACTCAAGTGATCATTTACACACAATATTTATTTGCCAGAAACCTACTTTTCAGCGCCGAGAGAATACCACTGGGAGTTAATGATAATCCTGACAACATCCTAAAATATGTAAAATTGATTAATATGTGAACACAAATGAGGTTTTATAAAAGAATTATCCTTCTTCGCTGGTAAAACCCTCAAGGTGTTTGAGAAGAGAAACACGTGGTGTGACACTTTTTTAGTATATAACTTTATTTCAGCATGTGTACAGATGAATTATTGCACCACAATTAAGTACCGTGTTTGAGTTATACACATTTACATAAGTATTAACTGGTTAAGTTCTATTAAAAATGGGTTTTAATTCAAGTATAAAGGCTATTGCCAATTTGACACATATGTCACAGGGATAATATTCAAATCGTTGCCTAGTGATCGCAGTTTAGATTGTAGAGTCTAAACAATATGTTTTTTAAAATTTAGAAATGGCTAGGTACACTTACCTGGCTTCATATAGTGATGACAAAAACAAACAAAAAACACACGACCGGCAGCCAAATAACCTAGGCAGTTGGCGCTGCCATAAAAAAAAATACTCCCAAACCTTGAAGCGTTAACAGTAGCTTGATTTGTAAATAACTTTCATAATCGTAGGGAAAATATAGTACCTAACACGCGCGAACAATCCCCTGCGCACTCGATTAAAGATTGTTGTCACAGTTTTTGAAGTTAGAAATCAAGGAAATAAGGAACTGTCTCTCGATGTGATACTTCTGGGGAAATCATAAATAAACTAATACGTGTGTCCACAGTTGACACGCCGGTAATCAATCTTACCATGATGAAATGTGAAGATTTCTACATCCATAACTCTTTAACAAGTTCAAAAGATGGAAAATTTAACATCAAAAGATCCTTTATAGGACAATCGTAAACAGCGAAAGCACTAATCTGAAAATTAGTGTATCCTCTGGAAAGAAAAATTAGTTGCGGCATCACCAAACCGTAAAAAAGATCAGAAGCGCATCATAAACGTCAAACAGGGTTCATCTTTTATTACCTTAGTCAACTATTACGTTTAACGAAACTTCAACATCCCCATCAGTCACTTATTCAAATATTATGCAACCAATGAAAATTAAGAGAACGTTTTGGGGAGTTTTGTAATGTTAAAATGGCTATTGTTTACGCTTGTTATATTTATTCGTTTACTTCGAAACATGACGTACTCAATTCATTAAATATAAATGAATTTCTTTTAATTAATTTTTGTAGCCAAAGCAGCTTCACAGCCCAGTTCTTTGCACAGTAAAATAGTTTTTCTCTATCCATAAATAATAAATACTTTTCTCGTCCCCCTCCCTCCTACCCTAATCTTACGTGGAACTTTTCAAAATTTGTTTTTTGTGCCAAATTGGATTTATGAAAAAAACAATTTGCTTGATTGCTTCTATTTAAGACTAGCAAAGATTAGTATTTAGGAATATTACCGTAATCTAAAATCACAGTGATAAAATTAGATAATAAATGTCTAAACAAAAATTAATAAATAAATAAATAATTTTAATTCAGCTCATGGAGACTCGTGGACGGTCTTCAAAGACCACTCCCTCTCTTCCAGGTGATATTTGATAAGATTGGGCTTCATCCCCTTCCACCCCTGAGCACCTCGCGTAATTAATGGACATTTGATGATACATTTATGAAATCAAACCGCTCCCATTTATACTTAAGCTTGTTTAACTTATACCATCAATTGAATTATACATGAGATAATTACTTATAAACACTTTTTGTTTATAACAGTCTGTAAAAAATGTTATAAATGACTTTTGAAAAGAATTCTCATAAAAACGAATGTTTAGCGGTTCCAGATGCGTATCCTTGTGATGAATTATTTTCGTAAATATAAAATTTTCTAGGAATCGTGAATATAACCAATAGACTAATATTTATGAAGATAAGCAGTTACTTAAAATCAACAATTTTCATGATGTGTATCTCAATTGAATTAAATATCGTCATAGACCTGACAAATAGTAGTTACTTTGAAAAAACGAAAATACAAAATGTTTCTCGTATTTTTCAGATCATATTGTCACATCCAAAAGTACTAATAAAATCAGTGATCTAAATCTAGTATTGAAATTAAATCGAAAGAGAATGTGTGGAGGGACATGTCGAGCATTATATTTTATCACTGACCCATGGAACTAACTAATTACATTCCTTAAATCCTTCCAGTGTCCCCAACCCATCATGTTCTCTTCTCATGTGTAATTTGGGCACGAACAAACTTGAAACACAATTTTAAGATATCAGATCCCTTGCTCAGGACGATTTTAGATCTCTATCTATTGAAAATTTAGTTTGCTTGTTCATTAAAATTAATTAACCTCGATATATTTGTGATACATAAATGTCTACTAACAGCGACTTAATTAGGAAACTTTGGCGAAGTTAAGTTTGTATGATCGCCACTCAAAGCATTCGCTTGAGCTTTAATGGAACACCCCCAGATAAATTCAAAATTCATCTATAGGTACAGTTTTTCCTAGTTTGTCCCCTAATCGATCATCATGCGATTGTCGCTTTTCGGATATAAATATACATCATGCTGAAGTTGATGCTTCTCTCCTTGTTTGTCTTGGTCTTTCTTTATACCCATCTCCTTGCCTGCTGCTAGTCATACCACAGAAATACCTAATTTTCTAATCAAAATAAATTTGGGTAGCTGTACTTCCACAATATTGTTAGATTGTGTTTCCAATATTTAAACTTGGCGCTCTTACAATCAGTCGGTAGCTTACGCATGTGCGTCAAAGGAAGCGGATGTGGGGAAAGTACAGAGATCGAAAGGACATAAAAATATTCAGCCGTTCAAGTGCAAATAAAATCAGTTAAGTAATTATGGGTCACTCGGTATGTTATTTGGTATACATAACGCGTGCACTGTATGATTATCTTATTGATGGAGCTATGAGTTTATTCACCCATATTTACACATATCAAATTACGTTAATTGCTACAATTTCATATATCCATTGAAAACCACATTAAATTTTGCGTTTCAAAATACAAAATGCTCGTTGAAATTAAACGTTGGCTTTGCTCTCAATGATATCTTTGATTTAGTAGTTATATTGAGATATATTAATTTACGCTCTGGGTAATTAACTTTACGATTAATTTTATAGACTTTAAAGTTTATGAGGATGACGTTCTTTTTTAAAAATATCCAGAATGGTGTTGATTTTTATTGGTAAAAAGATACCTATATGACAATAATAATTAACGTTTTTGAAAAGTGTAGGCGATGCGTCATTCCTATTAACATGTGTGATTAGTTTTGTCGTTAATAAGATACAAAGTGTAAACTTCAATAAATGAGCTCTATAGAAAAATCAGCTTAGTCTGATACAAAACTGATTTCTTCCGTTTTTACTAAATTTTCACATGTATTGTAATTTTTGTATTAAACAAGGTAAGCAGCTTTGAGAAATGTCTGTGATCATCTATTTAATTTAGTGTAGTAACACCATCAAACATACCAATTAGAATAGTAATAATTAGACCTTTTTCACAGAAATTCTGCGCCTATGTTTATATTCAAAGTGTTGATAGACGATTTATTATTAGCGGCTATAATTTCTAGTTGGTATACAACGCGCTAATAACAGTGCTATAAAACATTCAAGAGCAAGAATAAGGTGCCATAACGGAGGCCGCGTGGCTATTAAAATGTAAATTATTTACTATGCTTGGTGTATGTAATAACAGACGAAAACTTATTATTTATTTTTCACATCCTTCCACTTCTTTGAGCGAGTTATAGTTTGCGAGAGGTGAATAACTGACAAAAATGACCGTGAGCCGATTACAGGGTCGGATCTACATTTTGAAATTACCTATCATTTCTCGACACTGCATACTAAAAATAGAGATAATCATAAAGTAGTTCCGTGTCCGACCTACATGAACGTCTATGTGGTTTATTAGCTGTGAAAAAAATGAAAAATAAGATAAGGCTATAATAGAAAATATGATTTGAATCTAGCATGCATATAGAAAACGCGAAATAAGCTGACATAAGTAGGTATAGTTTGACATATAACTTGGTTCCCATATTAAGAAGGGTCAGAAAAATGAGTAATTTGGGTTCAAACATAATAGTACTTTGCAATAAACAATAACAAAATGTAACAATTACAGTAAAATTATATTACAACGGCAAGTTAATGATTCAATATCTTGTGCCAATAGATGATGATTATCGAAAAATCCTGTTGAGACAAAACTAATAATTTTCAACTTCAGGATCCAGGATAATTATCCGACAATAATTATAGTGAGTAAAATGTAAAATGATAACCAGAGCACAACAATTCAGAACCCTAACATACACTCCAACCGGTATCTCGTGAAATGAGGTGACGATGCGCCCTAACAAATTTGAAAGTGAGGATCCAGCAAAGCCAATCGTGCGGTAGACGTTATGCAGTGGGCAGCTCGATATTGGCCAAATACGTTCTCTCTCTGCGTGCTGGGGGTACCGGTAAATTATTCGAAATCAATTGTTCGAAAATCAATTTTTCGAATGACCGATTATTCGAAAATCAATTATTCGAAACTCAATTGTTCGAAATCAATTTATCGAATAGGTGGCAGGTTCCTAATGGTGATAAAATACGAAGGTGGTTTGGTAGGGGTAGGTTTGGTTGGGTTATTATTGAAAATTATTATAATTTATTCTTCAAAAATTGACTAAAAATACGAAGGTGGTTTGGTAGGGGTAGGTTTGGTTGGGTTATTATTGGAAATTCTTATAATTTATTCTTCAAAAATTGACTAAAAATACGAAGGTGGTTTGGTAGGGGTAGGTTTGGTTGGGTTATTATTGAAAATTATTATAATTTATTCTTCAAAAATTGACTAAAAATACGAAGGTGGTTTGGCAGGGGTAGGTTTGGTTGGGTTATTATTGGAAATTATTATAATTTATTCTTCAAAAATTGACTAAAAATACGAAGGTGGTTTGGTAGGGGTAGGTTTGGTTGGGTTATTATTGAAAATTATTATAATTTTTGTATATTCTATTCAGAATATTGAATTTCGAACAATAGATTTTCGAACAATTGATTTTCGAATAATTGACTTTCGAAGAATTGACTTTCGAAGAATTGATTTTCGAATAATTGATTTCGAACAATTGACTTTCGAAGAATTGATTTCGAACAATTTACCTAGATCCGCGTACTGGAACCTCTGCCTTGTCACGAGATACCAGTTTACATGTACATTAATGGGATAATTGAGACTAAAACTGCTTTTAATTTTACTAAAACGATTTGTGGAAGAGTATGGTTCTACAATTTTCTATAGCAACCAGCTACCGGAAAATATCAAAAATGAGACATTCGCATAATCCACCAAATAGACTTCTTTACATTAAAACTGGGATAGAACTGGAATGAGAGACTTGATAAATCATTTAAATCCCTTCTGACTTGAAAAAAACAACATCCGGCTGATTGAGGCTCACATTATGGAAATACCAGAAAATGCTTAGCGTAGAAAACATCAAGAAAAAACTCTGTTTGAAGAAATTATATGTTTACAGTAAATCAATAAGCAACTTTCCTTTTTCAGTATAATTTAAACTTGTCCGCTATTTTATACATAATAGATTTAGAAAAATTCTATATAATATGCTATAAAAATATTGTAATCTGGCTAAAAGACCGGTCGATGGCCTTCAGATAATGCAATAGTATCAGAGATTACGCAGGTAGTGTCTCTAACACAGCAAAGCCCGGGAACCAAATACTAATGACTTTTTTGAGCCTGGGAACCAGATAACAAATTATTGGCAGGCATCTTAAATTGATATATAATCTACTACCTGGCTGGAACCAAACAACCAACACCAGTTTGTACGATCTCAGTTGAAATTACCAAAAAAAATATTTCAAATAATATGTCAGCTGTCAAAAGTACCTTGCATGATTCCAACATACGTACCTATACAAACCTGCTAGCTTGGGTCGCTGATTAATTTACAGGTACCACCTTCTTGTTGTTCAGAATTTTGCATCATATAATGCACAGTTGATAATGAAGGAGGAGGCCTCGTATTAGTCATGAGATGCCATTTTTTTCTTATAAATTGGTACATAACAATGGAATTGAAGTTAAATGAAATCAAAGTCTCGCTTCTTGCTTGTCTATACGATGAACTTGACTTAGTAGTAATGGAGAACGAGAGCATTATTATTAATCGCCCTTGTTTTTAAGTTTTGTACTAGTACTTGAACGTCTGGTCTAATTTTTATTTATCTGTTATTATAGAAAATGTTTCATGACATCTTATAGTGGTAGGAAATGAATATAAAAATAGTAATTAAATATTTTTATTAAATCAAGTCTGATACAAGCATATATCATGATAATTAATATTTACATAATAGTGCTTTTGACGAAAATATATTTTTAAAGTATTTACAAAATATTTACATTCTTTGTTCAAATACACTTAATAGAATTCAATCTAAGTTTAAAATAATACAATAATTATTAATAGGAACGAAATCTATTTCATATTCCGAAATAAAATAAGAAATATATACAGTTTCTCAGGAAGTTAATCAATTTTGTGGACATGCTGTATTTACACGCAGATCCAAAAATATATTTAAATCTTAATAATTAACACTTTGTTACATGGTAGTTAATGAAAATTCAATTACTTATTACCATATACTTAGTTTATAAATATCGTTGTTGAAAAAATTTGCTAAACTTCTTAAAAATCAACAATTCACAACCTGATAATCCAAACACACTCAAAATTATTGTACTTGCGAAGAAAGGTGGCTATGAAGAAGGAACTTTCTGGACAAATTCCGGCATTGCATGTCTATACGACCAAGTTATTTGTTTAGGCTTTGAATATTATTAAACTCATTCTATAATAACGTGCGATGGACTGGTAGATCTATAGCGATACTATGCCTATCAAACGACTATTTTCCTGTTAATTCATCCACAAAAACAAGAAAAAAATTTTTGTTTCTACACTGTTCAATATTCTGCATTAATTATTATCATTTTGACCTAAAATACAGTATCGTTAGATGAAATATTGGCTGCAACATTTTTGATTACAGATTTATTTGGAATAGGAAAAATTAATAAGTATATATATACAATGATATTTATAGTCATTTAATTCTCTTTATTATTTTTTATTTTTTGCTTTCCATCATTCCAAAAATATTTCCTCTGACTCTACTATATTTTTTTGGCCCTGTAACAGTGTCCTGCTTACATATTAACATAATAATTACATTTTTGCGCTTTGTATAAATTTCTGATAACATCGGCGTTTTTTCAAAAATTTCGAAATCTCGTCCCACACGTCCAAGTTTCAATTTTATCGAAAAACTCATAGTTCCAGTCGGTTTCTTATCTAAAAAAAATCATACTTTCCAAATTTTCGTTAATAATACAACAAGTGTGTATCGCAATACAAATTTCTTCGATTTTGAGAAACAAATTCTGGTTTCCTAAAACAACAATTTGTTTCGAAAAAGATTATTTCACGAAAACAATTAAAACATATTAAAACGGTTTTTAGAATTAATTCTTGATACCATGATTCTGACGGTTCATTAATAATTTGACATTTTCTGTCAGTCACTAGATTTTTAATATCGAATAAAACACCTAATGACAACGCGAAACACACAGATAGGAAAATTGCATGTATCCAATCAGGTGCCGAAATACAAAATCGAAAACATGGTGTTTTCAGATATCAATCCTCATATTTAAACCAATCGAAGTCGCGTATTTTGTATTGAGTGAAATAATCAGTGAAAGTAGCTAGAGCCAATAAATTATGAATTGATAAATTTCTATTTTCCGAGTTTGCTTGTTGAACTAAGGGCATAGATATTTTATGTTCAATTAATCCAAAAAATGCCGAGTACATATTTTATTGCTTGGTATGTATTTCGCTTAAAAATGAGAAAAGTCAAATTGAGGAGTGTCAATTCAAAAAGGGGCATGTCCAAATTTTGTCAAAATACTTTTTTTGTTTATTTTCAGCTCATGTCTATCATTTCTATCGGCTCGGATGTTGTAATCGCTTCAAAACGGTACACGTCTATGTAAAACTCCCATATGAAAGTGTAATATTCGATAAAAACAGGGCATAAAAATCAAAGGCATTTCTATCAAAATCAGACAAGTGCAGTTAGTATTTCTTTGGGAATATTCCATTTTACATTAAAAGCAGACAAGTCCAATTGGTGACATAATTTAATAAAACCTGACTAAAATGGTCACGTGGGGCATCGCGAATTCTACGATGCCAAGTATGTTAGCTTTCCATTGTATACGGTGGATTAGGTCGGTCGTCTGGTGTTTGTTAAAGACAATAACCTTAATTATTTTTGCATTTCACTTCACTAAAATTTTTTATAACTAAACACAGACTAAAACTTCTTATACTTCGTAAATAACACACTCAAACAAATAAATAGGTTCAGGCAAAATGGGACGAGAAAATTGAGTTCAGGCAAAAGTAGACATGTCCAAAATAATTTCCAATTTTTCTCCTAAAAAAAAACTTCGACGTACTGTTTCAGTTAAAACATTCAAAAGACGTTGTTGTAAAATCCAACAAATCCTCTATTGATGTACACAGTCAGATAATGATCTTATGCGTGGGTGGTAACCCTTGGTCGTCCTCTTCTAGGTCTTCCAGTTGCTCGATATCTACGGAGAAGACGCGTTCACTGACCTGGAAAACGTCTCTGAAAACCATATTTTTTAACTTTTGTTATCACTTATTCAATTAATTGCCTTCTTAGGTGACATTTTTGCATTCTTGCAGACAAAACGAAAACAAAATTACATATGTACAATATACACCTATAATAGTAAGCTCATTAAGCGCAAGTAGGTAGTTATTCAGAAACATTGATATATCAAGATGAAATTTATATTATATTTTTTAGTAGTACATAATAATAAATTCGTTACAAATTAGTCAGTCCATCATTTCATAATTAATAACTAACAATTATAATAATTTTTTAAATTGCTTAATGCGTCTTAAATTGTCGTGCAATTATTGTTTATTATTTAATTGATATAGAGCACGAGTTAACAGGTTTTCTTTCAATAAGCGGAACCCTATTTAGTGCACGCTGTACAGATGTTCATAATAACATTGTAAATTGTTACCTTCCAGAGATTTGTTTTATTTTTTATTTATAAAAAAAAGCAGACAGGTGAATTTTTCAAGATAAGAGAGCTTTAGCTAACTTTTAGTTGGATTTGAACTTTGACAAGTATGTAAATACTAGAACCTTCCTTTCTTCAGTAACAACTTATCATCAACACCATAAATTTGGTGACATTTTGGAATCAAAACTTTTCTCTTTAAGCTTCTAATGAATAAATGATGATGGTTTCGTGCACAGGACAAACATTCCTTATTATTAAAAGATATTTTTCGGAATCAAGAGGGTATACTTGAAATTTAAGACGCATTATGCATTGAGGACAACGTTAAATACCTCGACAAATAGTGTCACTTCTGTACTTATCATAAAGAACCATTTTAACAACTTAAATGGGTGAGTATGGAAATCTACTAATTCGGCACCGTAGATTACGAAAATGACCATTGAAATATCTGAAGATGTAGAGTTTAAATGTTCAATTTTTCAATAATGTTCATTCTTCACTTTCGGATAGCCCTGTATAAAAAATATCATAGATACAGTTCCCTTGACTTTTTTCCATATTTCACCACTATCTGAGAGTATGCACTTCAAATTCCAGTTCCAAATTCCCATTATCATGGACACTTTGATTTTTTTATTCAGTGTGTGTATCTTCCGGTAAAGAAACTTCAACTTTACTCATGACCAAAATAAATATTCCAAGGGTTACGATAAAATGTCGTTCAAAATATCCTTTAATCGAGTGTGCTGGAAATCCGTGCATATGAAAAATTCATTCTGGTCAATATTGCCACCTAAAAATAAAACCGTAGGTACTGTTACTATATAACAGCACCCAAACATCCATTCACAAACCGCATGGATTACACATTTTTTTCCAAACCAGCTCGGTTGGAAATCGGTTAACGCATACTTTTAACTTGATTAACTTGGTTTGAGATCATCCTGAGCTAGTTCATCACTATTTTGAAGTATATCAGTGGCGTATCACAAAATTATTGAAAAATGTTTACAACCTTATTTTGTCGAGTGATTTAAACGTGCCATAATAAATACTTCTAGACGTTTATATTTTGGAATTTTAATAGAACTATATTTAGAATTATTCACAAAAAATATCACAATCATAGCAGCAGCAGCATCTCCTCTACTTAGTAGAATAGAGTTGTTGTTCTACTCTCTCCAACCTTTCGCGTAGTTCGCCTCGTTGTTCTTCGATTACATCGGGGCAAACTGAAACAAACAAAAAAATATAAGTATCTTCCAGTATTGTTGTAGCGTAATTATTGTTTCGCAAATATTGCCTTGCCTTAAACTTAAGAACTTATGAATTTGGAAACAAATAAGTTAGTCAGATAAGGGGTGTTGGTAATTTGGTTAACGCCAGATATCAATTTAATATATGCCTATAATACATAATTTGGTTCCCAGCACCAAAAACGCCATTGGTATTAGCTGTAGAGGACCTGACCGAAAAACCTGTCCCGATCTATATTATATGTTCGTTGTAGAAACCTCATTTTGTAAATACTTTGTCTATAATAAACAATTCTTAAAATTAAATGAGATCTCATTGCTTTCTGGGAACCAAATTACTAATAGAGACCAGGGAAACTGAAAATGTCGGAAACCAAATTACACATTAAAATTATAAATACCTGAAATATTGGGTACCAAATTTTTCGTTTTTTCTGACTCTTGTTAATATGGGAATCGAATTACATGTACCCAGATAAGTATATTACAGACAAAACCTAGGTGAATAACACAATTAACATAAATCTAATATTTGTGAACTTTCCTAACTTTTGTGAATCAGTTCAGTTGATCTAGTTTTAAATAAAAAGATTGTGTTAATCATAATAAATCTTCTTCTAAGCTCCTCTACAAAAAAAATAAAAAGTGTAAAATCCAACATTTAACAAGAAAATAAAATCAATTTCACGGGTGTTTTATTCCTAGCCCATTGTCAGTGATATAATTTACTTCATGATGTATCAATGAGAATTTTTTTGTCCAACTGAAAAAATGTAAATTGCTTTCACACATCTAAATTGACTATTACGACCTGATATAAAAGATTTTTTGGGTATATTTTCATGTCTCCACTCATTGTATAGGTGTTCTATTGTTTGGTTATTGAAATCCATAGTCACACAAGCAAAGTTTATTACAGGGTATTAGTAGTTCACTAAGGTTTGTATCAATTCGACTAATATGGAAAAGTATTAATGGAAAATTCTTATTTGATATCAGAATAAAGGAAATAATCGTTATAACAATACGCATGTAATTTGTTTCTTGTGAGGTATATGCTCTTTAAATACAAGAGAAAAATAATATCCACACAAACAAGCCCGCTCATGGCTACAATTAAGAATGAGAAAATTATATGCAATTTGATTGGGCAAATTCCAAAAGATGTATCTACAGAATGTTTTGGAATTATTTAAATTGAATCGATAACAGCTCTAGCTTCCTTAGGAAGCGTTTTTAGAGTGATTTACGTGAAATCAAAATAAAATAGGTATGCAATTTTCCGGATAATCTGTATTTTTAGTATCCGTAAACAAAAAGAGGAAACATGAAGCATACCCATGGGCAATATCCTCTTTGTTTGTTGGTTCTATTATGAAAAAGAAACGTTTTGCTGGAAAATATTCACCGGCCGGAAGACTATAATAAGAAGCGAAAATATACAGAGCGCGGCTAAAATTTGGAGCAAATTCAATATTTTGTAAACAATTTATTTTAAATAAAAATCGACCTATCTCAGGATTTTTGTGAAAAGTAAATTGTTTGCAAAATATGAATTATTATAAATGTCGACAGGACAAGAAAGATTAGGGCTTTTTATGTTAACATAGTATTCTATACTGTGGGCCGAAATAAAGGAGTACATTTTTTGATTGAAAATATTTTTTTTATTTTTTGGGCGATTTATTTTCTTTTTGCAGGGCTAATAACCTCACATGTCCTCAGCATGACGTACATTTAAAAGCAAAAATAATGTACAGGGTCGGACTTATAAAAAAAGTCCTAGCTAAAATTGTACTAATAATACGCTTTTTCGGTAGATAAACTATCCAGAACACTTCAGTAAAAAGGAAATTTTCCGAAGTTACCGGTTTCGCGAAATACCATTTTTTTATTAAATAACATTTTAACAAATAACACATTTATTAAAACAGTTTAGTAAGTTTAAAACTTGAAGTAAAATATTATGAATGTGGTCACCATTATTTAATAAAAAAATGGTATCTCGCGAATCCGGTAATTTCGGAAAATTTCCTTTTTACTGAAGTGTTCTGGATAGTTTATCTACCAAAAAAGCATATTAGTACAATTTTAGCTAAACAGTTTTCATTTGCAACGAACTCAAATGCACTGTTATATATTTTTTTTATAAGTCCGACCCTGTACATTATTTTTGCTTTAAAATTTACAGTCATGTTGAGGACATGTTAGGTTATTAGCCCTGAAAAGAAAATAAATCGCCCAAAAAACAAAAAAAATATTTTCAATTAAAAAATGTACTCCTTTATTTCGGCCCACAGTGTATATCAAGTAGATAAAGTATGTTACGATGTGACTTTATTATTCAACATCTTTGGAAAAGTTTCATGGCTTTGAAATAATTTTTCTGGTCGATACTTGAATTTTTTGATAATATCCGCACCAACTTAGTTATTTTAAATTGGACGCCCTGTATATTATTAATTTTTCCGAAATAATATTCTGTTTATCATTATCGTTTTCACAAGTTTTAGATATTTCATCTATTTTTTCATTATTTCCTCTTGATATCGCTTTCAACATATTATCTATACTCCGTCCATGCTTCCCATCTGATATATTTCCTTTTAAGATTCCATCCAATTGTGAAATATTTTTGTGGTATATTCTCTATAAATTCCATTTTTGGTATGCTTCTTTTTGTTCTCTAGTAAAAGGACCTTTAAAAAAGAACCGCTACTGACTTAATTGCGTTGTAACGTTCACATATAGTGACAATGGAATCGTGTTCCAAAGGTCTATACTTTTTTTACAAAAATCAATCAATGTTTTAACGAAGGAGATTATCGATATTGTCGGTCTACGGTTAGTTTTTTTAGGTTTTTTTTTGGTTAGATGAAATTTTTCTGTTCAATGGACGTTTCTATGGCTATTATATTAATATAATTATCAAAACGTTTTTGTTTTTTAAACTTTTATAAAAAGTAATTTTACGTACAGTTTGTCCAAAAATATCTTAACTTCAACGAAAAGATACAATGTACTTTTTTGATTTTAAGTGAAAGTGAAGTAACCAATTTTAAAATTGACGTTTCAGTTCTGAGAAATTGACTTATTATCATTGATAAGGTGTTTTCAGAATAAATCGGAAAGAAAATGAAATTCTGTGAAGTTTCCATATAATCTGGTATAAAATAAAGCAATCTATTTTGAAAATGTTTGGAATTCTGTATTAAGACCTGAAGACAGACAAGAGATTTATAAACTATCGTATACCACAAAAATTCGTTGGTTTGTCGACTATAAAAACCGCATAAGTAAGCACCAGAGCAGGCTCCATACTTAAAATTCCACTAGATTTATATTAAAAGTTAAATTTACATTTTGCTATTGTGTATGAGGTGGAAATAGTTATAATAATTAACGGAAACTATGGAACAAGTTGGAATTTTCATTATCTGGAGAATTATAGGAAAAAATGAAGCACCGACTGTTTTTGCATTTTTTCCAAAAAAAAAATTCGTCTTCAAAATATTAAATCTCCTCCGTTGTCGGTGCCTCACCCTGTAAATACTATTTCAATTCCTATAGATATTTGGAATAGGGGTTGAATTTGTTTTGACATATGTTATTACCCTGCAGTTGCCCCTTAAGACATGTTTTACAAAGTCTAGACCAGACAAAGTAACTAAATTTGTTGTCCTTTTCAAATTTTAAGCTGTAAAACCCTTTTAATATCCTCCAAAGACAATATATGATCTTTTTCAATACAAAAGCGTTCCCAGTTTAAACAGATGGCCAGTGGTTAACAATTGCACAAGTTGCTTTTAATCTAGTAACACCAGTGGACGACATCCTGCCGGCCAAGCCCTTTCTGTCCTTTGCCCTTTTTCAGAAAGGGGTACACACATCAAATGTTTACTTCCATTTGGGGTTGTTTTCTGTATTGCAACCCTTTTAAACAGATACGGAATGGTACAAAGTGCTGAATTGGCAAAAAATTCTTTTTAAAGAAGTTCTTTATAAAAACTGAAACGGTTGAAGCTTTTCAAGAAACCGTCAAAATTGTGAATGTGAGTAAAGTCAATGAGCTTATTCTCCACTGCAGCTCCTGAGGATCTATTTTGGCTGACATCCATCAATATTCCACCAAATATCAATCATCAAAAATGAAATAGTTGTATTATCATCATCATCCTCTTCCAAGGAAAGCTGGGTTATGAGATCTTCTATAAGTGATGTGATTTAAAAAATATTTACTTGGGAGTAGGCCCATATTGGACAAGATTTCTCAAGTGATTCGTAATACCATTGGAATGGACCAGCTTGGTGAACGCCAAAAGTAAAAAATGAACCATCGGAAAAAGATACATCAGCCTGTTTGTGTAGGTAGCTCAAGGTAAAGTGAACCGATGGTATGATATAGAGAGTCGAGGAATACCATTGAACATGTAAGATAAATATGTTGTACAGACGCTGGCTGAAGTTTTAAAAAGTACATAATAATGAATAAATAATTTTATTATGTGTTTATGTTTATTCTCTTTTTTCAAACTGAATGCCACTCTGTTTCTGCTCGGTTAAAAAGTGGGTATAGTCGAACTTTTGTCATAAAATAAATTCACAATTAACCCAGCTGCTTGGGAAATAGGTCTCTGTCGAATTCTAAATGGAATTTCGGGTGAATTAAATATCCATTTAATTAATCAAAGTTTATACAATTCGATAAAGAAATTAAAAGGATCCATTAAACTAAATTTATTATCTCCAACTGATTAGCCATAAAATTATAATATTCGAAGGCTTAGTTAAGTTTTTTTCACTCAATTTGTGTAGAGTGAAATATCCACTAATTTATCAGGATATACGATTTTATTTTTATCGAGAAAAGGGGTATATGGATATACAGTTTATAGTGATTTAAATATAAAAACATGTTCAGAGAATGGGTAAAATCACCAAAATTTTAAGGAAGAAACAACTACTTCTTTGGTCACATGCCACATTATAAACTGAAATACATTTCAACTGGATTTTACATGCTGTCCTGAACAATGTTTTGTGAAAAATGTTTTCGAAAGCAAGAAGATTGAAGAAAACCTTAAAGAAATGGAGTTCTAAGACACTTATAAGTATTTTGAGAGTTGCATATCTTTAAATAGCCTTAAACGGTGCCACTCAATTTCTTACTATTTTTCAAATGCGATTCACATAAAATTAATCAGAAACGTTACAACAAAACTTCAAAGGCAACGAACGCCGATTTTATATAGAACAAGTTGCAAAACTGGTGCATTCAGGTACAGAACAATAAGTGTTTCATGGATAATGTACCATTGTTTTTATTTAAAGTACAATCGGTATTTATGAAACGCCTGTGAAAATTTTTCTAAGTAGGTTTTGTCTTTCAATGCCGCAGTAAATTACTTAAGAGTACAATGCGGATCGCTACAAAAAAATATATCATTTTTATGTCTACACAGATGATATTGTTTTATTACTTTTTTTTTTCGAGGTCACAAACATTATTTGCATAATATTTATTTTAATTAATTCTTTAAATTATTATAAGGTTGTCGGAATGTGTCAAGATCAAACTAATTTAACGAATAGAATAATTTTTTATTAATTTAATTATATGACAGATATGGAAACGTAAATTTTGTAAACTAATATTTTTTGTGAGACCGGAATGTCAATTACTGAAATAATATAATATAGTTTTTTCTTTGCCGTCTTGAAAAACACTGATACATGTCCAGTCCTCGTTTTTTCCTTGGAACCATAGAGCTGAAGAAAAAGTTTGTCACCTGCATTATCGTTTTCATCGGTAAATACATGATACATTTTCATTTTAAAATGCTTGAAAACGAGAATGTGTCCTATCGGTGCTTCTAGAATAGTTGAAAATTCAATTGAAGGGCTTGATGTGAAACAATGACAAGCCACACATGAGTTCAAAAAGAGTTAGTGCTGTGCTCGGTTACAGCAATAGTATAACAAGCCAGTAAAACATTATTTTGGCCCTTCGTTAATAGATGGCCTGTGGTCACACTATTGCATGGGTTTAGTTTGTCTCTAGTATTTACTCGACTTAATGACAAGCCACATCAAAATGGCAGACATGAGTCGAAGCGATTCGGATAATTCTGTCAGTTCTAACGATTCTAGCAAGAAAAATAGCGAAGTTGAGTCGACTTTCGATGACAGTGACCATGACCCTGACTATGTACAATCTAGAAGTGACTCAATTGATGAAAATACAGCGGTATGTATTTTTTTTCCTAAATGTGGTTTGTCATAAATTATTACCATTCAATATTAAAGTAGTGAAGTAGAACATTCCGTTTTCTTCACGGATAATTGCCCCGGGCAAAACAAAAACTGGCTTTTGATGTCTTTATGGTTCCAGCTAGTGAAGGAACAAAAGTGTAAGTCTATTACATACCATTTTTTAGTCAGTGAACACACTCACCTTTCCTCTGACAGGGATTTTGCTCTCATTGAAAAACGGAATGGAAAGTATGCTCCACTTTTGTAATCTCCTGAGGAGTGGCACAAAGTTATAAGAGAATCTAATAAAAAGAAGCCCTTCAGTGTAACTGTTATGAAACAGGAAGATTTTCTCAATGTACAACCACTGTTAGAGAACATTAAAAAGAGTACTCGCTCTGATGACCAGCAATCTTTGGATTTTTTCCAATGTTTTTCCATTTTTATTCAAGAGTGATAACAAAAAAGCATTTACGTTAAGCATTCTGTGATTGGTACCTACAACCCCGTTACTGTTGGCAAAAGGAATGTCCAAATGTTATTTCTGTATCTGCTTTAAAACATAAGTATATTTTTTTTTTATTAGAATTTAAGTGCCTCGACAACTATGGCCATTGGCACTATACAAGAGTACATGAGAATACACAAAAAATATGTAGTTATATTAATACAGACGATTTTTCATAGTTTGTGGTAGAGGCTAGCTGCTTTAAGGAATTTCAATATCTTCGGAATTTCAGCGGGGCAGTTTAGAAGTTATTTCAGGTTCGGTTTTAGGTCTAGGCGCTGATACATATTGTTGTATATCTGGCAGTCCGTGAGTATATGCTTAACGCTTAAATCAACATTGCAGTAGCGGCAGACGGGAAGGTTTTCAGATGACATCAAGTAACCGTGAGTATATCTGGTATGGTTGATCCGCAATCGTCTAATAACAGCAGCTTCTCTCCTGGTTAAGAAGTCGAGGGGGAGAGAGCCAATGGAAGGTTGTATATCGTTTAGAGCTGTTTTACTGTTGTGCCAATAATTTTGCCAGGATTCTTTGACGGACTTTTTGAATAAGTGTTTGAGGTCTTCTGGGAGCTGGATCGATATTGTGGTGATGGTAGAGGTGGCTTCTTTGGCATGGTAGTCAGCATTTTCATTGCCAGTAATTTCAATGTGAGATGGGAGCCAGATAAGACAAACTTTTACATCACGAGCTGAGAGAATTTGATAGATGTCATGGATGTTTTGAACTACTGGATGGTCAGTAAAGTAAAAGATGGTCAGTAAGTAAAGTATATTGAGCCCTTTCGGATTGCAAAAAAGAAGCTCGAAAATGTGAGATCTTTATTACCCTACATACCTTCAGTGTATCATCCCTTCTACAATAGTTTACGTGAGGATATCAGCCCTGATGTTGCAGATGAGGTCACCGAGCTGGTTGATTAAATAAGATTTTGGATATTTATTATAAATGGAATAATGTAACAAGCCACATTTTTTAAATAAAGGCTAGTTTTTCTCAAGTTTGGAGTAGTTTTATCAATATTGTTGTCAACTATAGTCCCACCGGGCATGATGTGTCGACATATCTAAATTAAAACAATAAAAGTTGATACTGGATTTTATATATTATTTTTTAAATTTAAAGTCAAATATCTCACTTTCACCTTTTTGAGGCTTGTCATTGTTTCACTTTAAGCCCTTCAATTTTTCCTTTGTTGAATTATGTTGAGGTTGTATTGGATCCAATGAATGAATGGTGGAACTGCTTTTGTGGCTACAAGAAATATGCTTGGAACAAACAATTCTGGGCAGCAGTCTTGGCCATATATTAGGATAGCTTGATGGCAGGTCTTGATTCGTGCAGATTGCGAATTTCAGTTCGTAACACCTGAATCTGCAAAGTTTCAAATTTTCCTTGGTTAATTCCAGGTAAAATATAATTGTATTCGCCGACCAGTAGACGTTTGAGATGTTTGAGAGAACTGTTGCGAGAATTAAACCAGCTTTTGTCAACAATGCAATGAAAAACGGATCGAATACAAGTGTGCCAACAAATGTGTTAAGCTCAAAAGCAGACAAGGATACCATGATCAGTTTACGTGATAATTAATAAAATAATATAACTCACTGACAATAATTGCATTCAACCCTTCCCCAAATATTTAACAAAAAGTTTATTCCCTGTATATAAACGTAACGTGTGTCGAATTTTAAATGAACGACAACAATATAAATTCACGGAAATAAAATAGAATTGTCTTTCGTTCATAGTATTGGGTTCTCCCAATTCACCCCTTAGTAAGAAGTTCGTTAGGGACCGAACAGGCAGAAAACATGATTTAGACCCTTCTAATTTAGTTTTATAGTTCGAAGCTTGAAAAATTAATTTGGATGTTTAATGTCGTTATCAACCCTTCGCCGATAATATCGTTTTCTCTAATTTGACAACAGTAAGTCGGATGGACGTGGAGGCAAGGTGTGTTCTTCAAAAGTGTTTAAATGTGTTTTATGTGTAAGCGCAGCTGTAGGTCAAAATGAATAAATACATAAGTTCATTTCTTGTTTTGTATTCTCAAATGTTTTCGTTATTAATTTGTTAGGGATTCAATTTGTTGGCATTTATTATAAAAAAATGCTTAATAATAACAGAACTACACACCCTTATTGTTGTAAAACTACTTATTGTAATATTGTAGATTTTTATCAAGCCTTGATAAATTCAACTTATTATTTTTTCTTATTTTCTTGGGAATCAAACCACAATAATGTTTTTTTATTTTTTTATTTCAACGTTTCGGTAGGGTTCCAGCTACCGTTGTCAAGATTAACTAATAATGAATAAATGAAAAATTTTTGGTCCCTATCTGACACAACGAAAAAAATTTGACAACTAGACAATCAATAATATTTTGAAGTTGACTACAAAACTTTGTTGTCAAATTTTATTAAGGTCCATTCATAGTAGATCACACCTCTGGTAAAATGAGAAATAAAATATTTCATTTCATGACATTCTAACGATATGTAGTCCACTAGAAATGGAATCCAGTGAAGTGCACGTTCCAGGAACGGTTTTTATTGGGATAGCGCTTTTTTCTTGCTTATTTTGGAAATTCTGTTAATATAAACGCGTTTGTTGTTACTTTTTTGTGTATGATTATTTTGTTTTCAAAATATGTATAACTCAGTTTGGTGATCATAAGAAAACCTGGATAAAAACTTATGATGCTATCCTGATAACGCCGGTAATTGATTATTGGAAATTTCTCTTTCTAACATTGGTAACCAAATTTGACTACATGCGGCTGAAATACTAGCTACACATTTATCTGAATTTAGTTGTATTAAAGAACTTTCTTTGATTTTTCGTCTTTTATTATTGGGCTCTTTCAATATTATTTTTGTCGAATCCCATTGAATTTTATGCCCCTCTTCCCAAGCATGTTTGCAAATACCTGACTTAAAGAACTCCCTATCTTTGATATACTTTTTATGTTCATTTACTCGGACTTTCAATGGTCTAGATGTTTCACCTAAATAGAATTTGTCGCATTCACAAGATATCTGATATATGCAGTTTTTTGAAGATTGTTTTTAATTTTTTGGCTTCGTTTTTGTTAGAATAGATCTCAACGTATTGTTAGATTTGAAGCTAGTTCGAATATTGAATTGATTACCAATTTTCTTGATTCTTTCTGATAAACCCTTAACATACGGTATTGTCAAGTTTTTAAAAATTATGTTAGCTGAATTATTAATATTATTGTTATTGTTATGGGGTATTAACAATGAGCCCTTCTCTATATTCTTAATTTCTTTATTCACAAATTCTGCCGGGTAATTATTGGCATTTAAAACATTTTTCAGCAAAGTTTTCTCCTTTGTGAATTGATTATCATTAGAACAAATGATTCTGGCCCTATCGTATAAAGATTTTACTATTCCTTTTTTAACGCTTATAGAATGATTTGAATCAAAATTCAAATACCTATTAGTGTGTGTTGGCTTACGGTAAACACTTGTTTCATACCCTGTAGGTGTTTTATTAATAAGAACATCTAAAAATGGTAAAAAATTGTTATTTTCAATTTCAATTTCAAATTTGATGGATTTTTCTCCTTCATTTATGTTTGTTAAAAAATCATTCAGAGATACTAAGTCGTAAGGCCATATTGCAAAAATGTCGTCAACATATCTCCACCAGACAATTGGTTTTAGTTTTTGATTATTTACTATTTTGGTTTCAAAATGTTCCATGTAAATATTCGATAGAATTGGTGTGAGGCAAGAGCCCATGGCAAGACCAAAATGCTGTTCATAAAAATCATTATTGAATTGAAAATATGTTTTTGTTATACATAATTTTAATAATTCTATTATTGGTGTTACGCTCAATTTGGTCCTTTCTGTAAGGGTCTGATCAATTTCTAATTTTGATTTGACAAGTTGTATTGTTTTCTGTACCGGTACATTTGTGAAGAGACTAACTACATCAAAACTGACCAAATAATGGCTTTTGTTGAACTTTAAATCTGATAGTTTTTCTAAAAAATGATTACTATTTTTGATGTATGAATCTGTCTGTCCTGCGAGGGGTTCAATGATTTTTAATATATGATTTGATAGTTTGCTGCATGGGGAATTAATAGTGCTACAAATTCTTATGATTTATCTTTGGAATGGTTGTTAATCGATACACACTTCAATACACAAAATCACCAAACTGAGTTATACATATTTTGAAAACAAAATAATCATACACAAAAAAGTAACAACAAACGCGTTTATATTAACAAAATTTCCAAAATAAGCAAGAAAAAAAGCGCTATCCCAATAAAAACCGTTCCTGGAACGTGCACTTCACTGGATTCCATTTCTAGTGGACTACATATCGTTAGAATGTCATGAAATGAAATATTTTATTTCTCATTTTACCAGAGGTGTGATCTACTATGAATGGACCTTAATAAAATTTGACAACAAAGTTTTGTAGTCTTAAACTTCAAAATATTATTGATTGTCTAGTTGTCAAATTTTTTTCGTTGTGTCAGATAGGGACCAAAAATTTTTCATTTATTCATTATTAGTTAATCTTGACAACGGTAGCTGGAACGCTACCGAAACGTTGAAATAAAAAAATAAAAAAAACATTATTGTGGTTTGATTCCCAAGAAAATAAGAAAAAATAACAAGTAATGCCACAAGGAACTTATAGAAGAAATTCAACTTAATCTGAATATCTTTTGTAGTTTGTGATTCATTGACTAAGTTAGAAGGGAAATTTCAGAATTGCTATCAGTAGAGAAGACTAAGGTGCCAAGAGAGCAGAGAGAAAGATAGAGTGTGATCAAAACGCAAATCATACCGAGCTAAAATTTGGACAGGATATAGGAACCAGGACATTTTGGTAGTAAATAAAGCTATGAGGTTGTGGTACAATAATTTACCTTTCTGTATGTGGTGTTTGTAGGAAGAAGATGTGAGTGGAATATATTCTGATGCTGAAGTATTAAGTGGAGAAGCTGGGAATCTATTCAAATTACCCATTCTTTCTTTCAACATCCACGAGAAAACTAATTTGTCCTGTTTAAATTCTGAAATAAGAGAGAAATTAATAATGATAGTGATTTCTTTTAAAAATTTCAGTACAGCTAACTCTTTTTGACATTTCTACGGTCGTATTCGTTTTAATTCGCTCCTTAATAATAAGGAAAGTTTTGTAGGATTACTGTCTGTCGCAAGTTCCTTAGAAATTTAATTGGCACAGGATTTTAATAAGAACTTTAAAATTATGTAAAAGTAATTATAATTCGCGAAAACTTTTTTTTTGAGAAAACAGTTTTAATTCCATACTATTTTAAAGTTTGCATAACTTTTGAACAAAACAATTTCTATAATATTTTTCGTTCCGCAGAACTTTGTTATGGGATAAAACAAAAATTCTGACCAAAATTCGTCCAAATCGAAATACGTCGATTTGACCATAGTAAAAACATACATCTTTGTATAAATGGCGTTCGTTTCCTGTAAGTTTTAATCAAAGGGAAACCTAATTGCTCAACTTCTTGAACAAAGGAAAGTTTGTGACAAAATACTGAATCTTGAAATTCTAACAGCGACAGTTGCATGTAGTTTTATAAGAGCATAAAACGAAACTCAGTTTTTATTTATTCTTACTTTATTATCATAAAAGTACTTTTAACGGCAGTTCGCCAGCTTCCGGTTTTACCGTAAAGTTTTTATTTTTATCACTTCTACTGTTGGTAGGAAAGGATGTACGTAGTGAAAGCCGTATCCAAAGGACTTCGTAATTATAATTGATATCATTATAATTGGTGTAAGAGTACCTGCAGGATAATCTGAATTTGAGTTGGCAGTATAATGTGGAGTTTAGATTGCTCATATTTCAGATAGTTCTACGCAGATCCTTCTCATTTATTATTAACATAAAGGACATATTAAATAATAGTTTTTTAATATTAATTTTTTTACTGTGTATATCTCTTTGCTTACTTCCATCAACCAGTGACGGTAATTTTCTATAAGTGATAAATTAATTAAAGAGGCGCTAACTTATTTGCAAAAAATTCCATCAACCATAGACGTACTACATAATGTTTATAAGTGGTTAATTTATTTGTGGAAACTGCTTTCTACCGTAGGCGTACGATGAAATTTTTATGAGGGGCTCATTTCTTTATGAAAATGTCCATTTATCATGGGTGGAGGATGAAATTTTCTGGAGTCGCTAATTTTTCTGCAAGAATTTCCGCAGACCGTAGGCGTACGATTGAAGTATTATGGGTGGTTAATTGATATTTAAAAATGTCTATGGTCATACGACAAAATTTTACAAAAATTTCCATATTATGAGTGTACGATGAGATTTTCAAAAGAGGTTCGTTTATTTATGTTTTAGCTGTTAGCAATCCTCATAACTGTGTTTTTAAATTTTACTTTTCGTTATTAGGTGACTGCCAGTGTTAAAACAACAACAACAAATTATATGAAAACCGTAAGAAAAAATCATTTTCCACCCACACTCTGTAATTTTGTATATTTTTCATTAAACCCTCTTTTTAGATGTTTAATAAAAAAAAAGTAAACAAATTTTAATGAACAAAAATGGCAATCCAATTCAATTACTTGGTAAAAATATTATATAACCACCGCTTTTCCGCCTTAAAATGAAATACCCTTCTCTCTTTTATCTCTTGTCTATATACACTCGCAAAATAGGTTTTAAAACTGCGTTTAAAAGCTGCATTAGCTTTATTAAAAAAAGGGGCAGAGGTAAACCCCATCGATTCCTTCTCAAAACTTTCAAAAAAAGGAGATGGTAGAACATCTACAATACCTTCCAGTTATATAGAATGGATAGTAGCCCCTCTTCCCACTCTATCTTTTTCTCTAAAACTAGTGATTTCAAGTATTTATCTGTCACTTTTATAAAATACAAAAAAATATAAGCGGAGGTTATTATTTAATGAGTAGTGCAGTTCTGATGTCTAAGAATGTTCAATTGTTCAATAGTCGCATTTGACACACAAATAACCACCCCTCGAAATTCAGTAAATCACAGGGGTTGGTTGCATAGTACGTGAGAGTCAGTGAAGGTCAAATTCGTCGAGCACTAAAATATCCTGTATATACAATGCAATTTTAGACCACATCCATTACGTCATTGTGTTGTATGGGGTGTTTTGGTAAATGTAGGCTCACCGATTCGTATCATTGAAGAGAGTAAAAGGGCATTTCTATTTTGTCAATTGATGATAACACTGATAACGATCTAGTACGTTACGTTAGTTACGGCCATATGGGTAATAACCAGCATACTGGTGATGGTGTTGGATATTTAGGGTGATTTTCGAACAGGGTTCAATATGACTCATTTAATTTATCAAATATATAATAAATTCGATGAATATATCAATGCAAATTTGTGACAAAATCTGTCTACCATGAACAACCATCCATTCGACTTACGAACTCTTAACTTACCCGCCATACAGTCACGATTTGGTTCTCAGCGATATTTCTGTGAAGATGAAAGTAACATAATGATTACCATTACACATAAGAAATGATTGTTCAACTTATTCGAATATCCAATAAGGTGTTAGATATTGTAGATAACATAGATTTAGATTATTACAGTTTCCTGTAAAATGTTGTATTGTGTAAAGCGGGTTACCAACGAAGATCATCAACAACTGCATTTCAGTACATTTTTGTTTTGTTTGTTAATCAGCTGAAAAATATAGGATAATTTTATTTTTGGATAACCTTCTTTCCATTTATTTATAATATCCAAAATAATATGCTGTCAAAATTTGGAGTTGAATACCTCATTGACAGAGCATTTTTTCAATGAAGGCTCTTTATGACCAGTAATGATTTAGCTAGTCTGAGATGTGTAGTATCGACTACATGGAATGAAAAAGGAGAGCACTAGAATAGAAGGCATTAAGGGAAAGAGCTTCTACTTTACAATGGAAAATGGAAGAGTATTCTGGCTTGTTGGTGTTTTCCATTTCTCGCACGGTTTGTTATATTATCGCTCCTCGTGCCTCGTGGCCTAATTTTCGAGTACTTTCTGAAGGATGAGAATCGATATATACACACAGAGAAACCAGAGTCCTAGTTTGATTGTCCTAAAAAATTCCACCTACATCAACTCGTTAAGTGAATCAATTTTCAAAAAGCTGTATGATCGAATTATCCACATCTTTTCCAGTCATTTACTAATCGTCCATACACACAATATAAATAATATACATCGCCCTATATGATAAATATAATAAGTATACTTCATCTAATTTACTACATCTAATAAAATGGAAAACTACACACACATTAGGTATAAATCATTTATTCACACTACAGTCTTGCGGGTCAGCTCAACAAGGTTTGGCGCCTGGTGCTTATGCAACATAAGATACTTGTTTGTAATGGATAATATGGCTATAAATCTATGTAGTCATTAATTTTAAAATTAAAAATACTATTTTCAGCACGAAACTTTAATAACTCACGGAGATATAATATTTCTTAATTGATGTGTTATGTGAGGTGGAATCATTCGGGCATGTCTTAATTCTTTCGCTTCCAACGTTCTAATAATACCACGAGATGATGGTCCCTTCTTATTCTTTGTTGCACTTGTTTTCTTTGTTTCTAAATACGATTGTTCTTAGGATTTCATCGAGAGAAAATTGAATTTAAAGAAAAGAAAAGCGAGATATTGCAGTATCAATCGGGGGATTTCACTGGAGATTTCAATTTAAAAAGTGTGAGGGAATAATTTGGTCATTAAGCTTTCAGAAAACTTTTAGATTTTTATAAGACATCTTCAAATCTATGGGAATACTTCTATAAACATCTCAAGATTGAACAATTTCATTTTAATTTGATGGTCTCACGGTACAAAAATGGATTCCTATTGATGCTATAGATATAGATACAGCGGCTTGGGAAACATTTTGAAATCTTATGATTACCGTGTAGCGAGCGATGCATTCTACCGTTGGCAATTATTATGGAGCTCATTCCGAAGCTATCTTTTCCATGGCATAATTAATTTTGACACGGGACGTGCGTCATCGGGATGAAAATGATATTTGTGAAATGTGATTTCTATTAATTTCATTTGATACCAATTTATTTTCCAACTAGTTCGAATTTACTGGTTCGTTCCAGCACGACCCAGTGTCTTTGTTTACATCGTCAGCAGCTTGGGTTTGAATTCAGTATATTATATTATTACTAATAGCGCCATCTGTACACAATAACAGAAGTTATGAGGCATATGTAATGCTTCACCAACTTGACTTTTCCTACTAACGCCATCTGGCAGATAATCACAGTGTCAATATTGATGAGAAGACTTCCCCTATAGAGCTACGCGTTTTGCAGGTTTGAAAGTAAAATTCAGTGGTATGGAAAAACAATTGAAAAATCATGATTATTGAAACGTATCCAGCATAATATCATATTTAATTTCCAAGCCCCTATAATTTAAGAAGGACTTAATTTATTTTCTCTCTTTATATTTTAAAATCACATTAAATTCACTCCATTCGTTTATTTCTACCCTTTTTATCGCCTGAAATAAAAACTCGATTAATATTTGACACATCGCAACAAGAACCCTTCAAATAGTCCATTGTTACGATAATACTATTATACTTCTTCACGGCTGCCATGTTGTACACAATTATTAACTGCATTAAAGTGTATGTAGAGTACATTAAAAAGGGCAAATGTATCTGTATTCTACAATAACCCTTGTTAATCCCATTCAGGTCTGTTCGGAAAATTCTAGCCAACCGGAAACGGACTCAATCTAATAAACTAACGAGATACGTATGCGCGGAATCGATGGTAGTATTTATGATTTTTTTTCGTACATATTTGGAAAATTTCGCTGTTAGCTGTTAAAATTGGCACATCAATGGATTATTGCATACATGTAAATATTACAACAAAAGAGTGTAGAATGGCTAAAATGACGTTTACAATTGTACGTCACTAGATTTTGAAAACAATACCAATTCCATGAGAGAATTATTTTGATCCACATTCTCTGACAATATTAACATGCTTCCCAAACAGGTGAACGCACTTAGGGAACGTAGAGAGATGTCATGATTCCTTTTTAGAAAAAAAAATTGACTTAACGTGTAAACTGAGCATCATTGAACGATTCAGTCGGTAATTATTTTAAAATCCAACTCATTAAAGCTCCAATTATTATACTTTTTAAGTGACAGGCGATAGGTGTTAGAACGAGTGGTTGGTGACAGGCTGCAGGTGTTTTGATTATACTTTAGAGCGTTGACAGTTGGTTGCAGGCCAAAAAGCATGGACTAATATTCTCCAGAATGCCTTTTGAAACTAGTCGTGCGCTGTTAGCGAAGACTTCAGGAATCATTCCATAATCGTCTCAATCTCACGTCATTTCTTATCCAACTTATCCACATTCTTGTGATTAGGATCAGCCTCATTCCAACTTGCAGGTATCGTTTGTTCCTTTTTCTTCCATTTATTTATACTGAGACAGGTTTTTCAGTTCTGATTTTAATGAAAACAACGATGAAATCTTCTTTCTGGTAATAGCAGCTTTAAAAGCACTTAGCTCTTACCATGTAACGTCGAAGCTGGTACCAACCCATCAAAAACTCTCCTCAATCAGAAGACTGGATCTTCAGCCATTCTAACATGGATGACAATAGAAAGTCAGACTTTCTCGCAAAGGATGCTATTGATATTGATTTTATTGAGCCAAAATCTACCATTGCGATCTTATTGAGGTCTGCCAAACATATAACAGATTAAAGGCATAAAAATGTGTTAAGCTACAGCAGGCATAACCAACGTGATCTTGCAGATCTTCTAATTGGCCACAATCATCTAAACCATATTATAATAAATTAAGACTTAGGCTGCTGTTCACTTTTTTATTATATTTTTCATTCGGGTATGATATTATGATTGTACTCTTTCTTCTTCACCCTGTATTTGTTTGTCATATTTCATTTGTATTGTAAATAAAGCAAATTTTAATTAAAAATATCTGTGAATCAAGTTTGTGAAATTCGCCATCATAGAGACTCTAATACGGCTCACAAAGTAGAGCCAGCTGAATTTCTCACCGTCAATATTAGTATGCAAATATGTTTTTTGTCCACTCTTTGGCAGTTTTGATTAGATTCTTTCTTGTCCACGGGACAGAGGAATTTAAATTAAAATATTAAACTGTGTCCCTTATTGGTTAATAAACATCCGATCCTCGTAAAGTTTTTCTTCATTATTAAATATTAACAAATAGTTCGAATTTAGATAATAAATTATAACACTCAAGTGTATCAATAAGGGAATTTTGAAAATATAAATTTGTATATCCTGATAAAAACAGGTTTAATTAGTAGGTTACAACATTTCTATAACGAAATAGCTCACCTTTCAAACAAAATTAAGTACTTGAAGATTGTTTATTTAAACACTGTCGCTTCTAGTCGATAAATTTCAATTTACTGCTGATTTTTCGGAAAAGTTACACATTGGTAATGGATGGGCTTTTGGTGAATGGTGTGAGTGAAATTTATTTTCAACTCGGTTATTGAAGCAAAACCTTTATAACTGCTGGAAAGAAGTGATATTAGATGTGGAATGAAAATTTATCGTTTTCAAAGATTGCACACCAGTGTAATTCTTATTACCAGAAATGATAGTCGATTAGGTTCAATTTTGCTCAGGAGGATAACGTCGTATTGGAGTATCTATTCCCATTGAATTTACTATTCGGACCGTTACTTTGTGGAATCCACTCATATTACTCTTACAAATGGAATTAACTGTTCTTGATTAATTCCACTATTTAATGAAAATAATTATGAAATTTTGGATATTCAAGTTTACATAAATACCAGATCTTTTTCAGTAATACATAAATCAATTTCGAGTATTTTTGAGATAGTATTCCATACAGTTTTGACTGTGCCTTCTCTGTAACATCCATTTTCCATTAATTGTACTCCCAACCTTTGAGAATATTTCTTAGATACTTATCCTAGGACTATGTAAATTGGAAAAAATATGCACTACCTCTCTGTCCAAGCCAATGGTAAATATTTTACAAACATACCAGTGGTGAGTGGATCATCTCAAGGTACAGCCTTAGGGCCAATCAACTAGTGAGATCGAGAATCCTGTATAGTAACATACAAGTAAGAAAAAAGAAACTACTGTGGGTAGATTGAATTCAAAATAAACTGTTTATTGGAATTAACGTTACAAAGTGTCGCTTTTCCAATGCCACTGTATGTATTAAATGCAAAAGTGATACAAATTGCTACCAGCTGTTTTTCATTAACAACAGAAAGGAAAAAAACAAAGCCACACCTTAATATGACGAATTAAGTGTTTGTCGAAACTTTTATACGTTAAAAAAGTATCCAATGACAAAGCAGACGAAATTCGAAGCCGAGATTAGAAGCTTTTCTATTTAGTGCACTTGATTGCTCATCCAAGTATCCATTATGGTTGTTCGCCTTTGGAAAACCTGATCCTGGAGGAATTTGAAACCGATTTAATCAATAACTTAGATTGGGAGGTGGAAGTTTAAATATGATACTTTCTATAAACATATTTATATTGGACAATGGAAGTTTGCTACTACAGTCAAACAACAAGAGGAAAAACAAACTGAGTGCAATTGATATTTATTACTTTTCTTTGTTAGACACACATTTTGATCTGTTTGTTTGTATTTCATATTAAAGTGAGCCTAATTGAAATTAAACACTTTTTATTGACTCGGCCCGAAGTTCTCCCTAAAATTCAACTTTGATTCATCTACCTACGCGTTACACCTTTCTATCCTCCCATGGACAACGAAAAAAATTAGGGTTCGTTTCAAACGTGTAGGTATACCCAGCGAACGATATTTGTTAAGCCACGAGCCAGAATATACAATTAATTAGAAAATTAAATATAGAAATGCTGAAGGTACTAAAATGCCGGTAACGGAAATACGTTTTCGCTATGTCGGCAGGGTATTTGGACATCCAATTTATTATTCAATCGAAACAGTGACGTTACTAAAAAAAGCAAGGGTTGTTGGTGGGGAAATGTTCGTTTGAAATGGAAGAAAATATTATCAGCCGCATTTTGTACCGAAAGACCGTTTTAATTCTCTTCATTATTCATGCTTCGGAAAGCTTTTGAGTTTAAAAATCATTTAAAGAAACTGCGTTGATACAAACCAGATATATTTATGATTTCTCTTTGCTTTTTTTTACTATTTTCCTCATGTACAAGAGTTGCCTTATGAGAGTATTTATAACAACATTGTTGGCACTGGTAAACAAATATCAAATGTCAAAACTAACTGATAGGTTGAGTTAAATTAACACCAAAGTTTTAGACCTCTTCGTTTAAAACTACACCCGAACTGAATCTTTGAAGTTGATGAATTAGTAGAAAAATGGAATTAAACCAACAAAAATTTTGCTCAATAATGTTTTACAATTTTCTAGAAGCACCAAATCAGTCGACAATTACGTGGATGGATTCATCTTAGCGACGATCCAAGAACAGGTTCACCAACAACGTCAGTCATCCAGGAAAATGTTGATGCTCTACGTAAGCTGACCCAAGTAGATCGACATGAAATTGGAGCATCCCAAGGCATTTGAGAGACAACAATTTCTCTTTGGATATCGCATTTGTCGACGTTAGAACAGAAAGCAATAAGAGTTAATTGGTGTCAAAAAACTCTAAAGCCGGTTTAAAGCAGGAAACTCAAAAAATATATACAGTATTGTCAGTGGATGTTCCAAGATAAACCAAAACCAACGAAAATTATCCGTTCTTGAAGTGTTTCCAAAAAGATGCTAGCGACATTCGTCTCGAAAGGGGGTCATATAGTAACAACTCCTATGCAATTTCAAAGAACTGATACTAGTTTCGAAAAATCAACCCCCCATACCTCCACCAAAACAATGTACATAGCTCGAAAAACTATTTCATCTAGTCCAGACCTAAGTCCTAACTAACGACTTTGTTATTTTTTTAAAAATAAAGAATGAACATCGAGGTAAAAGGTTCAGTCCCCAGAATATGCAGTCAACGCCTTCAAAAACTCAATTTTGAATGTACCAAGAAGCGAATGGAAGAACTGCTTCCAGAATTGGTTCCAAATTCATTTCTCTTCGAAAAATTTAGTTATCCTCTGTTTTTTTCCTAGCTCTATATACAAAATATAAGAGATGCAGAAACCTGGGCAAAACCATCATTTTGGAAGTATTATTTGTGCAATTTCATAACATTCAAAACCTCATGTATATTTCAGGTATTGGT
This sequence comes from Lochmaea capreae, assembly GCA_949126875.1. NCBI lineage: Eukaryota > Metazoa > Arthropoda > Insecta > Coleoptera > Chrysomelidae > Lochmaea > Lochmaea capreae. The sequence goes on along the minus strand of OX421397.1, from coordinate 15,751,174 downwards.
GTGTATCACTCAAACATACATGGTATATATATGTATGCAGGGCTTACGTTCACTGTGTAAATAACATCACGCAATGGGATTTATTCATAATAAACAATATAATTCACTGTGTAGGTAATTCAGGTGGAAGCGGCTGTATATATGGTGTTATGTGAAAATGTTTATTTAGAATTGAACGCCGGGCACGTGACTATTATTCCTTCAAAATTATATAACTGTCGACTGTTTAACTAAATGTTGAAACAATAACACAAAAGCGTCTCACCATTCTTTGTTGGGACAGTACTTGAGCTTACACAGCGCATAACAAACAATGGATTAGTAATTGGGCCAGTAATCATGTAAGAATAATATCTTGTAGCTTGTCTAGCTTTACGTTTCAAATAGTTGCCCTGTCTAACTGTTTTTGTGTCGATGACTTAAGTCTATACTATCCTGTATCAGATTTTACGGCGCGTCATTGATTTTATTGGTGTTTAACTAGAGCTTTTGTAGTTCCTATTAATTGTCTCGTTATTTTATATATTATTTTCATTTTTGTCAGTAGTATGACATCGTCGTCACTTATACTGACAGACATTGATGACTTTCACCGAATAGTGTATATTTTCTGTTAACTTCACTCTTCGTTGCTGTCCTCTTTCATTGTTTCATCAGAAAACGAAAAATGGTTACTATCATATGTTGCAATTGATATTTCCTGGTACTGTTTAGACTGTGTACATAATAGTTAGTCAAATTGTATACAGTGTGTAAAAGCCAAATGGAATAAATTCATTATTTCGGTTTCTGTACATATTTATAAAAAATCCCGAAACACGTCAAATTTAAATTATAACTTGACATTCTTTAACGTGAAAATGCAACCCCTACCTTCAACCCCCTTAGAATGACAGGTACAACCCCCAATTTTTTAAATGGGAAGTATAGGCTTGTGATATATCATTTGAAAGGTCTCTTCATTCTCTATTCAAAAATGTTATTGTTTTTAAATTTAATGCAAAAATTAACATAAAAAAAATTAATATCATGTTGTTACCGAAATTCGCTAAAATATACTCGGAACTTATTACAATATTACTTAAAACTTATTTCCCGTTTAGGTCTTGATAATGAGAAAGTGAACAAAAACCGTAGCAATGTGGTTTTTAGATGGTAACCATTAAAAAACTTTAAAGTATTTCCGTGGCAACGCTATTTTAACAAGCAGTAGTAAATTGTTTTATTTAAGTTGTCATTGTTGTAATTTAAGTATAAAGTTTGTTCAATTCAATTCTGAAAAATGGTTATGATTGGTTACGGAGATAACATCCGAACACAACAGGCAGTAACTCGCCTATTTCATGAGAAATTTCCTAATTTACCGCCTATATCCCAAGGAACAATAAGTAAAATAGAAAAGCAGTTTCGCGAGTTTGGTCATGTAAGGCAGATAAAAAAAGCAGCTGCTAATGCACTGAGTGATGAACTCAAATTAGATGTGTTGCTTGAGTTTCAGGAAAACCCACATACATCGAGTAGACAGGCATCCACTACATTCAATGCTAGCCATACATCGATAGCAAACATATTAAAAGAAAATAAATTGCATCCGTATAAGATGATACCTACTCAGGAGCTCATGGAAGACGATTTTGATAGGAGAACTTTTTTTTGTGAGCAAATGATGGACATGTTGGATAACAATATTATCCAATTAGAAGACGTTATGTTTTCTGATGAGTGTACTTTTTTACTTAACGGTCATGCTAATCGGCAAAATTGCCGCTACTGGTCCACGGAAAATCCTCACTGGATGAGAGAAGAACACACTCAATACCCTCAAAAGGTTAATGTTTGGGCAGGGATTGTAGGGAACAATATAATTGGTCCCTTTTTTATTGAGGGCAACTTGAATGGCAACAATTATTTGGCACTACTTCAAAATGATGTCATTCCAACGTTGGCAAATTTATATCCTAATCCAGGTAATCCTCAAGTTCCAGCGAATACGATATGGTTTCAGCAGGATGGAGCACCACCACATTACCAACTTAATGTCCGGCAGTACCTCGATACAATATTTCCCAATCGGTGGATAGGGAGGCGAGGATCGATTGAATGGCCAGCGCGATCACCTGATCTTACATTATTAGATTTCTTTTTATGGGGATATGTGAAGAGCCATGTGTACAAAACTAAACCTTCTGATTTAAATGACTTAAAAGAACGAATAACGCTTGCGATTAGGTCGATCACGCCTGATATGTTAAATAATGTTAGAAGACAGTTTTATTTGAGATTAGGATGTTGCCAAGACGTTCGCGGAGAACATTTTGAACATCTACTTCATTAACATTCATAGTTCTTTTTCGTGTTCTACATTTTATTACGTTTTGCATTACATTTTAGTTTTTGATTGTATGTAGCGAATTTCGGTAACAACATGATATTAATTTTTTTTATGTTAATTTTTGCATTAAATTTAAAAACAATAACATTTTTGAATAGAGAATGAAGAGACCTTTCAAATGATATATCACAAGCCTATACTTCCCATTTAAAAAATTGGGGGTTGTACCTGTCATTCTAAGGGGGTTGAAGGTAGGGGTTGCATTTTCACGTTAAAGAATGTCAAGTTATAATTTAAATTTGACGTGTTTCGGGACTTTTTATAAATATGTACAGTAACCGAAATAATGAATTTATTCCATTTGGCTTTTACACACTGTATATATTTTTCCTACAACCACTAGGCAAAACACGCTTTTCTACACAAATTTCTATACGCAAAGCAGGCCTTTTCTTAATTCTTTTGATAACTGTTGGAAAACTAATGCGAAAAGTACACGCTATGGCACTTTTCCGCACCGAAATGTCAAACAAAGCTACTTATGACCTGTCAACTTTTTTTGACAATTCAACATATTTATTATACTTAGTGAATTTCTGGGTGTAAAAGTTTTAAATTTAAACCAAAAATAAGTAAACTATTTATTTGATTATTTATTTATTCATTATTCACTATTAAACATACACTCAACTGATTTTTCTATATTAAATTTTCATTTTGTATGTTCTTTCTCTTCAAAGTTTTAATAAAATACCTAAGTATATAAATTTATGTTTTTATTTCATTAATAAATGTGGTTGTAGAAAAAATATTAGGTACAACTTGTACGCAAAACACTTTTCCCACTCGCTAGATTTGCGGCACTCGCCATACGGCTCGTGCCACAAACTTCTGCGCTCGTGGGAAAAGTGACGCTTTGCGCACTAGTTGTACAAACTACTATATCTCAATGACCTAGCGCTTCGCCTTCCCCAAGAATTGTTCAAGTAAACTAGAGATTAACTCTAATAAAAATATCATAATCGTTCATTTCTGCTCATTGACATTTTGATCGGGTATTAACCGAGCACAAAACATACCAGTTACACCCCATTTTGACCACATCGAAAAATATTGCACGCCAACCGGATTAGAAGTAAAAAAACTCCCCTATGTAACTTTACTGCATTATTCACTTTCCAGCTGGTCTTTCCTCTCATGTCAAACATCAAATCGATAAAATTATAATCTGTTTATAAAGTAACTCGTGGATATAACATAGCAAACACCTCTGAGCTAACCAGCTGACGTATAAAATATATACTGGGTGGTCAGCCAACAGATTATGTAAAACATTATAATTAGTTCGAGGAGTATGAAAACAAACATTAGCATGAAAAACGAACGTGAGCAATCCAAGGAATAGAAGAAGATAACTATCAGTTCCAGGACACTGCCGCTTGGATGGACACATAATTCAAGCTAGTGGAGGAAGAAGAATGTAGATTCTGTGTAATCCCATATATGCGGAATACATGGAAATACAGAATCTCAAGACACAGCAACTAGAAAACTACTAGATAAAAGTCAACACAGTAGTCACAGTTATAAATGTTTGTATTAAAAATCACCCTGTAAGGGTTCGTGTATGAAATCTGTACTTAGGGCCAAACAGGACCCCTCGTCTGCAACTAATATGAATCCGTAGGGTCGAAATATATTTCTAAGGTAGAGGTTTTCTTTGTCTCTGCTCAGACCTCTCATTACTGGCTATTGCTACAGCAATTACATCGGTGTTAAGATCTGTTTATTCAGGGACCTTACGTTAATTAAATTATCAGAAAATGGACAAGCGTTTGAATTTTTTGAACATTGTCTTTGCTCAAGATCTTGTTGGATCAGAGCTGTTGTTGTATTGTCATCGATACAAAGTAATAATTTATTCTGGCTTGTACGTGTTTTAAATATACAGGTGAAGGTTCTAGAGGAGTGTTTATAAAAATTGTACCTTGATATATTCTAGTAACTTTAACGGAAGACAAACTACGCGTCCTCGGAGATTAATCAACTGAATTTGGGCATAAATTTGTTGAGTTCTTCGCTGCTATATAAATTACATTCATACTGGAAGCTTAGAAATACTTTCTCTGGTAGTAATTTAATACTCGAGTAGAAATTCTATATGGGCAAACAACGAAAAGTTAAAGGAAGTCGGTGTGGTTGGAGCTATGTGCATACAGTAATATATTCAGTTTTATGTTAAACAAATCAATGTCTGTCAGTATTCTCGATTACACAAATACAGAGACGTAACCTTTGATTTTAATATGGTCTATTTTTATTTCAATGTTTCCCGCAGCGTCTATCTGAACGCGATAAATTAAAAAACTACCGTACCGATTCTTGTAAGATTTCACTAATGGATGGAAGAGCTTATACGGATGATTTTAGTTCATTATTTATTACCAAAAAAATTGCGAAAAATATTATGATATAAAAAAAATTACAACTTAAATCATTCCGCGAGGCATATGTCTCACTATTATAAATAGTTAAATCGCAAAAATTGTTTTTGTACAAATTCCTCTTCAAATTACTTTAGTCGGTCCTTCCATTCAGAAGTTACAACAGGAATAAAAATGGTAGGAATCATATAATAAAGCGAGAACAAGAACATTTATATTACGTACCAGTCCACCTCTGATTAGAATCCTTTCATGAGGTTTCATCCAACCGCTACGAAGAGGAAATCGCATCTTTTTGTGCACTTGTGTTTAAAAGTACGAACCGTAATTTGCTGTCGTTGAGAGATCCAAAAATGACTTTTTGAAGTTTTAAATTTCTTCACAAAGAAATGCTTTGATGAGATGCATGAATAAATGCAACTTGAAATGTAAAAGATTGTAACTAATAATAACTTACGGGTTTATCCGGAATTCAGTTTAAAGAAAAAAGGCAGTTACCTGAAACAAAAAATATGTCAATATTATTATTTTTCAAATTTAGTAACAACAATAGTATATTACGTAAAAAGAGTTGTAAGTAAATTTCACGAGTGCGTAATGGGATAACAACTCGTGTAACGAACTATACTTTTTCTACGCCCCTCTATTTTCTTCTGAGTGCTCATAATTTCATCATTTTCATTACTAACAGTCATATTCATAGGTAAAGTTGAGAAAATGTTCGGATACTATAATTTGTTACCAAAATTGACAGCATAAATGAGATGACGTTTTTTCCCATATCAAGAAACATCGAATTATTTTTTTTGAAATTGTAAAATGTGTTGCCGACATTTAGGGGCATCACTCTTTTAATCTAAAACGTATTTCACTAATGCTAAGAGCTTTTATGTTTTTCAATTGATTAAAAGTATGTAAATAAACCAAATAAGTATTACGTAAATGAAAATTTGATTGCAATTTGATTCAACAAAGAAATCTAAGTTTTTCTATTTAAACGCACGTGTATGTTATGAGATTTTCATTACGTGCATGTTATTGTTAAATGTCACTTACAAGGAATGTTGTCAGTGCGATTTTTGACGTTTACAGACATGGGCGTAGAAAAAATGTATTAAAATGCAAGAAAGTAGCAGCACGTTGAATTTTTAGCGGTACTCTTTGAATGTTTTTGACTATACCTGGTATGTGATTGTATAATCATTAAATTGAAAAATTAAAATTATTCATAATACACAATTCAAAATACATAAAAGACAAAACAAACGACGTTACACGAAATAAATATATACCTACACTTGCGAAGCCTATAAGGCTTGTTTGCAAGGATGAAATAATAATAAAAATATAAAACTAGATGATATATATTCCTAAATAATATTAAGTAATAGATAATTAATAAAAATGTATACTATAATTGGAGATTAATAAAATAGAATTTGATAAAAACATTATCAGTAATTATTTTCGATAAGGTTGTGAATAGCATGTCTACTTGTTTTGTTATTATATTCATGCAGTTTTAAAGTTTGTACCGTTACAGAAGATTCACATTTAATTTGCTGGGGTATAGCATTATACAGGGTGTCCCACGATGAGTGAAAACTATCTGTATATGGCAAAATACTCATAGTAAAATCACGAAAATTTCTACGTTTGAGTTTTCGGATACGATCTTTTCAACTAAAATATTTTCAAAGATAGCCGACTTCCGTTTCTACCGGAAGTCGACTGTAACTTTGTTATTTTAAATAAAACACCCTGTATATTAATACATTTTTGAAATCTACGTAATATTTTAGTATACTTTTGTCTAAAAACTTTTTTCGAAAAATGCACACTTTTTGAGTTATTAATTTTTTTGTAGAAAATTTGACCGTTGAAGACCCTTATAAATTATTTTTTTACGAGAGGACCCTTGAAGATATGAAAATGGTTTCTCTTCGGTTGCCTTAAGCAAGGTCAAACGTATTCGAATCTATGTTGAAAAATTTTTCATTTTATACAGGGTGTGTATAAAAAGTGTTCAAAGTTTAACTTCATAAATATCAAATTTCTTCATTTTTTTGAATAGAACCACCCTGTTTTTTCTATTTTAATGCATTCAGGAGAAAAAAATAAGGCAAGTTCATGTATACTTTCCTATACCTAAACCTTACCGTTATCCAGATATTAAATGTTTTCTGTAAATTTAGAGATGGAGGTGTGGTCTAAATTTTTCATGTATACTTTTAGTAGGCTTTGTAATAAATGACACTTATTTAACTGACATTAGTTAATTGTTGATACTTTCGAAAATCGTTAAAATGGCTCGTTCCCAATTTAATAACGAAGATTATGTAAATTTGCTTTTAATACATGGTGAATGTGAAAAAGTTGTTACAAGAACATGTACTTTATTTGCTGCAAGATATCCAGATAGACCACGACCAAACTCGCATACTGTTAAAAGAATCCTCAACAATTTAAAGCTATACGGTTCATTTGAAGCAACAGTAAATCGAATTAAACCAGTTATTGACAATAATAATGCCGAAATTAATGTTGTTGCTTATTTTACTGCTTATCCAGAAGCATCAATACGCGTTGCCGTAAGAGATCTTGGAGTAAGCAAATCGTCGATTCACCGTATTTTACGAAAACATAAAAATGCATCCCTATTCGTACAATTTGTGTCAAAATTTAAAACCAACGGATTTTACTAAACGAATAGACTTTGCTGAGTTTTTACTAACAAAATGCCAGGAAGACGACGATTTTTTAAAAAACATAATTTGGTGCGACGAATCGAAATTCACGAAAAATGGATTATTTAATAGACACAATTCCCATTATTGGAGTCAAGATAATCTTCATTTAACCAAAGAACGTGCTTTTCAAGATCGGTGGCAGTTCAATGTCTTTTGTGCTATTAGAAATAATCAAATAATAGCACTTCATTTTTACGATGAGAATTTGAATGGTTAGGAAACACAATCAATTAATTTATTCCTAATTAATTATGTAAAAAACACTGTTTTTGTATTTTTTAATGTTTTTTGTTGTATTTTTAGGTGAAAGATATCTTGATATTTTAAGAAATTTGAAACAAAATTATTTAGACCGCTTGCCACCAGACGAATTAAGCAAACTTTTTTTTAATCATGACGGTGCTCCTGCTCACAGTTCAATTGTCATAAATACATTTTTAGAAGAGCAATTTGAAGACAGGTGGTTAGCAAATAATGGTCCTTTTTGGTGGCCCCCTCGTTCTCCCGACATGACGCCTTTAGATTTTTTTTATATGGTGTCACATAAAACAAGAGGTTTACTCACAAGCTTTAACATCTAAAGAAGATTGTGAGCTAAGAGTTCGAAATTCCTTCAATTCTCTTTCTGAGATGATGATCAGCCGTGCGACGAATGAAGGCATACTGAGAAGGGTTGAAAAATGCATTGAAGTTCAAGGTAGCAATTTTAAACATTTACTTTGAAACATAAGACCATTTTTCTTTGACTTTCAATTTTCCATAAACTTTGGTATCATATCTTATTATTGTCACAAATGGTTTAATTCGATTAACTTTTGCTTAAAATTAACCGAATAGCTTCAAATTGTTAAGTATTCTTTTAACAATGTGCGATTTCGATCGCGGTCAATCTGGATATCTTACTGCAAATAAAGCACATGTTCTTGTAACAACTTTGTCATATTTACCATGTATTAAAAGCAAATTTACATAATTCTTTTTATTATTTAGACTACACCTGCATCTCTAAAAATGTACAGAAAATATTTAATATCTGGATAACGGTAAGGTTTAGGTATAGGAAAGTATACATGAACTTGCCTTATTTTTTTCTCCTGAATGCATTAAAACAGAAAAAACAGGGTGGTTCTATTTAAAAAAATGAAGAAATTTGATATTTATGAAGTTAAACTTTGAACACTTTTCATACACACCCTGTATAAAATGAAAAATTTTTCAACATAGATTCGAATACGTTTGACCTTGCTTAAGGTAACCGAAGAGAAACCATTTTCATATCTTCAAGGGTCCTCTCGTAAAAAAATAATTTATAAGGGTCTTCAACGGTCAAATTTTCTACAAAAAAAATAATAACTTAAAAAATGTGCATTTTTCGAAAAAAGTTTTCAGACAAAAGTATATTAAAATATTACGTAGATTTTAAAAATGTATTAATATACAGGGTGTTCCATTTAAAATAAACAAAGTTACAGTCGACTTCCGGTAGAAACGGAAGTCGGCCATCTTTGAAAATATTTTAGTTGAAAAGATCGTATCCGAAAACCCAAACGTAGAAATTTTCGTGATTTTACTATGAGTATTTTGCCATATACAGATAGTTTTCACTCGTCGTGGGACACCCTGTATAGCTTAGGTCCAAGAATTAAAAAGCTTATTTGTTCTGCAGTTTTTTTCATTGCTTTAAATATAATTGTCTAACGTCTAATATTTTCTTTTCAGTATATAGAAGTTCACTGCTACATCTTTCCGTTTTACCAAGAATGGTTTCGCCACTCCATCCCAGCTGACCAATCCGTAAATTAACATAAATCATGTCTCCAACGTTTATTTGATGAAAGGATAAAAGTAAAAAAGGTTTTTCCTGCGGAATTTTTTCTTACTGATTGAGAAGATTAAAATTTTCTTGAGGATTCATATTATATCGACAGCAATATAAAGTTGATAATAAAACTCTTTAATGTTTAATAGCCAAATACATTTCTGCAAATTCATCATTCTGCCAACCTACTCAAAGAATTAAGTTAAGCTCAATTCCGCACCACTCAACAACAAACAAAACCCCCACATGGATATAAGATTTCATTCTCTCTAACAAAGAATAATTCCTGCCATGCTAACTGCCTTCTTTAAAAAACCCTTCTTGGTTGGCTAGCTACTGCTCGAAATGAAAGGAAGGTAATTCAATCTCTAAAAAATAGAACAGGGGGACTTAATTTCAACCCATTGCCCACTTGCCATTGGTCCTCAGTTCTCTCAGCTGTGACACAAAACAGAAATGGATTCTCAGAACAACCAAAAGCGACATAATGGCTAAGTCATTGGATTTTTGATGCGATGAACGTTTGTCGTATGTGGGTTTTATTTTTATTCATAGAAGAAGATTAAATCGAGCGTGAATACGTAGAGAAATAACAGAAGCGTAGAAGTTTTTTCAAGCCTCAGACAGGTTGATAATAATGTATCTTAATTAACACTTACCAGTGTAAAGGCTATATATTCAAAGCTGTTCGATTAAATATAGTTTACTTTAAAAAAGATTAAATATAAAAAAATGCAGTTTATTTATTGGTATTTTAAAAATTTCAGTAGAGAAACTATAGTCCAAATAGTATCATGCTTCTCACTTACAAATAGTTGTCCTCGTATATTTTGGTGACTTCATACTTTTCGTTCAGTTGTTACATTCGATAATAAATAAAAGAAATACCCATTGTTGAATTACCGTTTATATTCCAGAGTGAGGCAAGCGTAAACCTCGAACTTTTTTTCTTCTTATCAACCAAAAGAAATCAAATCTAAACGAAGTATAACGGAAGTGAGGATTTAAGTAAAAAACACTCACCTATACAATCGTACGGATTACATTCGAATGAAACCGCAATTCTAATACTAAACCACAACATCAACAATATCAAGCGTATCACCTTCTGGCGCACGTTTTTCAGATGAAAGAGTTTTTGAAAAGAAGGAAACCATATCATTTACATATAGGGGCCTGTTACAGTTTTATATGTTCAACATTCATACGGAAATATCCAACTTTATGGAATATAGAGTGTGGGTCCAAACAAAATAGGAAAGTCACTGAACACCTTAATATTTTAGTTTTAAATGAAACTATATTATTAAAACTAAAATATTGATTCTTATATATTTTATCTTCTGTACGTTGATTGTCTTTTCAAAGTTGCATACAACAACGTAGTTCGCACCTGTCAACAAATCTCAAATGTCAAAATTAACTGTCATGTTCACTTAACTGGCTCTGTAGCAGAATAGCGCTGGACATAAATAGCGCTGGTCAAAATAGCGCTGGTCAAAAACAGCGCAGGACAAAAACATCCTTAGAAAATCAACTATTACTGTAGGATGTGATTGAAAAATCAAGTTTCACCGCTAAGCATCAACCTTCCTTTACAACAAACAATATCAGAATATAAGGAACGGAAAACAAGTAAGAGCAACAATCAATATTTTTCATCATACATCAGCACATATCGCTTCCCGACCAACTGACACAGATCAAAGTGTAAACAACTACTTGTCAGTGTTATCTATTTAAAGTCTAAAAAAATGCAATTTCATGTTGCTTGTTATTTCGGTAATTATATCCTTCGTGGAATAATGTATCACCTCCTTTATTAGACTTACCAAATTGCATTTTTTTAGACTTTAAATAAATATGACACTGACAAATAGTAGTTTACACTTTGATCTGTGTCAGTTGGTCGGGAAGCGATATGTGTTGAAGTATGATGAAAAATATTGATTGTTCTTACTTGTTTTCCGTTCCTTATATTCTGATATTCTTATAGACAGTTACCAACACTTTGATCACTGTCAGCTGGTCGGGAAGCGATGTTGAATTGACGAATTGAATTAGGAAAACTATTGTTATGACTGTAATTTATGAAAAATATGTTATTCCTAATTATGCTAATTCGGTACTATAGTCTATTTTTATGTATGAGGTAGTAGTAAAATAAAGAAGCATAATTATCTTTTGGCGGCGCTATTTTATGGAGCGCTGTTTTTGTCCTGTGCTGTTTTTGTCCAGCGCTATTTTGTCCTGCGCTGTTTTTGCCCAGCGCTATTTTGACCAGCGCTATTTTGTCCAGCGCTATTTATGCTCAGCGCTTTTTTCGACCAGCGCTATTCTGCTACAGAGCCCACATAACTTCACGCCAAAGAGACCGCTCCATTTAAAGCTGTACCTAAACTGAATTTTTAAAGTTGTAAAATTGAATTAAGCCGAAAAAATTCTCACCCGATAATTTTTCACAATTTTTGAATACAGTTTCTGTTTTCGGCAATGAAGCACCACTTCAGTCGACAATTTGTCATCTAGGAAAACGTCGATGATGTAAATAAAAGCTGCAAAACCTCCCCCAACGACGAATGGTCCTCCATCTAGACAACGCAAGTTCACTCCAAATGATGCAAAAATGCATTTCTCGTCGAAGAGAATACTTTGAAAAGGTATATATTGTTGAACGAAGATTACTATAAAAATTCATTTTTCCATACGCATTTCATTATATTATATTATCTTGTCACACTTTTTCCGATCTAGTTGCACAACATCATACACAGTAATGTTATAGAATTCTCTTTCAGTGACCTGTATGGTAAATCTATGTAATGAACGTCATATAGACCGGCTTATACGGGTTCCACTGTATGGAATGTATAAACATAATCTCTATTTAACCTTATACGAACCACAAACGTACTTCCACAAAAGAGCCACAACAATGAAGCCGCTTTTCATATGCAAAACAGAATCATTTGACAGATGCCGCTTTTTGCAGGCTTGTCGGTGTATCGTCAAAATAACATCGACGAGAGATGAATGAAAAACAGGAAATTGTTAAAAGGAAAGCTGCGAAAATATTGAATGGTATTTCGATTAAATTACGGTGTCATATCAAAGTCTTTTATTTCGTGGATAGGTCATCATTTGAACTTTTTTAAGGAGAAATCTCGTTGAACAGACTTGACGAAAACAATTTTTAAAATTGAGAAGAAGAACAAGACATTATTCTCTATTATACAAGGTGGATTACGAATAGCCGATGCCGGCATAATTATTTAATGTAGCTACATAAATGGTTGGCCCATGGATAATTGTGTTCTCGAAGAAGGGGATAAACCTGGAACTCATTGGGGTCGTCCTCTGAAGTATGTAAAATGTCATATATGAATATAGCTTCTTACATAATCTACATATTTCACAACCATCTTGGCAACATTGCAATGGTTAACGTTAATTACTAGCTACTTTATCAGATAAATACTATACTATCTTTTTTTCTCTTATTGTCTAATGTATTCAAGGACCGACTGAAGACAGAACCAACAGGTACATATTTAAATATGTAGGCGTGTCATTCTGACAATTTAAATTAGGATCAAGCCAACTAGAAACATCGTTAGAATGAAATAGTGCAACTAGATGAATTTTAAGTGGATTGTTTTTATATTTTGCCACTGTCTGTTTAATGGAGAGGGAAGTACACGTTTAGCAGTGGTGTACAGTGAATATTTTAAATGGGAAACGTAAGATTGAAAATGTGTATATACTTCTGAAAAGTTATAAAACCAACTTAGGAGCACTTGAGATGGGAAAATTTATGAACTCAATACCATTGTAAAACACGCCTTTCACAACATACACTCTACAACCAAGGGTCATCTTTTTAAATCTGTCGTCTGTAGGCGCAATTTTTTGTCCTATTGATGAGTGTCTTTAACAATCGAAATCGCTTGTCAGTGCTTTACTGTATTCATGTTCACTTCTGGAAGGTCCTGTATATAAATAGTTGATATAACTATTATCTTAAAATAAAGCAAAAAAATACCTACCGGTTAAATTTTTAAAATCAATAAAAAAGTGGAGGAATTATGCATGAGTTCAAATTCAATTTGTCTGGAGATGGCTGCTTGAATAGATACGTAGTCTATAATCATAATACAAATCGAAATACTGGACTAGTTATGCTCTAGTTGTATTTGTGTCCGTTATACATTGTTTTATTTGAAATTATATTGATTTATTTGTTGCATAATATGCTAACTGCATTTTATATGAAGTGCTGTTATAGAAAACACTTTTTTTTTACTTGAGATATTGAAATAATTAGTAGCCAAACTACGGTTTTTATCCAAGGTACGCCACTGATTCCAACAGAAATGTTAATGAAGGGAATTTGGTGAGTTTTGAACTTTCGGTACCTAGAAGCAGCCGGATGGAGACTTCAAGATGATCTACGAGCCCAGTTTTCGGTAATTATGTACGATTTAATATACTAGAGAGGTGTTATTAACGAGAAAAAAGCTTTTAAGAATCTCTTTTTTTTCCTCACTTACTGTATAAAAAAAATTAAGCACGAAACCAACGTTACTCGGGGTGGAAGTCGTCAGTATGTTTTACAAATAATTTTTATTTATAACTGGGAATATTGATAAGGATACAATTAAGCAGGAATTATAAACGGAATTATAGAATTATTTTTTTCAGATTAAAAAAGCAAATGAAATAAGTGTAGGGATATCTAAAGTGATTTTGACAATCAATGAACTGTTAAATATAGAGCCAATGTAGGTGTAGCTTAAAGGAAAATCCAGGACATGGATATTCCATTGTTTATTTGTGGCTACTCTTCAAAAATCTGTTTCAGTCACTTCAATATACGTATGACCAGACTATAGTTACAATCTGAAGTACAATTAATGACATAATATATTTTAAAAAATTTTAATTAACCTCTAGGAGCAGTTCTGAAAGCATGGTTAAAAATTATTAGGCAATCTGCCAAATCCATTTTATTACTTTGTATGTATAAAAAGGCAATATAAATATTAACGGAAAACTCTTAATTGGACACCAAACCTGTTGAAATTTAAATCCTAATCTTTATTTCTACTTCGTCAAATATAATCGCGTGTCGTTAATTTATAACCACTTTGTATAGAATTGACCCGATTAGGTGAAATAATCGCGTTATCTGGAAAACAGACAAGGTCATGTAATTTTCGCGTCAAATCATCTGTTAAAGTTAAATGATGATTTACTGGGACCGGGTGGGTTTTTTCAGAAGAAATAATATATCAGTCCTTACATTCTGATCATATTCCGGTTTATAGAGCACCACATTTACGATATGAGGTAAAATACGTGACATCGTTAAATATTTCCGGGCGATTTTCAGGCATGGATGACACAAAAACGAAGAGGAAAATGCCGGGACATTGAAAGTAATTTTAACGAAAAAAAAATCGTTGCTCCGGAAAATATTATGTTAAACTCGGGAATTTTCAGAATGTTTGGAAAATAAACAAAAATGTTTTGAATATTTTCCAAAAAAGAAGCAGCTACATCTCAGGTCTGTATACCATATGATACACCTCTGAGTTACTCTTAAGCAAATAACGTAATGGAAACCATCCCTTTTCTGTTTAAAAGAAAATTACGTCACTTACGGACAAGTTTCGACCTAACTACCCCATCATCAGCATTGCCATTTTCTCAGGCTCTAATATATGGTGATTCCATCTTCTTTACGAGTCTATTTACAAAGAAGGATACAGGGCGAAGGTTTTGGAATGATCCAAACGTGGTTTATTAATAGTACCTATATGTATATTGAGGACTAGAAGATCTATTGTGCCCCCCAACTTCTACTTCATTCCTGAGGAAAGTTTCAGACTAGTAGCTTCTTTAGACCTATTCCCAGGAGTAATTTTGCGATGTCTGCAGGCTTCAGCTTAGGTTAGTGTCCCTTCTATCCAGTAGTTACATAGATGCTGTGCCTAGGATTATGAATTACTGTCCAATTTGCAAGTATGTAGATTTAGGTTTCTTCTTCAATACCACAGAATCTACATTATTCTTACTTAACTATTCTGAGCTGTTTCCTGCTCCTGTTAAGACTCTTAGTAAATTTTTACTCTGACTTAGACATTCATTTGTTCTCAACAGAAGAATTTTTGCTTGAAAGATACTTAGGGCGTTTGGTTCCTGACTCTATCCCAGTTCCTTCTATTGCTTTTGAGCAAGTGACATCAGTGTTAATAATTATTGAATTATCATATTACAAAAGCAGTTTCAAAATGTGAAGTAATAGCATTCGAATGTATTTTTTTGTACGCCTCTGGCTATAAAATGTTATTTAAAAAAAGAGTTGAAAGGTACGCAAGCTCTCAGGACGTTTTGGTTTAAATTTTTTTCTCGGGTCGTTTGACTTGACACTATTTTATGGTTTTCTCGCGTTAATCAGTGTTAAATGAACCCGTTCGTTTTTTCCTTATGATTAGTGATGGTATATTCACAAAAAAAAAACAGAACCACTCAAGGCATGGCATGGCAGAATTCACGAAAAAGATAAATCGGAAAACAAAGCAGAAAAAATTATTGCTGATATTTCCGCTTGAAATATTGTTGGAGTGTTTATTGGTAATGTTGTTGTCTTAGTATGCTGATTCATATAATGACTAATCTGAAATGTTCCTGTGCTGACCCTTTGATATATATGACAAGCTAGATCTTTCACAAATACTAAATTTCAACCCATAAAGAGGTGGTAGAATATAAAACAGTCTGTAATTGAAAATAAAAACAATCTACTGTTGGTAATTGTTGTTCCCGGAACCTACAAATAACAATTTGTTATTCTAAATTAACGAATTTGTTATTTCAAAGCAGTCAGTAGAACGTTTTAAATTCAAATATGCAGTAGATTTGGTTGTCAGAAGCACATTTCAATATTTACCAACATCTTCAATTAAAATACAGCTGTTCCTAGCCATTTCGGTAATCATACGCGTATTGTTTGAATTCCATTACAGCTGGTTCAACGCTTTAGGCAATTTAATTATTCTAAAAATCATATATATATGTATATTGTATATATTATATAATCTCATTGTCTCATTGGATGTAGTCGATTTTCCAGAACAATACCAGAAACGTTACATAATTACTGCTGAATCCCAACCTCATATGGAGGTAAACCCACCATTATTTACATCGATCCTGTATATTGTGCTGCTCTATGCTGTGCTGGCTGGTCGTATTTACAAAATCCAAATACGTGATTAATTAAACCCAAAACCTGATGATGCCCAAGGGAATAGATGATGAAAATAATGCCGAATTTGAACGTACAGGACCGGGTTATCTTTAATAACTTTACTCAAAAAAAAAAATCATTTCGTGGAACGAATAACTTCATCTTCGCCTTGAGTCTCACAGTCTATGAATGTAACTATTTTTATTGTAACTAAAATAAGTAAACAATTACCTACATCTTATTTTTTCAATGTATCGGGAAAAAACCGCATCGATCGTGGTACCACATCTCGTGGTTGGTAAATTTCTCATTTCCAGATTAAATACTTCTCTCAAGTATTCAGTAAGTGGAGCAGATTCCTCTTTTGTCTACTATTGATTTCCCATTATCATTTTCCAATTATTAATTTAAGATTACAAACGCGATTTTAATACCCTAAATAGAATAATTTTCCGAAAATTTTTAGTTAATTGCCTACAATCCGAAAAAAAGTTCCACTTGCATTGTGGTTTCATAAAACCACACAATGATTTTTGTATAAATATTTGTACATTTTTGATAAGTTGTAATGGTATATTAAATACCTAGCGGGGAAGTAGATCATTACAGCCCAGGCTTTGTTAGAGACCAGAGGCACGTAGCGCCGAGGGTCGCTAAAAGCCGAGAGACGAGAAGTCCGAGAAGCTGCGGAGACTGCGATTGACCGAAAAATTCCGTAGAAAAGGTATTAGCTGATCTTAACACAATATTGTCATACTTCAGAAAAGTGACACATGCTTCTAGCCGGAAAAGTACTTTTTCCTACAACCACTATGCAAAACACGCTTTTCTACACAAATTTCTATACGCAAAGCAGGCCTTTTCTTAATTCCTTTGATAACTGTTGGAAAAGTAATGCGAAAAGTACACGTTATGGCACTTTTCCGCACCGAAACGTCAAACAAAGCTACCTACCTGTCAACTTTTTTTGACAATTCAACATATTCATTATACTTAGTGAATTTCTGGGTGTAAAAATTTTAAATTTAAACCAAAAATAAGTAAACTATTTATTTGATTATTTATTTATTCATTATTCACTATTCACTATTAAACATACACTCAACTGATTTTTCTATATTAAATTTTCATTTTGTATGTTCTTTCTGTACAAAGTTTTAATAAAATACCTAAGTATATAAATTTCTGTTTTTATTTCATCAATAAATGTGGTTGTAGAGAAAATATTGTGTACAACTTGTACGCAAATCACTTTTCCCACTCGCTAGATTTGCGACACTCGCCACACGGCTCGTGCCACAAACTTCTGCGCTCGTGGGAAAAGTTACGCTTTGTGCACTAGTTGTACAAACTACTATTTTCTACAACCACCATGCAAAACACGCTTTTCTGCACAAATTTTTGAACGCAAAGCAGGCCTTTTCTTAATTCTTTTGATAACTGTTGGAAAAGTAATGCGAAAAGTACACGCTATGGCACTTTTCCGCACCGAAATGTCAAACAAAGCTACCTATGACCTGTCAACTTTTTTTGACAATTCAACATATTTATTATACTTAGTGAATTTCTGGGTGTAAAAATTTTAAATTTAAACCAAAAATAAGTAAACTATTTATTTGATTATTTATTTATTCATTATTCATTGTTCACTATTAAATATACACTCAACTGATTTTTCTATATTAAATTTTCATTTTGTATGTTCTTTCTGTTCATAGTTTTAATAAAATACCTAAGTACATAAATGTCTGTTTTTATTTCATTAATAAATGTGATTGTAGAAAAAATATTGTGTACAACTTGTACGCAAATCACTTTTTCCACTCGATAGATTTGCGGCACTCGCCATACGGCTCGTGCCACAAACTTCTGCGCTCGTGGGAAAAGTGACGCTTTGCGCACTAGTTGTACAAACTACTATTCCGGCTATAGCGTGGAAGTGAAAGTAAGTAATGAGTCACTTCCCTACCGTTTTAAAGGTAATAAATGTCTATATTACTGACCGATTGTGAATAAAATACTCTTTCTGTCACGAAATTTCAATTTTTTTGCTCAAACAAGTATATAATGTCTGATTTTAAGTTAACCTGTACTTCTCTGGAAGTCCGAGAAGCTGCGGACACTGCGATTGACCGAAAAATTCCGTAGAAAAGCAAAGAAAGGTATTTACTTATTTTTTTAAAACCAGTTTAACATGATATTGCTTAACTTCGGAAAAGTGACACATGCCCCTAGCCGGAAAAGTACTTTTCGGGCTAGCGTGGAAGTGAGGGGAAGTAATGAGTTACTTCCCTATCGGTTTTGAGGTAAGAAATCTCTATATTAGTGAATAAATGATATTTTTAGCTCCCCAGTTCAGTTATTGTTAGCTATCACGAATTATTCGCTTGAAATTTATTGGAATAATTTCTACTTATATTTGTTGGGTCATAAAATATACGGTTTCTGGAGCACCGCTTTATGAAATGACGAAGTCGGCTCTGCAGGAAGTAGTGGAAAAGGACCGTAAACGTGAAAATGTCTCTCTTCATTTAATTTAATTAAAATCCCTGGAACTTCTACTCATAACCGAACTTTTCAATGGGCGCGCATTTATTGCACTCTCGGGTATATTTATGCACCATTCCTACAAATTCTGTATTAAACGTTAACCTTTACTCGGAATATTCAAATAATTTGGTACGGATGAGATGCAATATGAAAAAGTAACTGATTTAATATTTTCAAATATCAAACGTGGATATGTAAGGAGTCTAAGTAAATAGTCTGATCTGGAACAATCCTTCATTGGTTAATAGACATCAGATTATCTAGAGAAGAAGCGCTCCCTGAAGGGGTCCAGACCGTAACGAAATATTAAGGACTGGCAACATTGCTAGTAGTTATTCTAAGACTGTAATCTAAACGTGAATTCCCCCACAGCTAGAAATTAAGTGATGGAAATGTTGCAGATTTAGAGAATTTGTGCAAAAGTATTTTAATTTGTTTTTTATTAAAATCCCCAATTAATTAAATGAAAAAATACGATGAAAGTTGATTGCAATAATAAAAAAAAATTAGTAAAATTCCGTTCCATTCGGAATTTGTTGCCTACAAAATAACTCGAATCCGTAATTTCAATCATTCACGGTAAGCCGATATTTATATTTCATGAATTAGTAGCTTCGGTGCTTTTGGATAAAATCTAACGTGAAATTTGACATTATAAAATGGAAACGTGATCAATAGTTGTTTATTTGCATTTGCAATGAAAAATGAAAGCAACAGTGAAAATGTCAGCTTTTAATTATCAATTTTAGTGAAATGTCCTAGTGTGAAGAACCTTTGCGTTAGAGCATCATAAATTCTTTGTATGTTATCCAAAGTTCAGTGACTTCCTTATTCTGCTCACGTACATTCTGTAAAATTTTCCGTGTGGCGTAGGCTGAACTGTAACACCAAGTAAACGTTTTGAATAGTTCGAATGGTTATATTATTTCCTGTTCAAAGTTCTCTCCTAAGGATACAGTCTTCAGTGACCAGGACGGTAACTGTAATGAAATGTCTCTTACCCAGTTTCTATAGCCTGGTTGAGAGTTCAATGTCTACCTTGTTCAGTCAACTCTTTGTATAGAGGTAACCTTCTGTCTACCTCCATTTGAATTGATGTTCTTCACCTAGCCAGTTCCGGATTTCCCCTCTTATCTCTTTCAGAGCCTTCTTAAGCAAACTGGTCCGCCAAGTCATCACCTGCAATCCTACCATGTCCAAGCATCCAAACTAGAGAGACTGTGTTGTCTCTTGCCAGTGTATTAAGGAGTTCTTCTACACTTTTATTACCAGACCAGACTCAGTGGTTCGATTGCTGATAGTTTTAAGCAAAGCCTGGCTCTCTGTAAATATTTTAATTTTTTGTTGTATCCCTTCCCTTTCCCGATGTTTTTATTGATACATAAAAACTACACCATCTCTCAGGTTACATTTTTATGAGTATTTATTGATTCAATTGTAATTATGTTAGTTGTTGCCCGAGGAGGATAAACTTTGCAGTTGATACTGATTACATAAAGTGAAAAGTTTGTCGGGATATATTTGAAGTACGAAAACAAGTTTGATGAAGTTGTTGTTACACTGATGAAACTGTTTTGGTTTTTATAAATAGAGAGTGAATTAAGTATCTACTCTACATGTAATAAAGAAAAGAGGGGAATAAGTCACATTTTTAACAACAAAATTTGGAAATTAATAAGGGTGATTATTTGGACAAATATGTCTTTACGTTTGAGCTGTTATACAGTGTGACCCATTTTGTTTGGAAGCACCCCTATAAAATCCTCATTTTTCAACCGATTTTGATTAAGTCTTTTTTGTTAGATTCAGTATCAAAAACAGTATTTGAGAACAAATTTTCATACCATAATAGCTATTTTCAAGGCCCTCTATGTTAATTTTTCTTTGCCAAAAAAGACGAAAGTATATTAGGCATTTTTTTTTCTCAAATATGACTACACCACTGGATTCTGAATCATCACAAATGTAAACTATCAAAATTTTATAAAAAAAGGTTTATTAACAACAAAGTTATCACTACATGAATTTGGAAAAAGTTGTTTTTTAATTAATTTTTTACTAAGAATGTAGACACATTTTAAAAATGGCAACATGGTAAACAAAAACTAGGACTCAAACATACTTCACTGTAAAAATTCGAAGCCGACACCTTAACCCGTTCTAGAGTTATTGCTTCTGAGAGTAATGTAAAATTGTGCTGATGTGACGAAAATACAAATTAACACCTAATAATACATTTTAATTATTAAACTACTTAATAATAATTTAGTTCTACATTTTTGTAGCCTCGACTAGACCTCCGTTAATTTCCACACATTTCTCGTATCGTTTGCGACTATGTCTTAGCGCTTTTTTTATTTCATGTGGCGTTATTCCAGCACACGCCTGTCGTATTCTGTCACATAGCTCTGCTCTATTCCTTGGACGTGTCTTATACACTTTTTGTGTCAAAAGACCCCACAGATAAAAATCCAATATAGTTAAATCGGGCGATCTAGGAGGCCATTCGATTAACTCGCTACCGCGACCTATCTAACCATTTGGAAATTTTTCTTTAAGCCACTGTCTGACAATCCTAGAATAGTGTACAGAACAACCATCTTACTGAAATATCAAATTTCTTCTTTCTGCTAGTGGCAGTTCGTCAATCACTGCGGATAACTCACCTTCCAAGAATTCCATGAAGTTATTGACATTCATGTTACCCTCAAAAAAGAATGGACCTATTATCCTGTCTTTTAAAATTCCGACTTCGAATGTTTACAGTGCAATATGTTTGAGTCCTAGTTTTTCTTTACCATGTTGCCATTTTTAAAATGTGTCTACATTCTTAGTAAAAAATTAATTAAAAAACAACTTTTTCCAAATTCATGTAGTGATAACTTTGTTGTTAATAAAACTTTTTTTATAAAATTTTGATAGTTTACATTTGTGATGATTCCGAATCCAGTGGTGTAGTCATATTTGAGAAAAAAAAATGCCTAATATACTTTCGTCTTTTTTGGCAAAGAAAAATTAACATAGAGGGCCTTGAAAATAGCTATTATGGTATGAAAATTTGTGCTCAAATACTGTTTTTGATACTGAATCTAACAAAAAAGACTTAATCAAAATGGGTTGAAAAATGCGGATTTTATGGGGGTGCTTCCAAACAAAATGGGTCACACTGTATAAAAAAAAACTCAATATTTTTTCCACGTTTTTATTTATTATTATTATACTTGACATAAATTAAGAAATGATATTCTCTCAATACAGAAAAAAATAAAAATAATTCAATAACTTAATATTGTCAGAACCGGTGAATCTTCAATAATGTGAAATTAAAGAAAAAAAAAGAAAACTCTACTCGCCGGATTTAATAAGCGACCAAACTAAGCGTTAAGATGTTTTATATTGAATTACTTTGTGGCCTCAAATATCAAAAAGCGAAAAAAAAAACACGAGTATAAAATTAGTTTTTCGATGGTGTGAGCAGAGTTAAGCCCAAAGTTTTTCTACGATAAAATAAAAGTACTAGGAAACAATAATACATTTAAGTTATATATTTTATACAGAGTGTTTCATTGGGAAACGGACTTTAACTGTGGATGGACATAACTTCAGTTTATTTTATCAATTTTACCTAATTTAAATCGCGAAATATTTCCATACCTACCCCTTGCTTCAAAATTTCCTACGAAAAAAAAAAATTTAGCGACGTGAAATTGGCTTTAAATTCGTAAATGGGGGCTTTTTAATACGGGAAAATAGATGACACTGTCAGTTTTTTTGATGAAATCATTCTTGCGCAATCAAATAGTGTAATGAAATTTTCGAAAAAAACACATTTTTAACATAAAAAGTCTTGTAAATACCACAAAACTATGAATTTTAGACTAAAATTCCAGGATAGTATTTGCAAAAGGATAATCAAATGGGACAAAAGTTTTCAAAAGCATCACTTGACGGGTGTCCGTCTTATGAATAATAAATGTGAAAGTAGTGAAAATTTTCGAAAATCCACTTTCTGAAATTTCATGTGTTCATAACTCAACTAATTGGAGAGATAGAAGGTTCTAGTCTCCTCCACAGGATTCAGGGGAACATTTTACATACAGATATGAATTTTGAGTCGATATTTCCAAGCATTAAGGGAGTAGTGAAATTTTTCGAAAATCCACTTTCGGAAACTTTATGTATTCATAACTCAACTTATTGGAGAAATAGAACGTTCTAGTCTCCTCCACTGGATTCAGGGGAACATTTTACATACAGATATGAATTTCGTGTCGATATTTCCAAGCTTTAAGCGAGTAGTGGAAATTTTCGAAAATCCATTTTCTAAAACTTCATGTATTCATAACTCAAGTAATTGGAGATTGGATAGCTTTCATTGAAATGCTCAGTATAACTCGTTTAATTTAGAAACACTGTTAACTATTTAAAAAAAATTAAACAGACCATTATAGGTTTTTTATTCTAACCTATGTCTTTCAGTGATTATCATAACCCAGTGGCGTACGCTTCTTCTCCAACTTTTCTACAACATTTGTAGACTATTATACTTAACGACTGGATAAACATTTTAATTATAATTATAATAATACCAAGAAATCTTAAGACATTTCTCAATACATTTCAGAATTATTTGTTTTTGTTTATTTATTTTTCCTTTGCATCCACTAATTACCATCTAGTGAATATAATCTTTATTAATTTCAAAAACGACTTATTTTTATTTTAAAAGGCTCACTTTTATGCATAGATTAAAACTCCATTCACAAAAGAATGAAAAGAAATTAAAATTCAACCTTTTTGTTTGTAGTAAAGTCTACGCTACTGCCACCTGCGGCAGACTCTAACTGAAAATCTTGGTGAAGCTCATGGTCGTCTTTATTACCGCAATTAATTTTCTTTTTTTAAAAGAGCTCCTCCCGAACATTGACGGAATATTAATGAATATCTCATTAATATTAAAATTTTGACACAATTGTAATAATGAAAAATGAATGAATCACGAAACTATATTGATTAATGGAAGAGAGGACCTTAATGGGGAATGTGTGCCGACGAAAAATGACCTTGCAAAGGAATTGAGAAGCTGGAACCATTGGATAACATTTTGTAGAAAATTCCAATTTCACAAATTGTTGGCTTGTCTCACAAATAATTCTAGGGTTCTAGAATGGTACCTCCTTTGATATAAGATCAAATGTACTAAGTACAAGAAACATAAAAACTTTAAAATAATAATTCGACCCAATTTTGTACTCATTTCAACTTTTAACGACTCCAGACTTGAACCTGTTCTTCATACAAGCCCACCATGCGTATACTAATTGGACCGTGACCTTCTGTCTTTTTTTTTAGTATTCATCGCACTATTTTATTGATTATTTTCCGGTTTGCTTAACACTGTTCTGTTTTTTATTCATTTCATTTCCTTTCTATGCTTTGTCGGTGGAAAGGTAATTGATTTCGGAGAAGTCTTGTTGATTACTTCCTTTTGATAGACACGAGATTGTGCTGTGAGATATGAAATTCTGTTTACTGTGTCTGGGGATTAGAATAGATTTATACTTTACTGAACAACAAATGAAACTTCCCCATGGAACTGATTAATAGGTGATGGTGAGGATGACAAGGCATTATCCAAATACCATTAAACAGAATACCTAGTTTGAATAATGGTTTATGGAACATATAATAAAAAATTATTGGGATATCGAGGAAACAGCATCGAGTAAAGAAAGCACATTCATACTATCTATGAGACAGCTTCCTTTTTTTTATTTCAAATTTCCGTCAAGTCCGAGTGATGACCTATCGTAGCTGTCTATGAATTAGCCATGTAATTATTTCAACCGTAACTCATCATCCTCAGGTACTACTTCTTCACAGGTTTCGTGGGCACATCATCGATAATGCTGACACTCCACAACCGTCCAATTTGGTATCTGAATGCAGTTCAGTGGAAAATAAGCAGGTCGCTTCGCTCTCATCTTCAGAGCTAGAATCTTTACTATCGTTTGAGTTCCCTTCAAGCTGTTATTTTGTTTATTGAGTTCATCGTCGTGTTTGTTAATAGATTTCTCAAGTTTTTTTTTGTATGGTGTTGATGTGAACACCGCAGTTTTTTAACTTTTTTCATCATGTAGATTAATTTATGCTCCACTGAGGGAGTGGATAACTTTTTCAGTAATAGAGAAAAACGAATTAATAACCACTGCAAGAAACTGTTTCGTATTGATTGAGCCCGGAGTTACCTTTGTTGATCTAAATGGGCAAAAATTGATTCTCCATCTATTGCTTGAAGGTTTGGTTGGAGATTTGTAGGCGTTGTTGAAGTTTTTGGTCGTGTTCTTGGTGATATACGTAGTGATCTTCGTGATGGTACCAAAGGCTTTGAAAACACTCGGCACTTACACTTGGAAATATACAATAATTTGTATTGCACATTAATGATTTGAAATAGGTGATAGAAAAACTATTTACAATCCCTTTTCTGTAAAGATAAGAGGAAACTTAGTCACATTTCGATGTTGTTTATGTTAACGTGCAGTTATTTGAGAAGATAGCTGTCTAAGAAACATATGCAATCATAAATAATACTACTCGAATTATTTCTTTCAAATTCATTTGCCTCGACACGCCCACGTGCTAGCAAATTCCACCTAATACTTTATCCGGAAGTACAAAAGTTCCAGTTGGAAGGGCCATGAAGCACAAAAAGGGACAATGGTTTAAATTCCAAAAACGCTACGAACGTTATCCGAATACCAAGTAGCGATATTAAATATATTTTTTCCACACACTTTCAGGAAGTCATTAATATCAAGCTTTGAAAGTAACATACATCATTCTCTGTACGGCCGTACCACATGAAAAAAACATTTTTTCATGAACATTTAACTCCGATATTCGATGTGATAATCTGATACATGGACGTGATAGAGCTGCAGAAAATCAAATTTATAAAGTGTACAGGTTTGTATCTTGGAAAATACTGCTAGAACACAGAAATAATCATTAATATAACTTTGTTAGAATTTATAATCAATTATTTTCATCAATATTTATGACAGCAATGAACAAACAAAATTTCAATGTAGTTCCATAGAGTGTCTTCTTCAGTCTTGGTCAGAGGCGGTAAACAAGGATCATGTGCTAACACTAATGACACCATAACTACATCGAAACTGTCTGTTATTTATGTGAACCCTCCTAACTAAGCCAGTCGATCCAGTTTCCTTGTATGTTATCTATTCACATTCAATTGTTAAGTTTTAAATAGATTATCAAATGTGACTAAGTCCGTCCCCTCAAGAGGCAGCAGTGACTAGAACGTGATAAAGTTAAAAATCTTTTAAATTTGAATTAGTTCCACTACCTCTAGTTAACTACAATGTTTTATTCATTTTGAATAAGTTTTTATCTAACAGTTAATTGTTATTTAACTGGTATTTAACCGGAACTCAAAAGGAGTCGGTATATTACAAACGACATAATGCTGAAATAAACATGTTATTAAATGATACTTGATTTATTCGAAACTTTTTTACGTTTTTGTGTTGTAGAAAGATCAAGATATGCACTAAGTAGACAGAGGACCATTAAAAAAACACTCCTGGTTTTTTAGAAATCAGAAAAAATTTCGATACAGAATACAGTAGGAAAAAGGAATAGGATCCTAATACAATTACTCAACTTGGGAAGGATGCAATAGTATGAAGATGGCTCTGGGATAAGAGTATACGGGCCAGGAACATTCTGGAAGCTTGGGTAAAGATTTGAAGCAGATATTCGCGCCATAGGAAAGGTGGGAACAGATGAATGCCTAGGCCATAAGAATACTGCTACTTGAATGGGCACCTCAACTGCATTTGGCTGGAAAGTTATGAATGATTTTTGTACTTTTATTTTGGACGTACCCTCAGTACTCTCGAAAAATATTCAAAATTGATACCAATATTTTGATTAAATTGACAGATTTTTGACCCTTAGTCTATCCCTAAAAGAGATGTGCATAGATGTGTACAGGATTTGTCTCCGTTAAACCAACAAGAAATCCCATCACCCAACAACTGAAAAAACTACTGATAAAACGCAAACACTGTCAATACTTATTTTTTGTTCCAATAGAACTCCGAAACAAGTTTTAATTTAACGCAAATAAATGTATTCGGAATAAAAAGTTTTTTTCGAACAAAAAAATTAAAAGTTTTCCATTGAAGCACATCGGTACGAAGTTGCGCTTGAAAAACTAGTGGTATCGAATGTATGCGTCCCTTCAGATTTAAATTTTCTATTCATATTTTTGAGGACTGGCAAAACTTTATGGAAAATAAAGTCCTTGAGCTTATATGTTTTTTTCATTCGGCGCCAGTACAAATCAGTCTGGGATGGATATGGCTGCTGGTACACTAATAATAATAATAATAATAATAATTTTCATTTAAGGAATATAATACAGTATAATAAATAATTCCAAAAGTAATTGTTAAAAATACAGGAATTAACTTGAAAATTACAAATACATTTATAAAATTGAATAGATGAGGTTTTACTTCATGAAGATCCATACTAAGCGATGGAATGAAACAACTAACACACAACTACAGTGTTAGCGAAACGCGTCACGAATCCTTTGTCCTAAGTATTTCATTCGATCTTTTTTAAAACTGAAACGTCAGATTAATATAAAAAGTGATTAATAATGATTAAATCCTAGGAGTAAATAAAGTACTTCTATCGACGTCCTTGTTTGGATGATTCCTGGATAAAATAATAACTCATAAGGACAAATAAAAAAAATATCCTTTTTCGACTCCATACACTTGACTCGTATTTTCATGGAAAAACTGTTTTTGTGATTCCAGGCTGGAATCCTCCCTTGTCGTTGATTTTGCATACAAGCACGACGCTCGAATTTAAAAATATTACTTTACAATAAAAATATACTCGGGAATTTTGATACAAATCTCAAAAGAGAATAAATATAAGAGACGAAGTTGATTTTAAAACGACTCTAAAAATTGACGACTACAGTACATGCGATATTTCAAAATTTAATATTATTTTTATAAATATTTCTTCATATTGCGGCAAGGCTATACTGGAATTATGATAAACTTTCTCAATTCATACAGATACAACGAAAATGTCAACTGATTTTGGAAATTATTTCACTTATAGCAAGCTAAATCATTAGCGCGAATTTTCCAAAAAATTACATTTGTGGTATTCCCGAGCGAAGCCGGAGCGGGTTGCTGCTGACAGAAACGGCTTATGCACAATTCTTATTACTATATACGATTACTGAGTAACTCAAAACTATACAATTTTAGACTATTTACTGACGAGTTTCTACCATTGAATGAAATGTGTGGCAAAAGAATAACCAGTCCAGACTTCAACCAATTCTTAAATTCTCTTTTCGTGTCGCTTAATTAAGCAAACAATTCAAGCAAAAAAACAGATCGTAATAGTAAAATGTCTAAATTTATGTCATCAATAAGAAGATCGGGATAAATAATATCAGAATGCCAGCAATAAGGAAAGAACACCATGTCCAAAATTATTAAGTTACTGTAATGATGATCATCTAAGGTTATTTTCAACAGAAGATTGATGTTTCATCTATGCCTAATGCACTGTGGGTGTTTGCTAAAAATATAAGGATTCATTATGGTCTCACCAGGCTGCAGTTTTCCAGTTGTACCTATGATTGTCTTATCCCTACTAGATATTTCCAATGCAATGGCCAGATATTTTTGGGTTCCTTTTTCTCCTAGCATGACGTACATTATTTTTCTGGTGTTTTGTTTAATGAGTGGCTGTTAACCTTTTAACCGACCACTGACTCTCAGTCAACCAAAAACGTATAACAACAAACGTCTCCGTAACCCCCGAACTAAAACCGAAAGAAGGAGAATGTTTAGGAGTGGAAAATTCGCGTATACATTCAAACATCGGACGAATTTCACGTCAAACCGGCAGGGAATAATAAATGTAAAGGATTTTCACGAGACGTTAGCAGCCAACGAAAAATTGTTTGAAAGCAAAGTGCTCTTCTGTGACCGCAGTACAAAAATGTATTCCAAAGATTTTCACAATTGAAAAATATCCCGCTTATATTAAAAATATTTTATGCATGAATATTGCTTTTTTGTGCCGATATGAAACCATTTGTGGTATTTCGTTAAAGATGGATTTATGGATAATATCGTGAAATATTGAAATTTCTATACACTGCTGACCTCAAGTTTTTAGTCAATTCTTCAATGGCTTTTCCTTCAAGTATTATTCGAGATTACTGAAACAGCAAAAGGGAACCTTGTAATTAAATTAGTTTGTCAAAAAAATATACACAGTGATGTAAAATAGAAATCCAGAGAAAACTAGAAAAATTGCCAGGGAGTTGCTACAGAGCCTAGACAAAAAAATTGGTTACAGTAACCTTTGGACAACTGCTGCAAGTTTTCCTTCTACTAATGTCTGGAACTCATCTCTAGGTTACGGTTAGGCACATCTACGTGAACGGAAAGACACGAAGGTCCAGTTTGGACCAGACCGCTGTAGAAGTGAGAATATCGTTACCATATGGTCGGTAATAAAGTGATCTGTTGTATAAGAAGGCATTATCTTAGATAATTATCAAAAAGGAAGGGCAGACAATTTTAAAAACATATATTTTTAAATTTGGTCTAAATATTTATAAACCTTTTCACATTATTCTCTTCCAAAGGGTCATTTAGATAAATATCCTTCAAAAATTATTAAAACAATAGGAGATTCCAAAATACAAACAATACCGGCAAATTTCCATTCACTTACCATCTGTTGTACTTCATCTTACAATAACGGTCATACGAGTATATACATACATATACAAAATAATAATATATTCTCAAGAACTTGGTAGTCGTTCATTACAAAAGCTTCACTTAATATTGTAAACGATACAATTATTAATCAACTGCGGAAGTTGCGAGACGAGTACAAAGAATATAGTACACTAATTAATAGTGTATTTTCATTATGACAATTAGGATTTTACAATTAATTGATTGTTTGTTGATATTTTATTATTCCATATTTTCAGCTACTAGTTTTTTTAGTCACATTTGTTGCTCAGAAATAATTGAGGTTTGTTCCTTTTGCAATAAATCAGATCTCTACAAGTGAGTTGATCAACTCGCGGCTGACAGCAAGGTTTTTGGTATTTACGGTGTCTACGGTTAGGGTGTTAAATAATGGGAGATAGAATTTCGATTAGTTTGATTGTTCGAGATTTCTAGCAAGTTTTGATGCAATTTAAAGAATGAGTTTTTTTATAAAGAGGAACAACGTGTTTGAAGACGGCATATTCCGCTATAGTAGTTTTTCGGCGATCTTTGACGTCGTTGAAAATATCAAACATACAACTACGAGAGTGAATTGTCATTTAGAACAGGGCTTACCAGCGATCTTACGTTTTGCGGGGCCGTAGGGCCCGTCCCTGAATGTTTGGTTTTTAAAAAACAAACATCGGAATATATTAAGTTCCCTTTCAAGAATGAGACCACACGGTGTTCAGAAAATTATAGTGCATCCTACTTTGTAGCTACTAATTGTCTTCATAAATATTTTCCAGTGGTATACAGTGTCAGACCGATGTAGGTGGTACGACGTCCATTAAGCATATAATATATTGCCCTTAAAACCATCGTAAACACATGTAGGTCGGGTAAAGACAATATCCACCGAAAATCCAGTGTGTGCGGCTGGTAATTATGGAAGTTAACCTCCAAACGTAGAGCCAATAAATCGTTTTATCGGCGGCGATCTAGTATGTCTCGAGAACAATACCAAAAAGATCTGCTTACAATGGTCTATATATTGCGCGACTCGGCAAGCAGCAACTCTCCAGACAATGCCCTGTTGTACACAATCATTTTCGACGTGTTTTGTTTTGTTTAAATCCACGTAGAAGGCGTGGATAAGAAAAGTCTAGAAAGGGTTCACGCTTATCAAAAGATAAAGGAATGAACAGCTATTCAATAAATTGGAATTGTTTTATCTATGTGTCCACCAACTGACACTAATGACAGTCGTCCTAAGGATAAACAATCATTTTAGATTTGTAGTTTGGTTGTTTTGTATTGATTTTAAAATCCTTTTTATTATAAACAGTCAGATATAACTTTTAAAATACCTAAGCAATGGGGTGTTAAACTTAACAAAAATATGATGTTTTCTCTATGCTAATAGTTAGTGGTGGATAAAATCATAATGGGAATCGATTATTTTTAATATTTTTATTCTCACAAGGTTTTTATGCCGATTTGAAAATTCAACTTTTGGACGATTTAAATAATCCGCCATTCATAATGTGACGTATGCTCACTAAAATAGAAGTAAGCTACATAAGGGTTGACATAGGACCACAATTCCGATGCGATGAAGTACTTATAAGTTATACTTATGTCATATTGCTGTTATAGTAACATAGGAATTGTTTTTTTCCTCCCATCATCGAGTGTTGAGTATACTTTGTCCATGTCCATGTTCAAACTAAAAATCAAACATACACACACGTATACAATTACTTACATAAAAATGATCTTCACAGAAATAGTAATTAGTTTTAGTCTGTTTATATTTGCTTCTAGCAGCCTCAAACCAAATAAAAATTTTGGAGAAAAACTAACTAAATTCAACCAAAAAAGTATTGACACAATTTTTTCATAATATTGAAACGTCAGGCTTGAATAAACTGTAAACAAAACCAAAACACTCAAATATATTATAGACTTTGACAGATCTTCAA
This sequence comes from Lochmaea capreae, assembly GCA_949126875.1. Lineage (NCBI taxonomy): Eukaryota > Metazoa > Arthropoda > Insecta > Coleoptera > Chrysomelidae > Lochmaea > Lochmaea capreae. The sequence continues at coordinate 15,719,234 of OX421397.1, read as the reverse complement.
ACTTCAAATTCGAATGGCATTTTGTAACTGGCTATTAGTTCATAAAACATCTAAATCAGAAATATTTAGTGAAGTGACGTATCTGTAGTGAAAGTTGCGAACATTTAGGAATTCTTAATTTCCAGTTTTCTCCTAAAATATTCGGTTTAAAAAATTTGTAAATTAATTTTTGCAAAGTAGTACCAGCAAACTTTAATAAAATACCAAAAGCCAGATACCGGTTTAACACCCCATTGAAACAATGTCTCAAACACGATCAAAATAACCATTAATAACCACGTGTTTGCAAAGAACGCTTGTTTATCATCATATTCATCAGGGCAACTGTCACACTCTTTTCGAGCGATTCCGTTTCAAATAAATATTTAGGTTTATTTTAGGTCAACATTTGACTCAGATAGTTTAACAGAGTTGCCATATCACTTTCAATAATTATATACTTCTTGACGAAATAAAATATTTTTTTGATAACGAAACCCGAAGTCACTACTTGTGCGGATTTTGAAAAAGTGGAAACTTTTTTGAGTATACTCCTGTTCCAGAGTCTGAAGATGAAGATTCAGAAGAGCTGCAGCTTCAAGTGAGATATCGAATGTAGTAAAATAACTTGAGCTAAATTCTCTGTTAAAAATTTAATCAAATCAAATTTTGTTTGATTGAGTACAATAAGTTTATTTTCTTGGACTATTAATATTTAAAATATACAAAGGCAATTATGAACTTAAAACTACTTATAAGGTTACAAGGCACTACATAGTTCGTCGTACAATTTGTAGATATTTGACAATTTTTAATGTAAACTGGTTATTCTAAGTTCTTTATTATAATGGCAAAGTTTTTCTATGCTTTCCTTGGTACGGAACCAGCATACTAGTAATAAATTGTACTAGCTTTTGCCAGCGACTTCGCCCACTGTATGATTGGTCGGCCTAAGGTCGATAGGCGTGTTGGGGCTAGTACGTCATACTGCATTACACAAATGAGAGCAGTCTTTACAAATGGCGCGTAAAATTTTATGTTTAAAATGAAGATTATTTAATTTAATACATGATTCATATTATAAAACAAATAAAAAAATACAATTTTATCATATAGTAGTTTTTAGTCATGGAGATCACGATTATACTGTTTTTGATAATTATGTAGTTGTATTTCTCATTGGAATATAACCATCTTGGAACTATACTACTGAGCCCAACACAAAACGAATAATTGAAATCGGTTAATAAATGAAGAACTCTAAGCAGAAGAGTTAAAAACTTCCTCCTTTTCCAGAAGTCTGTTAAAATGTAGTTATTACAGTATGCCATTCAATTTTATACATTTGGCTGAATTAGTAATAAGACCCCTTTATTTCGTTGTTCCTTAGATTACCGACCAAACCTAATAATTTAAAACGTTGCCGACAAGTGGATTACCGCTTTTATCAAAAAATCCTCATTGTATTTGAAAATCTACTTTAATTCCAAGAAATTCAACACTCGTTTTTTACCTGCCAATTTGGGTTGGTGCTGCAAAAAATATAAAATTACCATGTGAAAACCTACCGATAGAAATGTCACTCTCAGCCATTGTTGTACACTGTCGTATATTCAGTAGCGGCTGTAACGTAATAGAAGAATGTTATATACCTTGTACTATCGTTTTGGGTGAATCTTTAAAGGTGTATTTTATCAAATGCGGCATTGTTGAGTGAAATGAAAAGGTGGAGCAGTAGTTTCGAGCGGTATACTTATAAGTTTCATTCGGAATTGTTTGCGACAAAGTATTTGGAATAAAGGTTTAAGATCCAATAGTTTGATATTATATAGTTAATTGTTATAGAAGAAAGCCCTGAAAAACATTTTAAAGTTTTTTTAATCCACCGTTAGATGAAATAGTTTGCAATAAAAACAGTTTACTTGGTGTAGATTACTATAAAATGGAAATGGCTTAAAGATACTTTAATATTATATATATATATATATATAGGCCAAACATTCCGTGTCGGAATAGGGCCTGCTTCATGTCAACTTGAAGCTCTTAGATTCTATGTTTGCGGTGAATCACTCCGCATTGATTAGCATACTGGATATAAAATGTATTGTTCCGTTAAAATAAGTTAAGTCTCTTCGCGCTATTTATTGTTTTGTTCCACAGCACTCTGTCTTTAATAGTCTTCCTCTGGTCAATGAGATTTAGTCTTCTCACATCTTCGTATACCTGCTCTAGCCATCTGAGTTTTGGTCTTCCTCTTGGACGGTCTATTGTAGGGACCCAGCTTGTAATTTTATTTAATACGTTTTCTGGGTCTCTTCTTTGGATGTGCCCGTACCATCTGAGCCGCTGTGATTTTATAAATGTGATTATATCTTCTCCGGTTAGTATGTTTTTAAGCTCCAAATTCGTTAATTGTCGGTACTCTCCATCTGTAATCTTTTTTGGTCCCATTATTCTCCTAATAATTTTTCTTTCGAAAATTCTTAGCTGCTCTTCGTTCCTTTTGGTAAGGCACATGATTTCTGCCCCATAGGTTACTACTGGTCTAATAGTTGCTTTGTACAGATTTATTTTCGTTTTTCTGCTAAGATGTTTATCCTTTAAGATTTGTTGGTATTTCCAAAAAGCTCTGTTTCCTGCTTGTATTCTTTGTGTTACTTCAATACTTCTATCAGTTTTGTTGTTAATATTGATCCCCAGGTATTTAAAATTGTCTACTTTTTGATAAGTTTTGTCTCCTATCGTGATTTTGTTTAAATTGCAGTTTCCACTTCTGGAGCTTAGTAAGTATTTGGTTTTATCTTGATTGATGTGTAGACCTCTTTTACGAGCTTCGTTTTCTAGCTTTAGTGTTGTTTCTTCTAGGGCTTTTTTAGTTCTTGCGATTAGGGCTATATCATCCGCGTAGGCTATGAGTTGTACCAAGCTTTGTGCTATAGTCTTCTGGGTTCCTAGGCCATTGATTGCGCCTTCCAAAGCAATATTGAATAGAGTTGTTGAAAGAGCGTCACCTTGTCTAACTCCTTTTTGTATATCTATTTTATCTGTAACATTGCTAGGTGTTAATACTCTTGCCCGCGAATTTTCCATGGTCATTAAACACAGTTGAATTAGTTTTGAAGGTATTTTCATTTTCTTCATTTCGCGTACTAATTGCCCTCTGCTTATGCTGTCGAACGCCTGTTTGAAGTCAATAAATAGTATATGAAGGTCAATATCATATTATATACTTTAATATTGAATCACCGAAAAAATGAGAAGTGTGTGATGAAAATTTAACAAGACTCACTGTATTTGTTCTGAATACAGCTCTGGTTGTTCATTAGTTTATTTAATAATGATTACCGTTTATGCTCAACAGCTCGGTTTTCGGTTTTTCTATTTCAAATTTTTACGATCATTTTTAACGTCGTCGGCAGTTAGCTGAGCTTTTTCAACAAAATGAGATCATTAGTAAAGAAACATGATAGTTTTAACACTGCCTCACCCCAAGTTATGTTGTTTTTATTCAAATGCGGTCGGTTTGAAAGGGTCGAAAAAACCAACTTTAAAAATAGTTAATAATCACTTTCGGTCTGAAAGACGATTCCAGAAAGTTTCTACCATTAATAGTTCTACTAAATATGTATAATGGCTGTAGCTTGTTATTAGAGATGTACTTTATGATTTACGGAAAACGAAATTTGCCAAAATGCTTTTCAATGCGGGAATAATATGGGAAACTTAAGTAAACACACTATATACAAGCAGCTTGAAACAGTCGAGCATCAACGTTGAGTAAATAGAGGCAGCTGCAGCCATATTGATGCGGTCTAAACAGACTCCCCGAACTACTCAACATTATTCCACCTGAAGTTGACTTGATCAGCTCTTATTGGTCGATAGCAGCTATATATCGGGATCAGTACATTCTCAGCTCAATATCTTGTTTTCACTTGCCACTTTTTGAAGTAGTAATTTCTTTTTAGCCGTCACTACCAATAAAACGCCTGTCACAGCAATATTTTGTACTCATACCAACGTCAAAATGTGGTTCTATTGACGCAGAGCGAAAAATAATTTGATTTGAGTATATCCCATCACTACTTAAATCATGGTAATTTTCGTGAAATATTCCACACACTTTCCCCAGGCTTTCGTTTATTGAATTCCATTGCTTTTGTGCTCCCAAATGACAAGTACTGCTTAAATGGGCGGGTCTGTGTCTTGTGATCTTGTTCAAAATACTTAACGTTGAGAAAATGGTCAGTTTGCAAGTAGTGGTCTTTATACAGAAAAAGGACGGCGCTGAAGCAGGCGGAGAAGGCTCTAAACTTTTAGCAGTGCCAACAAAAAGTAACCCGTGCAATGCCGAAGATTGCCGGCTGTAACAAAGTCACTTCCTTTGGTAAAGCGCGTTCGTTCGTTATGCTACTCGTCATGATATCTAACTTAGATCTCCATTACTTTCTATAATGCTCTTCAGTTACGAGAACATATTATTTATCGTCATACATTTTCTATGACGATGTAGACGATATCTTTTGCACTTTATTACCCTGATTAATTATAAGTAATTTTATTTTAAAAACGTCTTCTCCGTCTAGTTTAATTAATCTGCTACGTCAGTTAAAACTGACTTAGTAATTCTGATTCAAAAATAAAAAGATTACATTGTAAAAAGGAAATTTCGAAAAGGTTTATTAAAAATTCAATATTTTCAGTAACTTTTTACTCCCAAAGTAAACAGATGAGCGTACTAATTAAATTACCGACTTTAAGTCATTTTTTAAACATTTTTACGAGAAATATTATACGAATAGAATATTAAAACTCTTTAAAAACTTTTTAGAGTTACCAATTAAGTTATAAAATAATAATCGTCTGTAATGAACATAAAAACTTTTATGAGTTCGTTTCAGCTACAATAAATCTTACATAACACAATTAAAACTACATAACTTGAGCTATTTTTTACGATGCTTAATTAGTTTTATAGCTGTGAGTTCTGGTGGAAAAAAATTTTTGAACCAGTTGGTTCCTTTGTAAAATGTTCAATTATCCAATAAATTTTTTGTTATTTTGAAATTCGATTTTACTGTATAGTAAAGCAATTATTCAATTAAATCATTAGCGACGACATAAATTGCTTTTTAATTATGCAACTACCATTTTATAGAAAAATACCAGTAATTCAGTTTGTTATCATCCAAATAGATGTTGTTTCACTCATTAATACTTTACAGCTTATATACCAGGTGATCAGCATACATTTTTTATGAATTATTGACTTTTTAAAAAGGCATTCATCACAGAAATTGTCATATTTCATACTATTATCATTTGGCATTTAACGTGATTTTAAATGGATGACATTTAATTATTAAACTCACCTCTATATTGCGTTGTTTTTATTTTTATATTGTCAATAATTATTAAAAATTTATATATTTAGACTCCGTTTCACATATAGATTAGATTAGATTTTATGAGGTGGCTTTCGGCCTAATCCACTGCGACCTTTTCAGATCTATTGTGGTCCTCTCAAACTCTAGATTACATTCTCCAGCCTGGCTCTTTTTAAAAAGTCTATTAGCGTGGAGACTGAACCTTCCATATAGCTCTCTGCCACTGGCTTTTCTTCGCCTAATGCAAAAAACCGCACATTTGCCAGGCTATCGCACTGACATAGAATGTGTTCCGCCGTTTCTTCTTCTAGGTGACAAAACCTGCACGTATCTTCGTTTGTCAATCCCATCAGCTTTAAATGCCTATTGAGCTTACAGTGCCCCGTTAACAGACCCACTACAGCTTTAACAGTTTTCCTGTCTTTGGCCATCAGATCTGCTGTAAATTTTGGCGAGTGTTCTAATATGAACTGTTTCGCTTGCCTCTGTCCTGGTGAGTTCCTCCACCATTTCAGAGATTTGTGGGAGACCCACTTCTTTGTTTGTTTCCTTGTTATGGCTTTTGCAACGCCGCAGAAGGGTTCCGGTCCAACGAACGGCATTGATGAGCCTTGCTTGGCCATTTCATCTGCTTTTTCGTTGCCCTTATGCCCCTCGTGCCCCGGTACCCAGGCTACCGTAACATTGCTACGCTCACCCAGTGTGTTTAGGGCCCGCACACAATCCCATACTAGCTTAGAATTGACCTCTACGGAGTTGAGTGCCTTTAGCGCTGCTTGGCTGTCTGTGAAGATGGCAATTGAACGATATGTTCTCTTCTGCCTTTTAATTTCTTCCACACAGTGGTGAATCGCCGTAATTTCCGCCTGGAAAATTGTGACGTTCCTTGATAGGCTTACTGGGAAGGCTATCCCTTGCTTTAGCCCTACTATACCGGCTCCTACGCCGTCTAACGTCTTTGACCCGTCTGTATACCAAAAAACATCTGCATGTATGGGTACACCTTTTCCGTTTCACATATAAGAAGAAGCCGCGTTAATTTTGTCAACTGTCTTGCGCAGAAATTTAAATCGGACTTGTTTATCTATGTCGCCATTGGCGTTACAAACGATTGTATGTGAAAATATCTCAAAAAACACAAAGAATTCCCAAATATGTTTTATTTAAAGTATACGTATGATAAACGCATTTTTAATATTCTAGTTTTGTGTTAAGCTACAAAATGTGAAAACTTTACGTTACTGATTCGAAGTCGAATGTCAATTTTACAATATGGCGCTGGTTTTGACATTAAGTTCGCGCATACGACTGTTACTTCACGTGGGCTCTTCTTACGTGGAACGCGGAGAATACATAAAAGACCATTGATAAAAATTATAATTTATTAAAGAGGTGCTTTTCCTTAATATGTTGATTGGATTTGTGCTTCAACTAGAAACATCTGTAGGTCTATTAACTACTAGATGACTGTTAGTCAGTCTTATGTGATCGAGTCGCAATCTTTCAGCCATATCTTTCCAAGAGATTTAATTATTATTTTATTTGTTGAACCATTTTAACATAAAACGTACATTGAGCAAAGTTTGGCGGTAGATATATTTGAAAATTCATACAATGCAGATCTTAGTGAGTAAAGGTTTCAGTTTAACTAAGAAGCCGCCCTTCGAACAAGAGTTCAGAGGTAGCAAAAGTATCGGTTGACGTTTTTTTTTTTTTTCGAATATCGTTAAGTGTAGTCCTCGGCCCCAAGTTTCGAGTAGCTGGTAAATATAGGGGGACAAAAACTTTTTTTCGCCCCAAATTTTTCCACCAAATATAAATTATTTAACCAAGTGATGAGAAATATACATCATGAAAAGTTATTAGTGGGAATTTCAGTGGAATTTGTTCAATGAAAGGGTTCGACATTTTTACAGAACGAGAAGTATAATGGTAACCTTGTTTTTAAACTAAGAGGAGCCATTTTAAATTACATTGGCATTTCTGTAGCACAGTGATTGGTCAGATTGCCGCCCGTTTCACACAGCTCTTTTGATACAACATTTGTTAGTTTTGCGTTCATATGAATATATTATTACATCAATCTTTATTAGGTACACCTTTTTTACGTTTGTTGTTTTATTGTCTAGCAGAACTTTAGAAGAAAAAGGATGCCTTTAATAATAGCTACAATTTTATGAAATTCTTGGCTATTGAAACAGAACAATAGATTGTCAATGTAACTGTGAAATATGTTTAAAAACAAATTAAAGAAAAGTTTTTATACTTGGTTGAATCAATTGGGCCTCAAAAACGTACAATGCTCACAAGAAAATCAACCATGTTTGTTGAAGTATTTACCAAGGGTAACCTAATGTTTCGATGATGCGTTTTTGAATATCGAGAATGTGGTTTAAGTCTGTTTTATATTTGTTTTGAACTCGACATTTATTCGAGTTTAATATGTTTAAATAGGAGAAAAGTATTTTTGCGATGTACCTTATATTCACGTGGGCAGACATTCATTTTTTTATGTTGGTGAACAAAGCAAGATTGTGCTGAAATAATTGTCTTTCGTGTATTATTCAAATAACAAATGTTGGTGTACCTACATTACTTTTTTTTTTGATGACTCAGTCAACATTTGTCGTAGGTGTCATTTTGGCGATTGAAAAGAAACAGAATCACAGATAATGATAAATGATGATAACTTTACGCCACACATGGTGTCGAATTTTTTTATCAAGAATGATTGATTAACAATGGTTATTAATATTTCATCTTACCCAGCTTGAGCTTAAAATATAAAGATGTAACTTATTTAGTTCTTCTCATTTAACTACTGCGTTTTGTTACTGGATTTTGTATACTACTATTCCATAACTATTTTGTAATTAAGAACAAGGTATGGCACATGCTATTATATTTTTGTTCTCCGAAATTATTAGCTCTAGGAAAAACCTTTTTTTTCTTGTTATATAAAACCGAAACCATCGCAAAATAATTATCAAAATAAATTCATGAACGAAGGAGTTATAAAGAGTGTCTCAGGACTTATTTGAAATTATAAAGTTCTATAATTATCATCTCCCAAGTTTTTGGTATAAAGTCTTAGAACATCCTGTTAAGCCACAAAAATCGCTACTCTTATCAAAAAATTTAAATTTAAATTCATTCTAAATTAAATTGCCTGTCTAAGTGAATTGTATACCCCATCAACAGATTCCAGACCATTTTTTTTATAAACAAAAGTAAAATTATATTTTCTCTCAGAAAAAAAATTCGAGGGTAGCAGAAATTGTCACTTGAACAAACCCTCGCAATGTTTTCACTCTCTTGATTCTCGATTGTTTGGCATGACAATAAAGTTTTTTTTTTCAATTGAACGTGTATTACGTCTGGAACGGGATATTATAATACAACTAAGTAAATAAAAATACAATCAACTTCAGACGTCTGAAACAGTCAATAGATAATAAAACCCACGATTACAGAAATAATTCATAAGTATGTCAATTGATTATCCACCGTATAGAAATAATAATGAGAAGTTCGTTAAAATTGCGATTTGTTCCCACATATATTCTCCCATCTCGTCTTTAACAAAGGCAGTTTTACGTAACGTTACACGTAACACATCTCATTTTACCGTAATCTCAAATATCTCTCCCGTTTCATAATCTAAAACGAGCTTTCCTCCAAATATCACAGGAAAATTTACCTCATTTTCTCTGTATATCGTTAGCGTTGTTCAAAAGTTGCGTTTATGTTAGGTTTGGGTTGGTTGATTTGGATACAATAGAGATCAAAAATTTTAGACATTTTGTCTGTGCTTTAATGTAATTATATCTATATCGTTTTTAAAAGGTAGGGAGGCTGGAATGATTAATTAATTTTAAATAAACATTAACATGGAAACTCTAATACATTACAATACCAGAATTTTGTAAATTGTTGAAGACTTCAACAAATTTTTGTATATAAAGCATGAAAATTTGATAAATTGTAGTTATTTGAACACAGGTTTTAATAAAGAGTAGGGTAGCTGCTTCTCAATAAAAATGGTATATTTCACCACTTACCTATCTTATTAAGAAGCCGGTCACTTTCCTATCTTTCATTGAAGTTGTACTCATATTTTGGATTAATTGAGATTTTTATGACAGGCCGCTCTCCGCATTCCGCGCTCAAAGCGGTTTTTGACGTCAAAGATTATTCGAAAATTTGTCATATCGACATTAAATGCAGATGCTTGAAACGAACTATATTTACTCTTAAACTCTAGCCATTATCGCGAAATATAAAATCTTTAAAACCAAATGAAATATCTTATATTGTGTTACACCCATAATCTGTTATTTTAGCGTTATTTCACTTTCTTTAGGTGTCACGTATAAAATTATACGATAATAATTAGGCATTTATATATATAAAAAATTGTGTTTAGCATGGCAGACGTGAGAAAATATGTTATGGTTGTTCCCCTTTGAGTTTTAACATGAAAATTATTGAAGTATAATGTGTAATTTCCGTTTCTAGTTAGAACAACTTGCTAGTAACTATATTCGTTTTTTTATTGTGGAAGGCAGAGAGGGAAATAAATTATCCTTTAATCAGATTTTCACAGCAAAAATTACGTGAGAAATTAGGTTTTTGTTCAACATAGATCTTGAATAATATCTTTTAAGTGAGACGAACAAATTCAATTTTATTTAATGTTTTGAAGATGATTTTTGGCCCATTTCATCTTCCTCTTTTATATTCAATTGAAAGGAACGGGAAAGCTCATAAAATCTCCTTAAAAATCGTAATCCCTGAGTAAAGAATCGAATAATCACTCAATTGTGTTACTGAATTATTTCATCGGGATATTCTTCCAGAGATCCAGCCAGAAGTAACTAAAAAAAATCTTTTTGTGCGGAGAAAAGAGAATCCATGGATAAAAAGTCTACTTGCGATTAGTACTTGAGAGCGGTTTTCCTGAAACTCCAGAGCAGAGTCAGCTCTTACAGATTTCTACTTAAAACAAAATGGGTCAATAGAAAAATGTATGTTGTTAATTTTTGGGACCTTATTGTATGAATTAACAATTCTAGTTTTAAAAATCTTGTAGGGTAACTATGACTCAGTTAAATTGTGAATGTGTTTTTGAAACAGACGGCTTCCAAAGTAATTATATAAGGAAGAGTCAAAATTTTGTGTTTTTTTTTTAAAAATTCGCAATGTATTCTACTACTCAATGCAGTTGAAGAATTATTCTGCTGAGAGATATATTTAATGGCAAAACAGTCAGAGAATACATTTTTTTATGGAGTGTCTATATTTACAGCTAATTAATGGGCATATCGTCAAGATATGGACCAAGAAACTATAGACTTTAATAACCCTCTTTTCATATCTTAACTACTCCAGAATACACTAGTATCATCAACAAAAAAAGTGACATCGTTAATAACGATGTCGAAGAATTTGAGTATACCACTACGTACTGATAGATTCGGAAACTTCACCATTTGCCCGTACAAATTGTTTACCCTCAAATAAATTCTACTTTTTTATTGACATTCCATGATTAATTCCAATCAAAACCGATCCTGTACAGCCTACGTATCAAAAGCTTCATTTTGTTAGAAGGAACAAAGAAGAATTACTTAATTAAATCATCCGTAAAATGGTGGGAAAAATCCACGAGTGCATTTTTGATGCAATTAAGAAAGTATTAATTAAAAAGTTTCGAACAGAACCGTTCCACTTTCAGAAATTCAATTAACCACCGGAGGTCGGCAACGAGAATTTAATCATGGCAAATGAAACTGAAATTCCATGATTCTGTCATCAGAGGAAAATTTGGCTTTGAGCTTTTTACTCGAACAATGAATTTTTCTTGGACTCGAAAACATTTATCTTTCTTTTTAGTTGCGGGAATGTAAGTAAGTGAATTCCAAAACTTTCATTCAAAACAGTAGATACCGAAACTGCGCAGTGACATGGTTTAGGTGTCATACTCTGGTTTTCAGAAGATTATTTCCAAAGTCTACCTCCACTACCTTTTGGAAAGTCAATTACCTATCAAAAAAGACGTCTCCATATGTATTTAAATATTGATCTATCTTCGTCTATTTTCCAATAAAGCAATTTAATTACGAAATAAAAATGTTGATTATTTTCTGTACACTTATTTCGGCAAAGCAGATTGTTATTTACTATAACGGCCTTACTATGAATATTGGAATGGTCCCAAGCCAACTTTATTTTCGGAAAATAAATTCTTGATACATATTTATGAGTTGGGATAGTCCCCTCTGTCCTTTGTATATTTTTACCGTAAGATGTTTTTTTTTGTCAGCTCTGGAGACCTGCATATAGGAAACATTTATGTAGGCCAACGTTTATATACAGTTTAATCTTTTATCTTATATATTTAAATAGGAAATTTTGTTTAAAATGTCACATCGACTAAATTTATTTTTATTTTTCAATGGAATGCAAATTTGTTTTTCTAATAAGTCTGGTAAAAACGGAAAAACGATAATATATTAGTAGATTTTCATATAAGTAGACGGGATCATCAAATCCATATCAAATTATGATTCATAATACTCGTATCAAATCGAAAAATGATTAAAACTAAATAATTTAAATTTTCATCTGGAATTTTAGATACATGACGTAAAAAGTAAAAATTTAATTTCATATTTCCGCACTTTTCATTCAGCATTTCTGTAATCTTCGTGGTTAAATTGGTTATGTTATTCAATTCAAAAATACGCATGTTTAGAAGCCTAAAAATCTTCTTTTTATAGTAAATTTCATGCTTAAATCTATTGAAGTTAACTGAAATATTATGCGGTAGATATAACAGATTCTATTTGATACCTATTCGTATATTAAAAACTCGATTTAAGACATTTGTAAATTGTTGGTTTTTCGTCATTCGGAGAGCACTGTTATAACCAAAAAGTTACAAAAACAATAGATCTAAAAAGGGATAGCCGCCTGTAACAAAATACATCACAAAGAAAACAAAAGAACCTAACAACAGGTACTTTTTAACTGTAAGCATAATACTAGCCACACCTAACTGAAACAAATGTGTATCGTTAAAAGTTATTGTTATTTTATATTCTTAACACTTGAAGTACACAGCAAACATAATTATGGGCTGCACCCCAAGTTACATGAAATTTATTCGTTCCTACTAACGCTTAACCCATATTTTCCACGTCCATAATTATAGTTTGGTGACTCTGATGGAAGTCAAGGCAGATAAAAACGAAAACAGTCCATTTTTCTGGCAAAGGAAAAGTTATTTGCAGAGAGAAAGATCTGCGTGTGTTGAATTTTCTAGAGGGATTTTACGCCTTTCCTGCGCTCGGATAATGTCGAAATCGTGTTTATAAATGATGAAATTCATAGGCGTAACATATTTTCTTTAAATACTGAAAAGGATTGAAGTAGTGTCAATCTCAATCAATTTTATAACAATAACGAAAGTGTGCTTGCTTATATTTTTTCTTCAATCTTTGGATTTTAAAATGGTATGATAACAATATAACAGTATAAAGAATTGCAGAAGTTATAGAGGAGCAGACAGTAATAGCGACCATTACTTAGTCATAGCTGCTTTAAAACAAGAGGTACCACAACAAAGAAAACCGAAAAGGGAGAGACAAAAATATGACACAGGGAAACTAGAAGACCAAAACACGGTAGAAAAGCTGAAACGAGAATTGGAAAGACGACTACAAAAAGAAAAAGCTGGGGAACAGACAATAGATGAGGAATGGGACAGGATAGAATTAGCAATGATAGAGGCAGCAGACCTTTGCTTAGGGAAACTAGAATACAAAAGAAAAGAAGAATGGTATGATAAAGACTGTAAAAAAGCATTATTAGATAGAAATAATGCCAAAATAGAGAGGGATAGAAAAATGACAGAAGAAACCACACAAAGTTACGCGGAGAAAAGAAAAGTAGCTAAGAAAATATGCAGAGAAAAAAAGAGAAATTTTCTTAAGAAACAACTGACAGAAATAGAGGAGCATCATAATAATAAAGAAATCCGGAGAATGTATCAAGAAATTCGAAAATCAAGACAAAGTATAGACACGCGAACAACCTTCTGTAGAAAAGACGATGGGTCACTGGTTGGAGACAGAAATGAAAAATTAAATATCTGGTCCCAGTATTTTCAAAGACTGTTAAATAAAGAGGAAATAGCTCAAATTCAAGGGGTTTCGGAAGAAGACGAATATAATGAGTTGGAAGGGGATACTCAAATAGAGGTAGACGAACCAATGGAGATGGAGGTTAAAGACATTTTAATGGAGCTCAAAAATAACAAAAGCGCTGGCAAAAATGGAATACCGGCAGAGATTTTAAAGCAAGGAGGAAAGGAACTCCATACCAAGTTATATGATTTGATAAGAAAGGTTTGGAGAGAAGAAAAGATGCCGGAACGCTGGAATGAAGCTATTATAACCCCTATACTTAAGAAAGGTGACAAAACTGTATGTGAAAATTACAGGGGCATTGCATTACAGGATGTGGCATATAAAGTTTTAGCCAAAATTATACGGAAAAGATTGAGAATATATGGAGAAATCATAGGGGAATATCAGGGTGGTTTTAGAACAGGCAGATCAACAATAGATCAAGTGTTTACCTTAAAAATGATCCAGAATAATAGCTACGAACAGAACCTAAGTCTGCATATGCTCTTCATTGACTTTAAACAAGCCTATGACTCAATTTCGCGTCGGAAGTTATATGAGGCATTGAAATTTTTAGAAATACCAGATAAGCTTGTGAAGCTAATAAATATGACGTTGTATAAGTCAAACAATAGAATTTTACTTGAAGGAAGTTTCTCAAGAGAACTTGAAGTCAAAAGCGGATTAAGACAAGGTGATCCACTTTCAACGGACCTGTTTAATCTTGTGCTGGAAACTATAATTAGAAAAAGCAATATACAAAGATCAGGAATAATTTATCATCATAGAGAGCAATGTGTAGCATATGCTGACGACTTGGTTTTGTTAGCAAGAACTAAGAGCCAGTTGGAAAATATATTCAGGAGACTAGTAAAAGAAGCTGGAAAGTATGGACTTATAATAAACGAGGGAAAAACAAAATATATGGTAATGCAATCAAAGGATACAGACAAAAACAATAGAATCACATTTAAGACTGCACAAAAGAATTATATGTTTGAAGAAGTAAAGGAGTTTGAATATTTAGGGGTGATAGTAACGAACAAAGCTCAGGAAGAAAAAGAAATAGATAAAAGAATAATAAAAGGGAATAGGGCTGTCGGATCCCTGAGTAGATTATTACGAGAAAAAAACGTTTCAAGAGCAGCTAAAATTCGAGTGTATGAAACTATTATAAAACCTGTTGTACTTTATGCATCAGAAACATGGACAATGACTATGCAATCAGAGAAAAAGTTGAAAATTTGGGAGAGGAAAGTCCTTAGAAAAATTTATGGATGAATAAAAGTAGAAGATATGTGGCGAAGACGAACAAACAAAGAAATAAGGGACATGTATGGAAAACCTACAATTACAAACCAAGTCAGAGCCCAAAGAGCCAGATGGTTAGGACATATAACCCGACTACCAGATCAAAGAATAGTAAAAAAGGTATTGTCTGAAGGAGAAGGAGTTACAAAGAGAAGGGGGCGACCCAGGAAAAGATGGATGGAGGAAGTAAGGAGTGACATAGAAAAAGTGGGAATATATGATTGGAGAGAAAAAGCAAAGGACCGTCAGAAATGGAAGCAAGTAGTGAAAAAAATAGAAGCCAGGGGCCTACAAGGCCTGTAGTGCTAATTTATATATATATATATGATAACAATGAACATCAGATTTTTTTAATACTAGAATATTTCTTTGTCTTCCATACCAAACGCCAGAAGAGTATATTCAAGTTCTTAGTAAGCGCGTCATAATGAAGAGGATCTTAATTCCCATATTAATCTTAGTAAAAAATTAAGAGGATTTAAAAAAAGAAATCTTAACGAAGGTATAAAATCTTATTTGCATTATAATTAAACCGTACTTCTTTAAAAATATATCTGTTACGTCTATGCTTGTATGTGAGGATTTATATGTATGCCTTACAAAGGAAAATGGACAAATTTAATACTTTGAAGAATCTTCTATTTTTACTACAAAATGTGATGGGCTTTTTCCATTAGGTAGGTACCTACAATATTTTTAAGATGAAAAATGTCATAGTTTGTTACATACTATGTATAATAATTATTGTTTTTAGTGCTATGGTTATTTCATTTATAGTAGATCTACAGGTTTTGTAAAAGCTGTTGATACATATGAAAAAAATTGTCTATCCATCATGTTGACTATCCAAATTAAGCAAAATGAAAGGAAACAGTAATATCTACTATGTAGGAGTTACCGTCAATTTTTTCTACATATGCTCATATGTCTCTGTAAACCACTCCTGAAACAGTGAGTTTTATTATGAATTTTTTATCATATAACAATTTGGCAAAGTGGATTTTTTGTCAAGATGAAGAAGTTTAAGATACAAACTGTATTCTCAATAATAGAAAATAGAAATAGCAGATGTTACATTAAATTCTTTTAACAAAAATAAACTTTTGCTGAAAAATCTTGCATATAACTAACGATACATAAATCTAATTCATTTATTTTCGATAAGCATCTATTCTCTCCAATGTATATTCATCGAAAAAAATAACTGGCAAATTTTCCACTATGGATACACACAAATACATCAAAAACATAACAGACCAATAAGCAAGGGCGACACAAACAAGAGAAAATCACATTAGCCATATATGAGATAGATCTAAGCACATAATTGACAATAACGTAATCGCATCTGTCGTCTTCGAGTGATCACTAACTCAGGTAGATGGATATACAAAAAGGACGAAACGTCTTTCATGTCATCCGGTCCTTTGACCGACACTCAATTTTAACAAATACACAAATTTGCTATTGAAACCACCGTACAGAGTCGGCTTTTAGGACAAAATTTGACACTAACTTAGTATTCCAAAATCTCATGTTTTTAATTCAATTTGTGTCTTCGTTCATTTAATAAAATTAACGATTGTTTTAACAATGTCAATACCCAAAACTCCGGTCTCCGCCTTGAGTCGTTCGAAGAGCCTGTGCGTCATAATAATTGCAATATTGCACTGGCACTACCTCTAATTGTCAGAATCTGGACTTGGCTTCGTCTGTCAGTCCCATCAACTAGATAAGATTAGATGAGATGGTATGAGGTAGCTCTTGACCCATTCCACTGCAACATCTTCAGATCTACTGTAGAGATCATTGTTGCCTAGTATGAAGCACGGATTTTTCTCATACTAGCATTTTTATACGCGTCGTAACTTCTAACCGAAAGGTCCGATTTGGATTGTATTTACCGTAATAGCCTCCAAGTTAGTAGAAAGTTTGGATAACGTAAATAATTTGAAAGTTTATTGAAGTAAACATAGCTAGATAGATTTGAATACCACATTCTCTTTTAATTCATTTTCAATTTCACCTACTCTTTCGATATATTTTATATCATTGAGTTATTGCATGATGAAATGTTTTAATTAATTATCAAATTTGAATCTTCCCAATATATATTTTAAAATCTCCGTATCCTTAATCTGAGGACCAGAGAAGATTTGAGACCTCGTCTTCTATTATTCAATTCAAAAGACGTTCCAATGCCTTGTTTCATTTCTGAAATTTCAATATTTAATGTGTAAATATCTCGCTCGTCTGCATATGTATCAAGCATCACACCCTCGAGGCTTTTTAAACAAGACAAAATATTTATAGCTACTTTATTTTTTATATTCACCGAGATACTAGACAGGGAATTTTAATTTTTAAATCTCATGCAGTCACCCTGCTGCAACTTTTTCAATTTTCCAGAACGTTTCGAGAATATAAGTAAATGTCTAGCGGTAGCTGAATTTTTAAAATTAACAGAAATATAGTATTATACTCGAGGGTAAAAGCTATTACCCGCTCGTTGAATGATATGCAGTAGATGAACAAATATTTAATAATGGAGCTAATGAAATAATTGAACTAAGAGTACATAACGTACAAAAAATGAATATCGTTTCGACTGCGCCAATTAATTTTTAAATATCCATGAAAATAAATATATCTCGTTTTGTAGCTTTTTGGCAATTTAAATACAATTAGAATCTATTGTTTGGAATGTTTTCTTAGTGGATTAAATAAAGTGCAGTAATAATCGAAGACCGATCCTGTAGTAGAAAAAGCAAAGAGACAAAACCAGGTGAAGTCTGGGGGACATTTACTATGGTGGTACAAAAGACAAATTCTGAATTCCCTCAGCTCAAAAAGTGTCTTTTGACAAAAATTCAAAGAGATCTTTGTGAGTGGAGACGCTGTGGTTCGGCCATTGTTGTTTTGAACCTTTTAATGGGAAGTGAGACTACCAGCGAGAGGAGCATTTAATGTGATCTTTCAAAATGGTCTCGCTAAATAATATATCATATCCATAAGAAGAAAAGAGTGGGGAAGATGTGTTGTACAAAGAGTGGCAGACGTCAAAATTATTGGATCCGGATGTGACATACCAATTATATTACAACAGTGGGATGGACACGATAAAAATTGATTTTGAAAGCTTTTTTGCTAACAGAAATTTAAACGAAATTGTTTATACCAAAAATTAGAGAAAGTTGCCCCGAACCAAACATCGTGTTATCAACTTATGGGCAGTCGGCATACCTACACACGTTCAAACTTAACAATCAACCTAGTATAGTAGATCATTTCTACAATAACAATACTATCATTCATGAATGATATGAATTATATAATTAGTTATCATTTATAATCAATTTATAACTTCCGCTTACCGCATGCATATTTAAATCATATTTGGAAAAGCTTTATGTCAATCACAACCCAACAATAAAAAAAATTAAATTCTTCTGTACCGTTATTTGAAGACAATAAAACATTCATTTTAACATTTTTTTAATTTACGTACACTTACAAAAAAATGTAGAAATATATATTTTGAAAAAGAATATAATAAATTTCATAAAACAACTTTGTTATTATAAAGATCTCACTATAAAAAAGCTATAAAAATAAGCGGTCATACAATTTACAACATATTATTGTTCTCTGTGAGTGGGTTGAATATATTTTTTTCAGATATTAGAGTTACATGTCCATATTTATTGAGAATAATAGAATGTTAGTAGGATAAGGGTACCTGTACCTTACACTACGCATACAAAGTTTCAGCAGTCTGCAGTCTGTGCTGTGTTACTTTTATTGAAGAATATTGATGAGTCTTATTCATTATCGATATATTCGCACAATCGTAGAAAAAAATATAAAATATAGTCCTTGGCGGCGTGCTAGAGGTTGGTACTAGTGCGATGTCAGCATGTTTTACTCGCACATATAATAAAACAATAAAACATAATTAATTGGAGATCTCCGGAGACTCAATCAAAAGATTAATAAAGCCCTACTGACTCTTATTTTTCGACCTAAATATAAGAAAAAAATTATCGATACCACAGTATCGTTTCGAACATTGTTTACAGTAGTCTGACTTCGACATTAAGTTGAAATCAGCTCTGCCTAATCTTCCGCCAATCGTTACATATTTCATACAGACCATCCTTTGTCGTTATAAAACCGTTTTCCACGTCACTGATATCGGATCCGGCTCGAAGGACCATCAATAAAACGTCTCGGAAGCCCTGAAAACCATTGAATTATTTTCATTTCTGATCTAACCCCTGCTATCGACCTTTTAGATTCGAAGAGTCGTTATTTTGAATTGTTGTTTTGTCTTAAGGGTTGCGCATTTTAACTACACAAGCACTATGAAAATAAATCGAAAAATTATCATTTCCTATCAAAACTATCATTAGTTATTGAGACTAAATTCTATTTCTGCATTCAATACATAGTAGAGAGAAGTAATTACATCGGTTCACTGGTTTGATTGTTATGGAATCAGTATCGCAGGTCACTAATACTTTGACCTACATTAAATGAAATGATTCGGAATTTTGAAAATATTATTCATTCGCGATATTTGTTTTCAATGTTTTTAAATCTGCCAATCTATAATTATCATTGTATTAACCCACTTATGGAATTGAGACTAAAAGTTTATGAATAATAAATACCAACAAATATATCAGCGGAACCTTTTAAGCAACAAAACAAGAGTAGATCAAGGACTCTATAGGGAAAGATCGATGAAAAACTACCCCGAAAAATACGAAATAGAGCCAAAGCGGATGGTCTGCTCTCTACCGATATAATATCACTTGTTCTCGTGTTTTCTTTGGTTCATCTTCCGCACTCTGCTTGTTTCCTGACTACATATTTTCATAAGCCGCGGTATCACAGCGGCAAGAGCTGTATTATTTTGTCCTGTGGCATTTGCTCTCGAATATCTGGAGAATTATATAGCCAGCCCACAGTGGGTCCGTGCTGGCGAGACGCGACGTTAACAGCTGGCTGTGCTCTACTACCTACAGGGGCGACCTCTATCATTATTTTCGTATACCATTTACCAAAGTGAAGATATACCTGGTATTCGGAAAAAATGTACCGGAGAAAAAAGACTTTAAAAAAATAGATTTGGGTAAAATGATCACGAAAAAAATAAACTCCGATCCAGGTTGAATGAACTGGTGGAGTAGAATTTCTGGGATTTGGGTAGATTGTAAATTATGTCCCAAGTACCTATGGTTGATAGGAAATCTATAACATAGGACATCTATAAATGAAAGATATATTCATTTTCAGACGCCAAAAAGGATCAAATCAACATCTACCTGGGTTTGGTAAAATCCTTTTTAAAATAGGAGTATTGATTTATTTAAAGATAAATTTGTAACATAAAAGTTTGTACTATATAAGTTGAGAACATTTATTTAGTTTAATTTGATCTTAAACGGCCCCTTCTATTATCAACCCATCTTCAAAGAAACGTAGTTGGAGTAGAATATTCAAGAGACACGACCCAGTTTTCTTATTTTTCAGAAGTATGTGTGTACACATGTAGGTATATGTGTCACCGACATCCTGAAAGATGGTTATCCTCAAACTTCGAATTAGCTCCTCCAAGTTTCTGTTTTTGTTATTCTCCCTTCCTCCGTTTTATTTTCTTATATTTTCTTTATTTGCTAACACCGAATGACAGCGTTAGTATAAACGTTTTGCCAAGTGGTATAAAGTTTTTAGAACCAATCAACAAAGTTTTATGTCTGGCAAGGATCAGCGTGGCTTTTACAGTTATTATTATTAACTTTTTTTCCACTTTAATTTTGGAATAAAAGCAACATCGTAAAACTCACTGTTTGCGTTTTAAAATTTACACTTGAACGCTGAAAAGATTGAAATCTGAGTCGATCCAGCTCTTCCTATCACTAACCACTTTAAACAATCGTCTTTTTTCGACTGACCACCCTATTTCAAAAAAGCGTTGTTCAATTTCTCTCCGAATTCACTGGAGCGTCGAGAATAAAAGAAAAAGGATACCACCATTCTTCGAGTTGTCGATTGCAGAACATGGTTTATCCTAGCTAAATAACATTCCTGGAAAATCGAATAAATTTGATTTTACAGTATTAACAAGCAGTGGTGTGTCCAAAAATATATTTCAACGAGATAAAACTGTTTGACAGCGAGCTCTATTCGCAGTTGCTCTGGAATAGAAGTGGGAAGAAGGAGTTGTTAGGATGTCGCGCTGAGTGTACAAATACCAGGAGCTGTAATACGCAGTTAGTTTGAGCTGCTAACAGCAAAATTACTGGAGAAATACTCCAGACGAAAAGGTTAATACCACGTTCTACTCACTACGCTAAATTGCTCTTGAAGCTACAGACATCTGGTGTCAGAGAAGCCATAGGAACTTTCTCTGGACACTGCTCACTCAAAAACCATCTCTGTAAGATGAGTAGAGTGGACAGTGGTAGTCACTATCTCCAATTGCAGGATAATTGCTCGAGAAACTTTAAAACCCTGGAACTTCTTTGTTATCTAATCTAATGTAAGTTCAAGGAAATTATTTTAATAAAAATAAAGGTTTGCTATTTAAGTTGCTTTTGTACACTATCTCCAATTGCAGGATAATTTTGCCCAAGAAACCTTAAAAACCTGGAACTTCTTTGTTATCTAATCTAATGTAAGTTCAAGGAAATTATTTTAATAAAAATAAAGGTTTGCTATTTAAGTTAAGTTGGCACAAAATATTTTTATGACAAGGTATTGTTGACGTTTACATTTTTTATAAACATACATTTTCTGGTAAATATATTTTAAATAATACAAAAATGATTACAAGAGATTATTAAGAAATGGAAATAAACTAATGATGTTATTGTTCAAAAAACGTATCGTGATTACTTTTGAATTACGAGTTTACAAACTGCAAATTGAAGCAGATCGTGATCGAAATAAAAAGGCGATTTATAAAAGATACATAAAAAGGATCTTTTTATCTCGATTTTCTCTGATTTTCATCCCTTATAGAAGCGCCCGTGATTGCAGAACGAGTAAAGGAGTTTTATTGACCAGTCATCGCCAAGGCGATTTCCTTTGGATGACCGGATGTCACCGGTCGCTAGATGATCGCTGCTCGGTTAACGACGGGTCATTCTTACGGATGTTTCCACGAAAACAGGTTTGTATGTTGAAATGCACCGAGGGTCGTCTGATTGTCTATTTTTTTGTTTAGATTGTGTCTTCCTTTGAGGCAATCCAATGCCTCATTAAGCTCTAGAGAGATCGGAGGTGGACGTGACCGAAAGATTTATTTGCACTCAGAACATTCATTCAACATCATTGCTATAGAATTCCAACAAAGTTCATGGTTGGGTATCAAATTTTGTTAACCATTCTCATTGGTATTTATCTAGCTGGTAACTAAGTGAAAACCTGATCTTTAACGTTTGACAAGAATCTAGATTGACATCAGCACATAAGAAACGTCAAATACTTCTGTCTACGCCGGTAGGAACAACATTTTAAAATGTTTGTAACCCTCATACATATACCAATCTCTAATTAGAAACAAAAAGAAATATGCAAGCGAAAAATTTACACGTCCAACTTTGCCAATCCTCAAATGAAGCTGTCAACCAGTCTAGTGTGACCTGAGCTTCACCAATATAAAAATAACTTTTCTAACGTGGACTTTCGCGATTTGCCAGACAAAATTCAAAGTTATCGAATATCGATTTTTATGAGATATAGATTATAATTTATAGGCAGTTTATTATCGGACCTAAATTGGGAAGCGCTCATAAAACTGTTGGATGCCTTTAGGGCAGACCCTTAACGAAAAAGAAAAATAAGGGCGAGGGAGTGGCCGAAGATAGCAGAGGACTGAATAAATTGGGTAGCTGGAATTTTGTTGTTTATTATTTTGAAAATATTGGAATGTGATATTTATACATATAAAATGCTTTGTCCTGAATGACTGACTGACGGATCAACGCACAGCCTAAACCGTTGATCGTAGGGACCTGAAACTTGGAGCGTGTGTTCTTTGTATGACGTAGGCATCCGATAAGAATGGATTTTCCGAAATTTTACCCTTAAGGGGGTGAAAAACGGGGACAAAGTTTGTATGGGACAATCTACTCTAAATCTTGCATAAACATTCCTTAACAGAATTGATGGAAGACGTGTTTGGTATTTTATTGAAACTCAATGGGGTTAAAAAGGGGAAGAAAGTTATTTTGGGGATAATTTGCATGGAAGTTGATATCAATACTTTTTGATGCTTTTGATTTAAATTACATAACATTTTGATACGATTGAAAACTCAATCCGATTTTATTCACTTGAAATCTTGGTGCAATGCCCTAGGGCCTAATTTCACGTTTTCGTTCTAATAGTATACTCCTTATGGTTATACCCTTATGAAATTGAGAAATTAGTAGTGTAAAAGGATTAAAACCAGGTTTTCGTATATGTTTAACATCTAAGGATTATCGGTAAATCTCGAGGTAAACTATTTGAAGAGAAACATTTTGTATGTATTCAATCAAGTTAAATCTCTTATGAGTTGTTATTGATTTACGAGCGTAGATTTTGTTGTTCTGAATTTAGTCGAGTTTAAGTATTAACTGTAATTACCTTAAAGTTTAGATTAGTGTTTCGACGACACAATTCCGAGCTTTATATTGATTAGTTTGGAACAAAAACCAAACCAAACTGGAGTATATTAATTTTTTTTTAAATAAATTGTAGCATAGACTTTTCATAGATTTTAATATCGCAAATTCTTATTAACCGTACGCCATCATACTTTCAGTACATTAAATGCATTATCTTTAGTTCCTTTTACTACCACGTGCGCCCTTTCCTACAACCACTACCGAATTAAATCTATTTTTTTAGCTTATCTTCAATTTCTGTGGTAAGCATAGCTTCTAGGACTACCCAGGATATTGTTAAAGTCCTTGATCCCCAGGACGACTTTAGGATACTCAATTCTTCCCCATCAAGAACAAAGATACTTCTGGTCAAACTCTAGAACACTTCTGGAACAACATCTTTAAGGGCACCCCTAGCTGCTCAACAACATTTCCTGCAGCCATGTGCAGCCTGGTGCAACACAAATATGGAGTTCAACAGGAAGAAAAAAATAAAACACGAGTATTTTAAATAGTGTCTTATCTATTAGAATTATATATTATAAATATAAAGATTATTTAACAAAAAATTCTATTTACAAACACAGCCATATATAAAAGTCTTGAAGGTCTCTTCTTAAAACCCAAGTCAATTCTTCCAGTCACTCCTTAAAGAGAAAAAAAAAATAAAATAATTCAAACAAAATTAAAACAATAACAAAATAATTAACACACGGAACACAATATTGATTATATATGTTTGTCAATAGAACATGCCAAAGGCATTATAAGCAAAAATTATTTTTTAATAAAGATGATATGGGATATACTATTAAATTGAAGATAATATATACTCGAATAAGGCCAACTTGTGCTGACCAGAGTTTAATATAACTTAAATATAATATGTACAGGTGATGAAGTAAGACGGGTTTTAAATAATTCCCTTACACGGCGACCCTGCCACTTGCTACGTATAATAATATTCAGATTCAGAAAAAAACGTGTGACACAGTTTACTTTGACCATTTTCCAAGAGTTTTAAGATAATGTCTGTATTTTCTAAAAAGCTGTAGATTATAAAATCACGATCCTAACTTTAGCACTGCGCAATTAGAAGTAAGTTTTTTCAACGAGAGATGATAAAAATGTTTAAGATGGAATATAAAAGTCTAAAACAATCATACTCAAGCTAACGGGTATAAAAATCGAAACAAATCAAATGTCCTTGAATTTTAATGCCTGAAAGACTTTGTCCTGTATTACAATAGGTCATAGCGTTGCTTGATATATTATGGAAGTGACGATTTTAGCGGATAGACTTGATTTAAATTGAATGATGTTCCAGTTTAGATTTGGACGTTAATCAAATAATAGATACGCATTTTTTATTTCATCAAGCACCAGAAAATTCGAATGATGCAATTTAGTCATTTTAAAAGGTATTGTTGTTGATTAGTTGATATCAAGTAAAAAAAATTTAAAACAATTTTAAAACATCCGGTTCAAAATAAATAAAAAACAATGAAAGGTTCGTATGGAGAAATCAATTCTAAGGAAATATTATATGTCCTATTTTTGTTCTTTTCTAATTCTAGTATTTTTTTTAGTGAAGCCATGTAAATATAAATACTAGTAATTACGTTAAAAATATACGAGAAAATATATTGATTGATTGCCTAAGGCACAAATTTTTTGAGAAAATTAAAATTAACTTTATTGAATTGAAAATTGGGTTCATTAAATGTATCAGGTTGCGACAAATACCCAATAATTCCATCATTCGATGAACAGTAACGAAAAAGTAATTCTTAGTCGAAACATATATAATATAAATGAACAAGAATTTTTTTTTAACTCCCACCCACATTATTATTTTCAATCTCATGATCTAAAATGGCACTTTGCACTTTTATGCAAGTGCTATTGGTATTTTGCAAAGTTTTGCTATATCACGAAAAAGTTATGGACCTATCGTGCTCCTTTTCATTCCAGTGAACATGTCTTTTCATTATCCTTGTAATCTGTGTGGCCTAAGCACAGTATGTTTTAACTGCCCAAATCTTGTAGTGTTTCCGAGCAATCCCAAGCAAGTTTGATTCCAGTACGTACGCCAAATACATAACAAATTTGAAAATAAAATAACATCAGAACCATGTTGGAAGTTTGTCTGGTATATCATGCGTCTAGGAGATATGTCAAATATCTGATTCTGTAAACATTCTTCGTCTGATCCAACGTCTAATGTTTTTTGCATTAAACGACTAGATTGGGAATTTTGGAACCGTTGGCGATATTCCATAATGAAAATTAGAGATTTGAATTTATTTTGTTTTCCAATGTTTCTACTGAATTAAACATCCCGTATAGTATAAAAGATCTGGTTTTAATCACACCCATGTTTATTTTTGATGTAAAAAATTTGCCGTTTGCCAAAATATACACAATAAGAATTTTTCCAATGTAAAATTATATATAAAATTGTTTCAAAAAATAGGTTGAAATTTAATCGACGATAAACTCAATTGTAGCTGTGATTAAATAGATTTATCGAATTTATTAGCCATTGTAGAGCGGATGAGCTTGTTGTGTTGGAACAAAGTTTTTTCATCGATTATTCAAAGCCGTTCGTGAATTATTGTTGATAGTTGTCAGTTGTTAGAGGCGGTATAAAGCGCTAGTGGGGGTATCTAATACAAAAATAGTATAAACCTTTTTATTAATTTTAACACATTATTTGCTTTCTTGAAAGTTTTGAAGAATGTTGAAGAATTCTGCAAATAAGGTGAGGTTACTTCTTCCACTGAATCTATATATTTTTTGCTGCACTATATTGAGCTCTTTTAATTAATCACCACAATTTTTAAATGTAATTTTTCTCACTTCGCGTAAACATATTTAAACTCAAAAGTGCAATCAATCAGCCAATAACTTTTCTATTTTAAAATATTTGGATGGTTATTAATCACTCGCATCAATTAAATTTGACCTATTATAACCCTCGAGTGTTTTCTGTTTTCGAGATTTCTTCCTTCAGAAGTTCGAAGGCTTTGTTGAGAAACCCTCAATTAATAATCCTCCACCGCAAAGTGTCAACCTGAAAATGTCTTAGTTATTTTAACACATCTGATGCTAACTCAATTTTAATCCAAGGATCTCACAAACTTCTTCGAATCAACTCTTTCTTCAAAACAAATTTATTATATGTACATAATATATGTATGTGTAGTATTACCGTTTGGAAGATATAAGAATATAATGATACACCCTGTATATGAACGTATAGATATTCTCAATTTTCCATTGTTAGTTTATATCTTCATATTATGACATACATAATATAAAAATAAGGTACGTACTTGTTCATTTATATTAATAATTATTATAATTACTGTGAAACCGATCGACTAATATTTTTTGATAATAATTATGGAAATATTTCACGTATCGCTACTGATAATTTTTTTTTCAAGTTAAATTAAAAAGATAATTCCACTGCCGTCAATTTGATTCATTGATAGTTGTAAAATTGTGAATTAATTCTCTTCTATAATGCTCGTTATAAGACACACTGTATATATTGATTTTCAACAAAAAATCTGCCAATTTAATGAAATATTCTTTCCCGAAGAGTATTGACGATTAAAATATCTATCTTCCGTGATAATGATCTCCTAACCTATAAATTAATCTAACCTCATCCTTCTTACGTTACTATAATTAATTTAATCATATTGCAAAAGCGAGCAGTTTTTAACCACACACTTATAATATTATATTAGATGATTACTTCAACATAATCTCCTTAACCAACAATTATTAGCAATTAGTTATTTAAAGAAATTTTATCAAAGTAGATAGGAATGTTTCTGTCATGAAGAACTCACTCATATATCAGCAGAATATAGAATGACTAACGAAAAAAAATGTATCATCAATAAACCAGCACATTAATCGATACTAGATTTGAATCATATAAGATTCTGTATAGTTTATACGAAGTCAGTTGGAACAGTCCACAGGTTTATAAATACTTATATAAGTCTATGGAATCACCCAAAAAAAATACAAAGGACCGTTTGTTGGCAACTTGAAGCACCGATAAAGTGGTTCTATGAATTTTTGGGAGCTCTTCACTAGAATTATATAAATAAAAATATAACAACTTTTAGTATCATATACGTCGTCATAATTTTTTTAAAAGACGTTTGAAAATAAAACTACGTACCTGCTAAAAAACATCCGCTACGCCCACAAAGGATGCGGCATACTCGTCCTGGAATCTCTGGGCAAACTTGAAGAATGTTGGAGGAAGGGTGGTAGTTTCCCCGGTGGTGGAGGTGGAGGCAAAGCAGGACTCCTTGATCGATCCAAGTGACTAGGAGTTGCCGTAGCATATATATTTACAGAACTCCTCTGATGAACACACGGTCTTCGAACATCCGGCATGGCGAACTGCAACTTTTGCCAAAACTGCCGATCCCCCCATTCGATCACTGTATTAGTTTTTAAGTACAACCTTAGATCCGGATCTAAGTCCCTTTGAGGTAGCTCCCCGGTCACTACGAAAATCAGTCTACGTCTGCGATCTTTTAAAACTTCGTGTAATGCACTTTTAAACTCGAATCTACACCATTCGTTATGAATAAAGTTTTTAGATAAAATTATAATTGTTCTTCGCGACGATTCCACGGCTTCTATAATTGTATCCGCTACGTACGCCGACACGTTGAAATCCCTATAATGCAAACATAGTCTATATCCCGGATCTCCCGATTCTAATCCAGGCGCTAATACTTGACTGACGAATCCTTCGTCTTTCACACTATAACTCACATAAGCGTCGAAAAGTCTGTCTTTGTCTTGTTGTTCCTCGAACGCTGTCGTTTTGTAACACATTCGTAAACCGCAACGCGAATAAATCCATACTCTGAGTTCTCTGCGGTAATAAAACGCTCCGCATACGATTACAACGCTCGCTATAAATACGCACATTGTTACTAATAGTAACGGTAGATAGTCATTCATAGCTTGAGTTTCGACAACGGCTCTGTTGCTACCTGTGAATACGTTAACGCACGACGTGCCGTTAAAATCCGACATATTAGGTCCCAGAGCTTTCGTAACGTTGTTGTACATACACATTATCTTATTTGCATCAACAACTTTGCCGTAATTCACCTGGAGCCACGTTTTGAACTTTGATACGTAGTTACAGTCGCAGGACCACTGATTAGAGGCGAGACCGATCTCGACGAGATATGGATTCAGGGTAAATTGCCACACTTCGAAAGAATATAATCGGTTGTTGTCTACGCGTAAAACTTCGAGTTGTTTTAATGGAAGGAAAGTTCTATTGTCGATGAAGTTGATGAGATTTCCTTGTAAATACAGTTCTTTTAAATATTCTAAGCTAACCAGTTCGAATCCTAAGAGTTGCTTGATATTATTATTCTCTAAATGTAATATCGTAAGTCTTTTTAATCCACTAAACGTGTGATTGTACACGGCCGCTATGTTTGAGTTGTTAGCATACAAAACTTTCAAGTTCTTTCGTCCAATAAAAGCATGACTGGATAGTTCTCCGAAATTATTTCCGTCCAAATAAACTTCAGTGGCGTCCATGGGAATTCTACTGGGCATTTCAGTATAACCTACTCCTGAGCATTCTACAACATTGGCTGACCATGAGTCATCGTGATAACAAGTGCAGTTAGTAGGACACGTCATTTCGCAATCACAGGCGTCAAAATCGCAACAATGACATAATGCGAAACAGTGAGTTTTGTAAGTACAAAGAAACTGCGAAGATTCTGCTTCTATTAATGGTAGATAATTAGTTTCTCTGTTATATAATAATTTACAATAAATACTTTCCAGATCCATTACTTTAGGATGTTGTCGTAAGTGATCTAATTTGTTAATTCTTTGCAACCATTCCATAGTACAGTCACATTGAAAAGGATTACCGCCGATATAGAATTCTGGTAAAGGTTTTTCAGGATCCACCGGAGTTAATCTTAAAGCATTCAAATCCATAGAAATGATTTGATTTGCGTACAAATCTACTCTTGTTAAATTAGTTTTTTTCAAAAACGACTGTGGTTCAACGTTGTTTATTAAATTGTCGTTCAAAAATAGTAGCTCAATATTACTTGGAACTGCGAGTGCATTAATTTTTGCAATTTTATTAAAACTGGCATCTAAACTTTGTAATTTCAATTCGAAATCCAGTTTATAATGATTCCCTAATTCTCTCACGTTATTTTTATGCATATCCAACCATTGCAAACCTTGTGGAATTAAAGCGTAATCAAACCATTCGATTTGGTTGTCGGAAACGTTCAACCAAAGTAAACTTGGAATTTCTGTAAACAAACCGCTTATATCAGTTAGTTGGTTCGCATCGAGTCTAATGGCCTGCAAGTTAGGACTGTATTGGAAGGAACCTTTTTCAACTTTCTCGATTTTATTCCTGGCCAAATTTAAAATTTGTAAGGCTGGTAAATCGGAAAATATTCTCTTGCTAATATTCGTTAATTTATTTCCTATTATTCTTAGACCGTACAAATTACTCATTCCTCTAAATCCTGGGTCTTCAAGGGAATCTATAATATTTTCTCCTAAATCTACTGTTCTCATTAATCTCATATCTTTGAGAGCTAAAGGCACAGCTTTCAATAAGTTTCCATTTAAATTCAAATCTTGTAAACTAGAACAGTTTCTAAAAGCTTCGGGATGAATACCTTCGAGAAGATTATTATCTAATGCCAATAGAGATAAAACGTACAAACCATTCAACGAATAGGCATCCAGATACGTGATTTTATTATAAGAGATAATTAAAGTATGAAGGTTATTCATTGGTGCGAAAGTGTCGGCTGGGATAGTTTCTAAAGAATTGTGCTCTAAATTTAGGATCTGTAGAGTATATAAATCTCTAAAAAAGGACGGATCCAATCTACTTATTCTATTATAAGACAAATTTAATAATACTAAGCGTATTAATCCCGAAAAAGTGTCAGCGTTAATCCAAGACGAAGTTAGTAAATTTCTTGATAAATCCAACGCCAACAGTTGTTCTAAATTGGCAAACAAACCAGGAGCCAAAACGCTTAAAGAATTGTTTTGTAAATAAATCTCCTTAATAGAACTGACGCTGTCTTTAAATAGTTCAGATGGTAAAGCAACAACTTTGTTATTAGACAAATCGAAAATTTGTAAAGATTTAAGACCAGCAAGAGCTTTATCAGCTACCATAGATATTTCGTTATTATGAATATAAAGTTCTTTGAGTCTTCTTAATACACTGAAACCACTAGCTGGTATAAGAACAAAGTGATTAAAACTGGCGTCAAGTACCTGTATGTCCAAATTACAAGGATTCGTCAAAGTTCTTGCTGTTTCTGTATGTTGTAGATGATCATCTTCGGCGACACTAATTAGCGGTTGGGGTAGTCCTGGAGCTTTTTCTCTAAAACCCAAATCACTAACATCTTGCAATCTATTTTCACTAACGTTTAAATACACTAAATTAATCAAAGGACAAAATATGTTTTCAGGAAACGACCAAATATTATTACAACTAAGATCGAGTCGTTCTAATTGTCTCACTGGTAAAAAACTATCTCTGGCGAAATCCAAGTTCATAGCGGGCCAATCGGTATTATGTGTCCTTATTGTTAAATTTCTCAAGTCCCGTAATCCTAATAAAGTTCCCGAAGGCCATCTTCCTAGTTTACAATGTTCTAATTCTAAAGCTCTTAATTTTGTGAGGTGGATAAAACTTTTGTCGTCTAAACTACTTCGTGACATAATATCTACGTTACATTCTATCCTTAGGGACGTCGTGTGCTCTGATGGGATAACACTGAAGTTAGTCGTGTCAAATTCACTGTTGATAGTTCTTAAGTTGCATGTCAGAGAAACTTCATCTTGTCCACCGGAAGATATTGGTTCTTTAACCCACCACTGACAGTCATCAGGAGCTTCATAGCGAAGTGGTTGAGACGAAGAATCAGTTGGTAAATATTCAGAAGTAATCGATGATTCGAATAGAACAGGAAGGATTAAAAGAAGATATGAAGAAGCCATTGTAATTTTGTCAGAATTGCATGTTATTCCAAGTATTTTTTATAGCCAAAAATTTCTCAACCAAACATTACTAGTGTTTTTATTATTTTTTTATAAAAACGCACACAAATTTCAACTACACTTTTTTAATTTTCACAGTTTATATAATTTTGTTTGTTTCGATAATACCGGTTCTACGAAGGTCGAGAACACAACTATCTCTACCGAACGGTGGCAATAGACTAACTCTCCAGGATGCTGTTGAAAGAGTTTGTGATTCTACGAGCTTTCGACGTTACGAGAGCACTCGACTTCTAACGAAGAGCGACGAAATTTACGTTGCGCCCCGCCTTATTCCGTAAGCGCCACTCTTCAAAGAACTGTTGGGTATATCTGAAGTCTGCTCGTCTAGATTTATTTATACGGATCCAGGAGAGTTTTAGTAGAACTATTGAAATTGTTTAATCTAGCGGACAATAGGCAGCTTTAGATGTTCTATAAAAAAAGTTTTTAATCCAATTATTTTAGGGACTGCGTGGTAAAAGAACATCCGGGTTAGTTTTGAAGACCGAATTTTCAAATTAGACAAGCTTTATTCAATAGAATACGGCAAATAATTCAAAAAAAAAAATCGAAATGCCAGTCCAATTGACAAATTTATCTATTTTATATACATACCATGGTATGGTATGGTAAAGGTATAGCTCAGGAAATCAAAGATTATTTTATAGAGTTTCAAAATAATTAAAAACATACTAAAGAACCACCAAAACCGAAGAAATGCTAACAAATGAAATGAAAATAATGGAAAGGTGGGAAGAATATTTTAAAGAGCTGCTAGACCAGCCCGCAAAAACAACTGAATACAAAACTGAAGAAGAAAAGACCGAAAATCAGGATGAAGATTAAGACATCGAAGTAATACAAATCGAAGAGTTGAAATATACAGTTAAAGCCATAAAGAATGGAAAAGCATGGAAAAGCGAAAAAATCCAGAAGAATTGGTAATAGCATTAACTACACCTATATACAAGAAGGGCGACCAAAAACAATGTCACAATTACGGAGGAATAAACGTGATCAACACTATCGTGAAGATATAAGAACAAATTATAAATAACAGAATAAGAAAAATACTAGAAAGCCAACTATAACAACCACAAAGCGGATTTAGACCAGTAAGGAGACCTCAAGATTGCATATTCACGTATCAAGTATCTTAGAAGAGTGGTAGAAGTAAATGGAATGAACTGGCAATACAACCAGTATTAAAATTCATACAACTTAGTTTTGGTGGGGTCACATCCACAGAATGGATACCAGGAGGCAGGTTAAACGGATATATGAGGCAAGAACACAAACAGTTCCTGGCCCGTACCCTATCCCAGTTCCCTCTATTTGGATCCCATTTCTTGAAGTTTTATTAATCAATAGAAATAATTCAACTGTAACTGCAATATCAGCTTTAGTCCGTTTCAATGGAAAATTAATTTATTTTCACTCTTCACTATTAACTGACACCTTTATCAATCTTCCATTACTTCCTTTCAAAATAAATTTAGCTGCAGAAGTTTGGTTGAAAGCTACAGACTTTTAATAGAGAACTTCGTTATTTTTCATCTTTAAAACTAAACCCGTTTTCTGAGTTATAGCCTTGTTTTTAAAACTTTCTAACTAAACTTCTCATGTACTTTTGACTGT
The DNA here is from genome assembly GCA_949126875.1 of Lochmaea capreae. NCBI lineage: Eukaryota > Metazoa > Arthropoda > Insecta > Coleoptera > Chrysomelidae > Lochmaea > Lochmaea capreae. Next base: position 15,685,952 of record OX421397.1, on the reverse strand, counting down.
TCAAAATAACATTGATAAACTTGTACACTAAAAAGAATGTTTTATCATACAGCGAAACTTCAAACTTTGATAACTTTTATATGTCCTCACTAAAAGTATTAAACATTCAAAATTTAAGTAAAAGGAAAACATCAATTGATAAGGCTACATAATCCAATCAACTTGACTGACTCTTTGAATAAATTTTACGATGTATAGATCAATAGAATTTTGAATACTGATACTGTGTTTCACAAAAATCTTTCATTCCGTTTTTTATTTTGGGTCATAGACATCATTTCCTGTCAAAAATATCGTAGTAGGATTGGATCTTTTAAGCGAGGAAGTCGAAAACAATTATGATTATGGTTTGGAAAGATAAGAGAGAAGTAACTTTTGATAATACTAACGATATAATAAAAAGAATCAAACCTGAGAAGAACTACTTTCAAGATATTACAAATTTATGGAAGATTTAAAAAAGATCCGCTATGGGCAGCACGTGTGTGGGTAGGTACATATTTTTGAACTGTATTGACAACAAGGCTAATTATTCAACTTTTTCCTAGAACAAATTGTTAATCTCAGTGGATATAACCCGGAACTCTGGGAAGCAGAGCAGTGACAAAACTTTTAATCGTACATAGTTCCATCGCTGAAAGTTTTAAAATTCTTTAGAATTGCAGCACATGAGGACCAATACTAACTAGCTGCCTTTATGTTGCTCTACAACTGTGGGCATATCACGCAACAGATTGCTTATTCTATACAAATGCATTTCAAACATGTAATCACAATTCTCTAGAGTTCCAGTGTAATGAGAGCATGTGAAATAATGTCAAGAAATAGGTACACTAGAACAATATTTATCGCTGTGTCTCATAGAAAATTAATTATCTTTTCAAGACATTTAGATCAAAGTATTCGTTATTATCACATTATTTTTTTTGGAAAAGAAATTCACAGGAGTTAAAAATACGTTACTCTTTTGAAAATTAGAACCAAATTAACTCTCAAGTGTTTTTTAACTACTTTATGTGATTGATCTTGTTGAAAGACCTCCACTATATTAGATATATTATCATATATAATACCACGAGAGTGAAAATTTTGCCGGCAGAATTTTTCGATTGTCATGAAAGTTTGTTGCTTGGCAATTTTGCGAATGACATCAGGCGAGTGGTTTTGGATTAAATGTCATGAGCCAAATTACCTAGAAGCAACAAACTTGAATACGACAAGAGAAAAATTTTACCTTACAAAATTTTTATTTGAGTGGTATTCGACATGACTATTTCACGAGAGAAAAATATCACAGAGTGATAGAATTTTATACACATAGATTTGATATATTAAACGTCAAAAAATTGCCACGACAAGACAAAAAATTGCCAGTTCAAAACCTTCAAATTTTGTCAGTTATCAATTTACTCTAGTGAAATAGTCATTAAAACACCAAAGGCTTAAAAAATAACTACATTCCATTGTCAAAAACTCAAAGTCCCGTGATACGTCAATTGAAATTAGCACCTGTTTGAATGGCACAATGGAACAATGTGGTCCGTTTTAAATATTACCTGTTATCAACATAAATGGGCGGCTATTGTAAAAGTACCACCGAGAGAGCATTATCTATAATAGTGCCTTTCGTACCTAGGTGTTAATTGCTTTGACTGAAATGTAGGACCGGGCTGGGGAAAGTATAAATAAATAATCTGAGATATTGTAAAAGTTTACTGATTTTGTAGGAGATATTTATCGAAAAAGGCAATAAAACGTGTAGTTTTATGGGAATGATAATGATAAGAATACTATGAATAGGTTTAAATGGTGCTTTAAGCATTGAAAGAATTATTAAAACCATAAAAATACCCACTGAATATCATTTCAAAAAAACAAAACAAATAGAATTCAATAAAACTTAGACCACAAAAACTATAATTTACCCCATCCCACTACCCTTTTGGGGTGCATTATACTTTTTGTGATCAAACTTCCAGTTTTATTGCAAAAAATCTCGAGCGTGAATTTCCTAAAATGTTGTTATTTTGATTGATTTGTACTTTAAGAAAATCACTTGTAATAAATAACTAATAATATTGATAAACGTGAAAAACTGTTACTTCATAATGCTTTTAAGAAATCTATGCTACGGATACGTTTTTTACTAATCATATCAGAGTTCCACTACCGGCAAAATGTTGGCAAACAGACCACTGACATACATCGGTTTGCAGGAGTTTACTTAGCTCTCCTTTACGGTCAAATCAGTGTATGCTCAAGAGAAGATCATCGGGTGATTTCGGACGTGAAGCCAATACCACTGCTAAAAGCTGAATAGCCCGTTTTTGTGATTTTGTGGAGGTAATTCAATATCTCCACTGTATTCAGAGGCGGATCATTAACAATTGATTGGAAGTGTGTATTAAAAATTTATTTGAAATAATTCTACGAAATATTATAGCATTTAAAACAAGGATTTGTATTTGCGGAAACCGACAAATCCTAGTAAATTGAGGCACAATGATCTAAATCAAATTACTAAAAAGGCTTTGGCAGCTCTCTATGTTGAAGACTCTCTTGCAAATAAGGGATGTGAACTACATAAATACACTCGCAGTTCCATACATTCTAAAGACTTACGTTTCAGCTGCTAGTTCAAGGCTGGCAAAATGAATAGTTGCAATACAGACTGTTGAGGCGTCCAGAAATCGACTCCTTTTTCTTTGGCAATTTAACTGGAGACATTTCCAATTCATGGTAGCTCAAAAATTGAAAATATATCCACATAAATGATTCGAGTTTCATTCTTCATTCTTGGATGTCAGATACAATAACGTCTAGTGCTGGTGATGTGCCCATTTATGGAGTTTACTTTTTCATTGTTCGTGATGCCACGTTGTCCAGAAATATATTGTTGCGTTTTGAGAAGACACTGAGTTATTTTCGGCATTCTCATATTAGTCTTGATGTCACTTTTGTCACACAGTAAAAAATTGCATACATTTCCTTCTAGAATACGGAAACTTTTATTCCTAGAGAGACCCGTATTTGTGAGTTTCTTCCCCCAATGTAAATCCCATCTGAAGGTTCCTTCCTAGCTCTTGGTTACATTCATTTACCAGATCTTCTCGCTAGACTTGCCCTTAAAATATATTAATTCAAATGCAATCTTTATTTTGTTTTTAATTTGTAAAATTTCTTTGATATCAAATCTATCACTTTAGATTACATTTTCCCAATAATTACTTCCATATTATCCTCATTCTGTGGGATATTACATTCCAGAAAACATAAAAAGTAGTAGAGAGGCTGCAATGTCGCTTTTCTTGTGAAGTAAATCTAGTTCACATCGAATATGAATATCCTCACACAATGGTTTTTCAGAAAGATTAAAGGCTTACATTTCAGCAAACTAACAGTGACACTACAACCCACAAATTGGGATTAAGCAAACAAGGATCATAGCCGTAAAGTAAAATTACAATCATTATGGTGCGAACCATAAACATCATTTCGAAACCATCAGAGTATTAGTTTCATCCAATTTTCCCCAGTGTGAGTGTAGTAACGGTTAAAATTGTTAACCTTCATGTTGTGTGTTAGTTTTCTTGATCGTTGAATATGTGGGGCAGATGTTTGAGGATAACATTAGAAATGTACGAAATTACATGTGAATTATTTTTATAAAAGTCGATAAAAATTTTTAAGCACGACTTGAGCTTGAACCTGAGGTCGTTTACCTTCTGGCGTTTATAAAACAGATTTTATTGAAGTTTTAATATAAAATGTATATTGTATCGAAAAAATGGAGGTTTTTTATTGGAATTTTATGCATCTTTTTTTGGAATCTACGGAGTCTGATTAGTGGATATCCACCCCTAAAATAATCAAAAAACATAAAATACGGATTTTGAAAATTTCGAATTTTGAAAATTCCACACCGAAAGATATACTATTTCGCGCATTTAGACATTAGGGATATCAGAAAATTGAAAATTTCAGGTCTTATAGAAAATTTCATGCTTTATCGAATGGACTTAAGTAGAGTACGATATGTGGATTATTTTTGGAGCTACAGAAAAAGGCATGTCAAAATGACAGACTTTTTTAAATATACCAATATTCAAACGATTATGAACCTCATGTTTATCAGTGTCGAAAAATCTCGTTTTTGTAGAAGATTTTATGCTGATTCGAATGACGCCAACTAGAACACTGTTAAGAGAGAGGTTCTTGAGATATCGGAACAAATGTGGAGATATGTCAAAAAGTATACATTTTCAAATTATAAATTCTGAGTCCAACTTCTTTAATATTCATCCTATCGACTTTTTATGCATATTTTTGGAATCTGCGGGGTCGAATTAGTTAATTTCACCATAAAAAAAACGATACAAAAAATTTGGCCCAAAATTCGAATATTTTCCATACATAGATTAGTGAAAAATGTCCCTAACAAAAAAAAACCACTCACGTCACATGGATCACATTGGATCAAATACTAGTATTGTTAGTTGCGACGCCAATGAAATTATGCTAGGCCAGCACGAACTTGAATATTACTAGTTATAGAAAATGTCGTTGTTTGCATGATATTTGAGACTAACCAGATATAGCTCTATAAAAATACAAGGTTATGGTCCTCACTTTAGAAACCATCTAGACATTCCAGCCAGAGGAGGCGTAACAAAACTAATTATCAAGGGTGATGTAAATTATTATTAGAATTTAAAATAGGAAATGAATTACAAAAAAGGAGTAGCTCGTCTAGACAGTATATAAGCAACAACCAGTGCAAAGAAGAGTCAATATTTATTGTTATTGAAAGGAGCTACATAATGAATGGGTGGACCTGAAAAGACAAGTGAGAGGATGAAACAGAATACCAATAAATACATGGAATCAAAAGATAAGCAGTAACAATAGAAAAAAAAGAAGGAATAGGCAAAGTTGTGCATCATAATCACGAATAGATGATCAACTTTTGTGTTCGATATTAATGTTAAAAATATAATAATACAGCTAAACCCTTTTATTTTCAACTGAATGAATCTTAGAACAGTATGTGATTGCTTAGTTATCTTATAATATCCTGCTGTCTTTAAATTTAAACCTGTATATAAAAAATTGCGCCTACAAACATAAAATTTCTAATAAAATACACGTAAAAACAGCGCAGCTGTTCCTCGTTATATGTCTCACACAAGCAAAAACCAATACATCTTATAAACGATCGCCAAAATACAAAAGTGTCAAGGCCACATTCAGAAATATGTATTTTTACACAATTAGTAGCTAGGTAGGCAGATCCCCGAGCTTTTGTAGTTCTGAAAGAATGCCAATTTGAAGTGGTTTATCTTGAGAAGTTTACAAAGCATTAAACTAGGATGAATAGAAAATTAAAGAATTTTAAATGAGTGGAGAGAATTTTCTAGGACAGTCGTTAAAGTCGGACAAAAGGGCAAAATGAAGAATATTTATTGTTCCTTTTGTTAGGTTTAAGGGCTTGGTATTATCCTTGGCTTTCTGACTGAGGCAGCTTCGGTAATAACGTTTTTTGATGACTTATAAATATCATTTAGGATTTAGCTACACTACATAAAATATAGGGCTCGCTATTGCTTAAACTAAAACGTTTTAAAATATATCAAGCAACATTTATAACAAAACGCACTACATAAATAACAGCACATTGTGGGATGAAATTATTGGGTAATTAATCAAAGAACTGATTGATTAAACTGAAGTAAATAACATTTGTAAAGTTTGTTTAGAGATATTTCGTACTTTAAAACGAGTATAAACTAGACATAACCTTGTAAAGATGGTTTTCGGTCAAACTGTACTAGGCTCATAGGTATAATTGGGTTTGATGTCTTTAGGTTTTCACCCGAGATTGAGTTCTTTTTTGATCATCAGTGCAAGAACGTTTTTCAAATAGGTACTTCCCAGTAATTGAAATATGAAGAGCTGTAACAAGAGTTAGTGGCTGCTTGTGCTGATGGAAAAATGACATTTGAAGAAAATCTTAACTATCGACACGTTTTTGCAAACGAACATCGGAAGGAAGCTCTACTTTAACGAAGACACATCTACAGTTAGAGAAGTGTGTGAAGGACAGTATTTCATTGAAACTTAATGTCCATATTTGCTATGGCTACTTTTCACGATAACGTTTAGGCGTTGTCCATTGTTAGAGACTAATGTTTTGAGCGAAATATTTCTGAACACACCATACTGTACCTAAACATCAAGATATTGTAACTTTAAACATAGTATTTATTAGGTTTTTTATTATAAACAACAAAATATGCCGCACAGACAAATAAAACTTTAAAAGTCGAACGCAAAGGTTAAAATTTTTAACCTACAAAACTATTTTATCTATTCTATTCATCACACACATCGCAGTTCAACCGCTCTAAAATTTAATACGAACAAACATAATCGCGTATAATGACCTTATACGCTAAATTATCGACAAGTTAGTAACTGTTTTATGGAATCGCACTTTATAGTTATTCTTAATTGCCATATTCACGAACTTGCTTAAAACTATTAACACAACAATGTCAAGTTGGTAGTTAAACTGGAAGTTAACTCAAACATGACCTGTACGGTAATTAGCACCCTATTTGGTCTCAACTTTGCTTCTGAATTTAAAGTATTTAATGTAATGTTTGTCCGGAAAGTGAAATGGGACCACTTTGGAGATAAACTGGTTCGTATGTAGAAGGAATCATTGAAATATATTCATAAACAAAGAATGCATGCCCAAAAATATATATTACGTAACCAAAAGTCACTTTTTTGAAATACTCACCAGGAAAATGAGTAATTCCGCAAATTGTGCATTTAATTAAGTCCCCAGGACCATCTCACTTAGTTTGGTTAAAGCTATCTCAGAATTCATTCAACATACATTAAACGACTTTGGAAAATAGTCTACCATCAAGCGATTAAATGATGTATGCTGCAATGGACAAAATGGAAAAGATATTTGACTTGTATGTACACGTTACCTCGTATGCTCTTCAGTAATTAAATTTAATATAACTTAATGTATCCCTATAGAGCGATGCTTTCAACGATGGGTTGGATGGTATTAATTCATGTATGGAAATTGGCAGGGTAGCGAGGTAATATATTTCAAGTAAGGGTTGGTTGGTTGGCAGTATGTACGTATATAGATGGTGGTTGGTGCATACCATTATTGAATTATTGCTTTTAAGATTAGGTGTATACTGATAAAAATTATCTTTGGCGTAATAAATGTGTAATTTTGCAAAATTCAACGGTAATTGGTATTTCAAGTGCAGAAACATTAAAAAGGTGGATTTCATTAAAAAAAATTGCATTTGGAGTATTTTTTTAAATGAAAACAGTGGTGTAGGTACTTTTGTTAATAATTTTAACTTATTGTGAAGTATCTAAAGATTCACGATATTAAAACTAAACAAAATATCTTTATTTTCCATCAATGACCAGGTCCAACTCCTAGAAATGTTATATTTTTGGAAGAGAGGAGGATTTTTGGAGACGACTTAATTTTTAAGCAAGACATGCCAAAAAATCCATGAAGATCAACTTGAATTATTTATCGATCAATCAAGTTTTAACAAAAATATCAAATACAAACCACAAAATGTTTTGTATACTGCTACCATATTCAGTTTCTAAGTGTGGAATTTTTTAGTGAGTTATTGGTAGGTATTGCAAGTGAATCTCTGAACTTTGAAATAATGAATGGCGTGGTGAACTGCAGGAGGTCAAGAATTTCGGCGGACCGTGCCTCCCCTATTTCCAGATTTCGTGATTTCATTAGGTTTCATAATTAGAACTATGTCTGTGTTTTTTCAGATGATTTATTAGGGCTCAATTTCTTTTTTTTTTTAGAACTCCTGTGGATTTGAACGGCGCTAGATGGTTCGTTTTCAATTTTGAAACGTGAAGATCTACGAGATGATGTTGAGGTTATAAATTAGAAAAGTAAATAATAATTTTAATTAAATATTTTAATTATTGGTGCAGGGTGCTCTAAAAAACAATTTTTAATTGCTCAATCTGAATATTAAGTAGAAGGGATGCTAGACTAATTTTTGCAGTTCAATTTGTTAAATTGTGTAAGTGTGTGATGGCTGCACTTTTATCTTGGAATACTATTAATAAAATAAAACACTAAAGTTCTCATCTAAAATTGCTTGACGGGTTTCCATTAAAAAAAAATACTTAAAACATTTGCAGTGAACACTAATCATAAAATTGATTCATGCGTCTTTGTCTATCTTGTATAATGTATATCTACGATTCATTCTCACGGTAACGGTTATGAATCCAGATCGTTTTAAAAATAAAGCAAACTGCTTCATTAATTTGTTTTACAAAAACACATAGCTACACTATACTACCACCTGATTACTATCAATCAAAACTACATAAATGTAATTGCAGAAGTTATGCAGGCGCACATCCTTTATTTTTTGTTGTTAAGTATAAGTACGCGAAAAGTTATGGATATTTTGAAATAATTAGAAATGTTCGTTTTAAAGTATTTTTTATAGGAAATAAGGGCCATTTGACTCTCGGTAGTTCAGTTTCTTTTATACGGGTAGTTTTATTATTTTTTATTTTTTATTTAACGTATTCATGCTCGTTTATTCACGTCACGGTTAAGGAAAGAGGAATTAAAATAATAAGGCATTTGCTGTTTCAGCTCAGTAATTTTCCAAATTACTTGACTCTACAGTGTATCAATTTTAAAACTTACCATGAACGAAGAAAGAGCCCAAAAAGCATTTCATAATTTCCATGAATTTCCCTCACACAACAACGAGCTCCATTTTGACTTTCTGGAACACCAGAATATGTTTGTATAATTTCAAAAAATATTTACTTCCATCAAATGCTGTTTGGACGCACCGGAATTCGGTCCCGCTACCTGCGGAAGGGACTACCTGTAACGGATTAAATTCGAAGTGTAGTCACACCAGCGAAAATGCGATTTCGGAATTGGGTCCCATGTACCTAATATTTGTTTAATTTGACTTTTATTTTCCTTCACATTTTTTTAGGCTTAGGACCAACAGTACACACTTATTGTTGTTGTACTGGCATGTTTAAAAATTTACGCTAAATGCGTATCGTCAAAAATAAAAACAGTACGTGAAATAATAACCCAACCAAACCTACCCCTACCAAACCACCTTCGTATTTCTAGTCAGTTTTTGAAGAATAAATTATAATAGTTTTCAATAATAACCCAACCAAACCTACCCCTACCAAACCACCTTCGTATTTTTGTGATAATGATTTTTGAAAACAAAATTTAAACCCATCTATTATTAATAAACGCTTACCCTTTTCACTCGTCATAGAGGTGAAATTAATATTTTCCATGTCAAACAAACAAACAAAATCACAATAACGGACACAAATAAACACGTCTTACACTCTGCACTTCAGAAGAACAATTGCTAAAAATAATCTTTTAATACCCACATGAAATCTACCTGCTTCGACAGCGGACCGAATTACGAAATCACCCTTTCGGATTTGGACAAGGTCCCTGTGAGCAGGTAGCCCTTTTGCTAGGTACCCGGACCGAATTCCGAAACACCGTGCTGTTTGTACCTTAAGATATTATTGCAATAACTGACCTTTGTTTTATGAGCTGCTCCTCATAAATTCAGCTGAGAACAGGAAGAGTGAAAGTTATTGAGGACAGTACTTCAAAGTATTCTTGTTTTCGTGGAGACCAAATTTGATTGGGCTGACTCTGAAACCTCTTTATCATTAATAGAATTATTTCAGTTTCATGATGTTCAGTAACACTATCTTTAATTGCGGGTAAAATTATTACGCGTATTTCTTAACAGATGAATGACGAAACTCAATCACTCCTTCGAATTTTTTTTGAATTAATAAAACTAGTAGCCGTCCATGACTGATCGATTTTTTCTCATACACCATTGAGAAAACACTGGCGTACATATAAATGTTATTATTTTTCAGTGTAAAAATATTGAAAATGATTTATCATCATTATAATCCCTTGGCTCCATTTAAACATCCGACCATGTTGATAGTAATTGATGAAATTGAATAAAGCAGGCACTGTATTTTGAGAGTTTGCTGTTGTATCACAAAAGAAACATGATAATTTAATCTTTTGTGAAATTTGTCACGGTTACCAGAAGCGATCGACCAGCTAGCATACGGTGAGTGATCTTGAGCGACCAGACTGCTTGGAAATTACTTCGACAATTTGCAGCCGGTGCCAACAAAAGATTTTCTGATTTTGGTTTAGTCAGCGGTTTTGTCTTGTATATTTCCAGTTTTATTTTTTCAACTCTTCTACTTACGAAAGTAATTTAGATAATAGTTTATGCTATTTTATTTTTCGTTTATTGTTTCTTCGAAAATTATAAAAATGAGGTTATAAAATGTGATACAACAGAAAACAGTTGCTTCAAGTTTTCTATAGTTGTTCCGCAGTATAGCTATTTACGACATCATAGATAGGGGTGGTTAATATCAATCTCATTATCAACCAATTGAAATACTACAGGATAGGATCCTGAAAATAATTGGTTTGTCTCATAGTGAAAGTGACTGCACTCTAACAATCAAGCAATCTTTAATAGTAGAATCAATAATTGTAAGTAAATTTTCAAATAATTCAATCCATACACGCAACAGAAGTATCAAGTTAACATCTAGCTCATTCATGTTATTGGTTATTATTGAATCTTATTGTGTGTCATTCGGAATCTTCCTTTATCTCGACCAATACGGTTTAATTCGTTCCATCCATTCTTTCAATGTGAGACTCATACCGACTTGCCCTGTTTAATCGAAGAGAAAAAAGCAACAACACTGGAATGCAACTCATTTACTTTTCCCAGGATGACGTTACATGCCGGTGGAAAATTAACTCTGGGGTCGGGGATAATGTGTGTATGTGGTTCGTTGCTACCTCTATCTCCGTCTAACTAAATGTATGCTTTCCATTTGAAGCAAATTTTCCGCTTCGATGAAAAATTTCACGTTGAGATATACACTATTTCATTCCGTGATGGTGGGTTTTAATGTCGAGTAAATTTGTTATGTAATTGTAACTGTTAATAGACAGAAAATCCTTACAAATATGGGTTTCATATATAAGCAGTGGTTTGAGGTATTCACCAAAACAATGTTTGTTATAGACTTCATTTAACGGATTTGTATCTGTTAACCTGTCGGGTATATTAAAATGAAATGAACAGCTTTTGCTTCAGTGTTATTAGAGATGTAATAACTTGTTCATAAATAACTGTTAAGAAACGTGAATGTTCTTATTAATTTTGGTGATTTTTGCATTAACTGCATTAATAACTTCAAGATAACATCAAACTTATAATTTTTTCCGTCACTGACTTTTTACTTCTACACATTTATTTAGAAAAATGGAAACTTATTATTCAGCCTCGGGTTTTTTTTGCATAATTTTCATTTTGTCATGTAAATAAAGCGAATGGCTTTCATAATCGGTACAAAATTTTTACTACAGGTCATATAATGCTGTTCAATTTGCATTCATTATCGCAGTTAAAAAACTGAACTGAACTGTAGCAGACTCGAATACAACTGAGTTGTATTAATTGAAAAAGTTTTTAGAACTACCAGAGATACATAGATATTACTCTTTATGGAATTTCAGAGGCGTAGCATACATTTTTCGGTATATAATGTTGTAGGATATTATTTTTGAGCAAAAATTTTGGTGATGTTAATTATTCGGCAAAGTGTTCAAGGACTGGGATACTCCATCTATGGTGATTGCTGGTAGAGGAATAAGCATCTTCTTTACGGAAGACTGCCTCTTGGTGAAGAAGCAGAATAACGTACAGCCGCGATGTACGTAGGAAGTTTAAAAGACAACAATTACAATTTTGAAGGTTAAATTTGACATGCATACTACAAACACAAAGTTCTCAAGAGGTGACCCCGTCTTGACGAAAATCAATGACCTAATTCACCGCATTCAATTGTCAGCAAGTAGTAAGAACAAAGTGATACATATCGAGAGGTTAGCTTCTTATTGCAGGCCAGATCCACCCTGTTGGCTTCAGCCAGACCTCAGCAATCAGATTACTTAGATCGAATAACTAGAGTACTAGAGAGGAGAAGCAATGGACCTGTACTGGTCTCGTACTATGTGAAGAAAAAAAGAGAGAATATGTTTGATCCAAAATGTCAGGAACATAATATGGAAGGTATTTAAACAAAAAATCCATAACTTACAACTTTTCTTTATAATCATCAAACTAATATTTCACCACTCATTCATTTCACTTTTATAATTAAAGTTTCGTTTTTGTAAATAATCTTTGAGTTGTATTACCGGTGTCGGCCACTTTGCGCCCGACCGTTTTGCGCTCCTACCTGAAATCGGCCACTTTGCGCTCTGCTACTTTCATAATCTACTTTATTTTCTTCGATCTGCCCATTTGCAATATAATTTTAAATTCCTCCTACCTACAATAATAGTCCGGTAAAGGGTAAGTTAAAAATATTAGTTTTACAAGAAAACAAGAAAGTACAAAAATTATATTTATTTTTTCAAAGTTTTTTTATAAAGTAAAATACAAAAATCCATGTTTGTTTATTCGAGCGTGCTGGGCTCTTAACACAGAGGTACCAGGTTCGAGTCGTGTCCGAGTCAAGATATTTTTATTTTTATTTTCTTATTGTTTTTTTCAAAAATTGACTAAAAATACGAAGAATTTTTAGATTCGGATTAGGGTAGGGGGTAAGGTAGGGTGGTTTTGGTTGGGTTATTATTGAAAATTATTATAATAATCTGTCAATTACACAATTCAATTTTTCGATTCGGATTAGGGTAGGGGGTAAGGTAGGGTGGTTTTGGTTGGGTTATTATTGAAAATTATTATAATAATCTGTCAATTACACAATTCAATTTTTCGATTCGGATTAGGGTAGGGGGTAAGGTAGGGTGGTTTAGTTAAAAAAGTGTATGGAAAGCGAGGAGATGTTCTTTTCATAGAGAACGACACGGGGTGTCTTGGAACTACGCTTGGCAACGTCGGTGAAGAGAGCTACATTTAGACGCTCCTATTTTTCTGTAGTAGGTACCATGGGTTTTAAGCAAATTTTCTAAGCTAACCTTTACCGGGCTATTATGTTATAATAAATTTAAAATTATATTGCAAATCGGTAAATCCTAGAAAAAAGGATAATACATTTCTATTATGAAAATCGCAGAGCGCAAACAGGTCGATTTCAGGTAAGAGCGCAAAACGGCCGTATTCGTATTACCAGGTACTAAGTACCTATAAAAAGTAATTAAATTTGAGAAAGTTTGTACAAGAATTGTAACTTTTATTTAACATTTAAAAAGAGTGAGTATATGTATCGTGTACGCCTTTGATTTCTCCTTTGGTGATCTCACGTAGGACATTTTTATGTAATAAACAAACGCAAGAATGAGATTTTCTAGCTGAAAGTTTTGATTGTTCTTTTCAACTTAGTTTGATATATCGTGTTTACCGACAATAACTGTAATTGCTGGAATACTGGAAGTAAATCAAAAAAGTTATTGACTTACCTTGAAAATGTTTTATATTTCCAATAATTTTTGTAGTTTTTTCTCCAAGCTACCTAGTAGTGAATTTAGTCGCATCAAAAACTGATCTTCGTGAGCATTTATTGAAAACCAGAATAACAACCACATATTCTGGCTTCAAATATATTCCCCGGCAAAAATGCTTTCAATTATTATTACAAACAAAGTGAAAACATTATTTGTTCCACGTTTCCAACTTTCTCATAAAATAAATAAAACAAATGTATCCCAACAAAACAAAATTAAGTTGAAAAACTTTTTTTTATATAATCGTTTCAACATAATGCTGTAGTATCCTTTTTTGTAGTGGACTACTTTATATTTGAGTTATTCTGAATTTTATTCAAACACGAAATTTCCAACAAACTTTATTAAAATAGTTCGTTGGTTTTCCTAAATGCATATATTAGTAGAAATACAGGCGTTTTAAATATTTCGAACGCAGTTTGCTGTGAAACATTTTAAATTACGTTTGTTTGTATAATAAATATACATTGAATAGATGAGGCTTTTACTTGATGAAGATTCATACTTAACTATGAAATAAAACAATAAATTTTTTTGTTTAAACCTTCATTACAATTGAACTATGTTCAAATACAACTTTTGACGCGTTTCGCTACACAGTAGCTTTCTCAAACGAATGGAGGTATCATGAAAAGTTTTAATTTATATACAGTGCATTGATAAGGAATTTTACGGATAAAAGTATTATTTACTTGGAAATAAGAAGCAAGAAATATGGGATTAACTAAAGTATTAAACAGGTTTACCTGGAAATTCATTCACAACAATCGTACAGGAAGTTTCTAAGTAAAAAGGTTTAATAAGGGAGAATTGTTGATATCTATTTGGTCGTTAAGAAGGTTATCTGAATATTTGTTTTTATTTATCTCAAGAGCTTCTAAAAGATTTAATTTCGAGGATTTAGGTTCTACATGCAAAATTTCAAAATTTGAGTCGAAAGTGTGTTGGTTTGCTAATAAATGATTTGAGTAGTTGGAATCTAATTTTTGGTTATCATAGCTACGTTTGTGTTCTGAAATTCTAGTTTTAAAATTCCTAAAAGTTCTACCTATATAAATTTTATCACAGTTGTCATTACCACATTTTAATTTATAAACTCCTGATTTGTTTAATTTTGAAGATTTAGATTTGTTGTTTTTAATAAATTTGGATAATTTGTTATCGGTTTTAAAGCAAATATTTAAGTCTAAAGTTTCTAAAAATGATTTGGTTTTTAAGGATGGTATTCCAAAATATGCTAAGCTTTTAAATTGGTTATTTTTGTTTTTATCAGAAGGAAATACTTGGTCTAGAGTATGTTTTCGTATCTTTTTATTTATGATATTGTCTATTAAATTTGGATCGTAATTATTATTAACTGCTATTTGTTTTATGATATTTAGTTCCTTGTTGTAATTGTCAGTATTTAATGGAACTGTTAAAAGTCTGTGTATCATACTATTAAAAGCTGCTAATTTATGACTGAATGGGTGTACCGAACTGTTATGAATTGTAATGTCTGTCTGTGATGGTTTGTGAAATATAGAAAAATCATGTGTATTATTTATATTTGTAATTGTAAGATCTAAAAAGTTTATAGACTTGTTTTGTTCAATTTCTACGGTAAATTTGATATTTTTATGAATTGAGTTGATGAAAGTAATAAAGTTATCTAATTGTCTAGTTCTGCCGGTGAAGCAAGCTAAAATGTCATCTACATATCGGTGCCAGTACACGAATTTTTTTCTAAGGGGGTGTTTATGAGTTATTTTTTCTATATTATCCATGAAAATTTCTGCTAATAGGGGACTGAGAGGGTTGCCCATAATTAAACCGTCTTTACTGCTATAACAAACACTTAATAAATTTATGATATCAGAATGAATTATAGGATTAACATTATTGTGTGTGAGCAAGTTATTGACCAGGGTTATAGTTTCATTAGGAGGTATACTAGGGAATAGATTTGTTACATCGAACGATATGAATTTAGAAGTATGAGTAAGTTCTATATCTTGAATATTATTAATTAATTCTATTGAGTTTTTAATTGAAAATTGAGGTTTAAATGGGCGATATTTAGAAATAATATCTATGAGGATATTTGAAATTTTAAATGACGGTGCTGTGAAAAAAGAAACAACCGGTCTAATTGGGGACCCTTCTTTATGGAGTTTAATTAATGAATATAGTTCAGGGTGTTGTGGATTGGGTAAAAATAATTTATATTTTTCTTTATCGTTAATTATTGATTTGGCGTTATTTACTGCAGATTTTATTTCCTTCTGAAATTTAATAGTTGGGTCTTTTTTAAGAATCTCAAAATTTCCTGCCTGTATAAAATTGTTGGTCTTTGATATATAATCGTCTTTGGGTAATACTATTACTTATCAATGCACTGTATATAAATTAAAAACTTTTCATGATACCTCCATTCGTTTGAGAAAGCTACTGTGTAGCGAAACGCGTCACAAGTTGTATTTGAACATAGTTCAATTGTAATGAAGGTTTAAACAAAAAATTTTATTGTTTTATTTCATAGTTAAATAAATATACAGTTTAACATTTTACACGTAAGTATTAGTACTTATTTTTAAAACAGAAATAATAATTTGACAAACAAGGTTCTCGACTACTGGACGAAAAGGAATTAGTGCAATATATCAATATTCAGTGCATCCACATCCTGTCGCCAACACCAATCATTATCAAAATTTCAATTTTCTCACTTTCAGTTGAAGTTAATACGAGAATGTTAACAACTTTTGCGTTTTTGTACACCATGTACCAATTTTTATCGACATGTGATAAATTTTTTTGAATCGGGGGAAATCCACAAAATGGAAAAAAGGAGAATGTTTCATCTAATGAAAACTGGTGCTGATTCTGTTTGATGCATTTAAAAAAAAAATGGTTAATCAAAATCAAAAATTGATCTGTTTCTGGATTCTTACGTATTTTGAACGCACTTTTGTGCTGGTTTCAAAAATACAACTTCTTAAACATGCAACTTCTCGTACCAGGAGCTCAAATAACGGAAAAGCAGACTGAATCATTTGATTATCTTTCTTTATTCACCAAACTCTGATTGGGCATCTATTATTATTATTATTACGAAAAGAACCAAATCCTTATACATAAAGTCAGTGCTAAGTGCCTAGTCACATTTCAAATTGATCACCAAAATCCCAGATATATTTTTTATTTTCACTGACATTGAAGACTGATCTCTTTTATCACCTGCTAAAACAACCTGATAAGCCTCTTTTCACTTATACAAGACGAGATTTACAAATGGCATATTATTTAAGGCTAATATTCAACCACGGGATATATTTGAACTGTTCACGCAAACTTTAGGGGAACAATTTGGAATATTCCTCGAAATCGCTTTTAAATAATCAACAAAACTGGTATTTAATTATTTGAAAGGATGATATAAAATTGGTTTTGTATTGAAATTGCTGAAACCTAACCAGATTGTCAATCTGGAAAAGATGCACCAGTACCTACTAAAATGTTACGGAAAGTTTTATCCAAGAGAATGGGAAGGATACAAAGTAAACAAGCGTAAGGAAACAACCGAGATCCGTAATTAGAGACTAACTTTGTTTAATCAGGAGTTAAACTTTTCTAACTCAAATTAATTGAAATAAAACCAAAAGTTCTAGACAGGTAGCAATTTTTTAATTGACTTGTTATTTACTATCTTCTTGTAAAAATATTGTCTAGACATTTATTAGTCTTACCAATTAGATGTTCCGTTTGTCTCGGAAAACTAGTTCTCGCCAGAAACTTCACGTTGAAGTTCGCATTGTTGGATCTTGTTATGTTCTATTCAACTTTGAAGAAAATTAACTTCTTCGGTTTGGTGTTTCCATCATTTTTGTTCCAACTTAATTTTATATTTCATCCTTCCGACTTGCCTTTCAACATTTCTACATCAGCAGCAGCATCTGTCAGCCACGTGGCTGACGATCCTCACTTGTATATTTTGCAAGCTAAATGATTTTTCGATAGCTAAACGTTTTAAGTCCCAATCAGTAAATATTTATGTCTACGAATGCCTTAAAATAGACAACGACTCTGTTGACTTTAAGCCAATAAAAACCCTAATCAGGAAAAATGTTCAGTTCTTTTTCATTAACGAACAACATTCTTCAATTTTTTATCATTTTAATCCAAATGTTTTCTTGCAATTCCCACTGCAATTTAGATATCCGTGACGTTGTGATCACGACATGAATTGCAAACGAAGAGATAAATGGATTTTTAATCCTCTTTGGTGTTCTTTTGACTTGTCAACGTTTAATACAAATGGTACAGTCCTTCATTAGGGAATTGCATCACCATCAATATTAATTGGTTCCAGTGATGCATTTTCTGCACTTTGATGCATTGCATAATTTGTTTATTTGATATACTGTCGATTTATGTAGATTTTGAAAAAAAAAATTATAGAACGTTAAACTGTGCTAGAAGTGGGAAGCAAAATAAATTTAATGGTATAAACCCTTCTACGTCAAAACTGATGCTGGTAGTAAAAGCTAATGTAAACAATAAAATAAATCAATTCAAATAAAATAAATATTATTATTCCTTAGAATATGTCAACTGATATGGGCTTTTGAGCCCCCGAGTTAAGTTTTGCTTTATTGTGCTTTTCGTAAAAAAAAGTTTATTGTCGACAAAAGAAATCGACATGTTAAGGTCGGCTTTATAACTGAGTGGGATACTGCAGGGTCAGTTTTTATAGTCCCAAAGGAAATCAGTTTTTGCTCGTTTTTTACGTTTGAAAACCTTAGATAACTTCCTCCTTCTGGTTTCACAACGGGCATGTAAATTGTCTGTTTTTTAAATTTATATACTTTGGCTTATACCGTGGAATATTCGACCTTAGAAAAAATACACTTCTAGTCAAAATTGACCTACTTTCGATATTTTTATAAATTTAATGCTCAAAGAAGTGCTTTAAGTACAGAATACACAGCTGAAAAATAGATTTTAAGGATGATTTTCAATCTAACAGTATGAAAATACAAAATGAAGTGCAGTGAAAAGTAGTTGTATGGAAATATTTCCGTCCTAAATCAAGAACTTCCATTAGAAACCCGCAATCTCTCACAAATCTTTGAATATACTTCAAACTATGCGACGTAACAATACAACCAAAGTATTTTGAAATGAATTTCCCTATATATCATCCCTTATTATACTTCATCTTGTATAATAAGTATTAAATTAAAGTTCCTTTGTTCAATCTCCAAAGAAATCGAGCACCCAACTCAAACTATTATATATCAGCACTTTGATGTTGGAATATCGTTAATCCGTTCTCGTTTCTGTTTTAGTATCAAGAACATTAATATTAATTGCTGCTGATGTACTCGGCTTTACTAATTAGCGGCACAAACGGTTAAAATGTTTCGCTCCTTCATCCTGATCTTGCCTGACGCCATGTACAATTTTAGTTATACTAATAGTTAGTTGGATATAATTATAGGATGGAAGCGTCATCCTCATTTTTTCACTTCGATGTAAGTTATATGACCTAGATACCATCTTAAGGTGCGCTTATACCTCGCGATTATTCTGTTGACATTTTCTTTTTTACCGCAGTTAACTTGAAGTTGGTTTGCAGCTATAAACCAGCGTGGAATTGTAGCTTCTCTAATACTTCTAATATCCATCGGCTATTTCATATGTTTTTTGGAGAACTCTGGGAAGTATTCTCATAGTACTTGTGAATTCCTGTACTACACTACCATAATTTGACACAGAATACTTTTAGAATATAATTATATGAAAACCTCCACAACTCATTATGTTTTAATTGAACTTTCCTTTTAAACTTAGCCCTGTGCATTTCTATGAAACGTGGTGAGATAACTGAATATGTAAGAACAATGGTTTTTATTCTCAGTGTCTATACCTGGGTGTTTGTTTCCATTTCATCAACGGGGAATATGGATCTGGCTGATGTGATATTCCCATTGTTTGTTGAAAATTAACAGCTGGATGTTTACGTGTTCGAGTATATAAAAGGAGCCTCTGTCGAAATTGTATTTCAGCTTGTTATCATTGTCTAAACCTAAAGCATTCTAAAAGCCTGCAGTGACATAATAGGTAGAGACAAACTTTGTACCAATTGTACCAATAAGTAATATTTATACAGAGGGTGCTTTATTAAAATGGAACAAATTTGTTTCAATCAATCAAGGTAGCCCACAGTTTAGATGACAAAGTTTAGAAAAACTTTATTTGTTTGACAAAAGCCGCCAATACTATAATCACTACCTATTATAAAATAAAGTCCTCCGTCGCGTCTGTCTCTCTGTTTGTTTGCGATAAACTCAAAAACGACTGAACCGATTTTCATGCTGTTCTCACCAATGAATAGAGTGGTTCTCGAGGAAAGGTTTTAGTATATGATTTGCTAAGTTTTTGTATACATTGGTTAAATTATAACGATATTTGTCGGAGCTGGGAGCTTTCAACGAAAACGCTTTCTAAACCCTTTGTGATTTAACAAAATAACGTATGATGAAATCGTGTATCTTATATAGGTCAACAGAAAAGTCCGCGATGGCATATGTCTACTTCTTGAGGATAATGTACTATATCCATTTCAATACTTTAAGAAATTGGCAATTATAATGGGGTAATTCCGTATTAATCCTTATCATTTTGAATAAGTTAGAGGCTTTAAACATTTCATGCACATTATTTTACTCTTTTACACCATATAATTTAAATGAATATCTTAAGAGTAGTCGTAAAAAATTACGGACGCGAGAATAAAATTCAATATTAACTGGCAACTCAACTGGTGAAACTGTTTTTATACCAAGAATTCCCATTATATCCTCAAAGTTTCCTTTCCAATTTAAACGGCAATAATTGTATGTCGCTCTATCACGTGTTACTTCGAACCAAAATTTGTTCGTTTTTACACGTGATGAGGTTATTAATGTCGTATACAAAGAAATCTTTTATTTTTCTTTTAATTTTCAAAACAATATACTTAGAAACTAATCTAAATGTTTTCTGTTTTGTTTACCTCATAAATAATTGCCACTCACAAAATAATCTGAAATTAATATAATGTATAACGAGGAAAAATGATTGATTATTTGTTTGTTCTACCCAACTAATTTTACCGAAAGCTACATCGTCGTAGTAGCATGGGGCTATTTTATATTTTCTTTGAAGAACCCGAGGAGGGTTGATAGCTTTATATACGGAAGTCTCTCATTCAAATAATAATAATAATCATTAAAATCACTTTCCGTTAGATAAGAAGATTTGAACAAAATTGAATGAATGTAAGGACAAATTGGTAATTAATTTAGTTTTCCCGAAGTGTAAAGTCTATCAAATTAACGTTTTCCCAACTCCCCATTTCCGACCGTTCCATCATTTGCCACTCGTTGGCCATTGACGATCCAAAAGCAAACATTAACCTACTTTCAAAACCAAATTTAACAAAATTACGAACATTTACGAAACGTAAAATCTAGCTTTCCACAGAACCGAACTTTAACGTGTCATAAAATTTGGATACGACGATATTTGATAATAATGTGATAGTAATTCGGTCGGAATCGGACTTTGTTGGGTAAAGCTGGAAACGCACCGGCTGCAACATTTTGTTGTACAACGTCTCGCAACATTGTGTAACGTTGTACTTTCTGTGGAATCGAATGATAGTGGTACAACATTGACTCGCGACGTTGCGCAACGTATCGCAGCACGATGGTGCTCTTGCGAAGACCTCTGCAACAGTTCGCAGCATCCATAGCGATCAGTCGTATATAACGTATTATTACAAATTAGTTTTATATGCCATCGTATAACCATACGTATTTGTAAATATTGTGTACATTATAATAATTTTTTTATACTTTGTAACATTAACTCATTTTCTAATTCCAAAATATCTAAAAATTGCCAGAACTAAATATTCACCTCTACTTCCTTATCCATGTTTAGAATGAGGAGACAACCTAAAAACACTTGTCACTAAACACACCAGCATTATAAACAAGTGTTGCTGACACTGCGTGTCCACCCTTAGACAATCCTATAATTATAGGTTATTTTTAGGGAAGTAGGTATCAGGTTTGAGGTGATTGCATCTATTTGGCCATCCACTGCGACTCATATTGCAACAAACAAATTTTGCTTCTCTAAAAAGATGATTAGTATTGGATGATTTCCCATGGTTAGGGGCGAGAGAAAGATCCTACCGGGGTAGGTACAAAAAATACTCTCTGTAGCTTCATCTTCCAGAACAAGGGATCTGTTAGAGACTGTTGGTAGCCTTCGAATGAACATTGGAACATTATTAGATACAACTTTCCCTTTCAATTCACCTAATTATCTGTAAGTATGTTTAATCCGACCCTGTCAACATTTTCAACAGAACGACGCTTGCAATACGACATGGAATTTGACGGAAACGTGATTATAGATTATTTCAAATTTATTAACCAGCACACCAGCAACGACAGCGAACTAAACCGGGATTTGATGCCTCATTTGTTCCCTATTATAATGTCGGGAATATTCCAGGAATATTTTGAGTATACCTACACCGTCAGTACAGCGTAATTAAATAATTGGGTTGAATGTTTGCCGGTAGTCATGATTTAAAATTACCAGATATAAACGTATGTCGAGGGAATTTAAACGTTTATATCACATTCATTATTACCTTTGGCATTAGCACGAAAGATGAGGTGAGGAATCAGAAATTATAAAGGATGATGATAAAAGTGGATTCTATGGGAATACGTTCACTTGGAATCCTCTCTTCCCCTTTACCAATTAATTAATTTCATGAACCTCTCTTTTATTCTATATTCAATAAAGATATAACTTGAATATATCAACTGTCAATATAACTGAAGTGACATATTTAAATTTTTTAGCGATTTTCGATACCTCCCCGCATTAACGTCGACGCAAAGAATGAGCAGCAATTGCCCAGCAAGTGCATGAATCACGTTCACGGATACTCGTGACCGTCGTTTCTTCGTCGTGACCGACCGAACGATGAGGCTTCTTCTATCTTTGAGAAGATTTTTCCAGGGATGGACTTATATCAAATGTACAAGATTTACTACCCAAAAAGCTGATTTTCAATGATAATATTGAGAGAATTTCTCTTCCAGATTTTATTTACCCATTGTAACATCTAAACGAAAAGTCCGATATAAATAATTTTGAAAACGTATTCACCTAATCGACCTTGAAACTATTTAGGCAAATGATTTAAGTGAAAAAAGGGAATTGCTGATTTTTTTTTGTAGATTAATAATATAGTTTGGACAGCGCTCGTTAAATAATCACTTTCATTTGCAAACATTTTGATACATTGGGTTATTGTAACCACCTCTTATACTTTCAAGTGGTTACAGGTAAGTTCAGTAGTTCAGTTGTCCCGGTGACAACCTTTAGTGCCTTGGGCTCACTTAAATGAGCGAGGGGATTGAATATATTTAGCAGAAAATAATGTTATGTTTATTATACTTCTAATTACATTATATTATTGTGATTTTGGTAGGGGTTCCTGTCCCCAAAAAGGTATTTCAATTTATAGTACTTACACTGTACTCTTAGTACGATTATTGAAAATATAATTATGTATGGAATTTCATAAATACTTTCAAGAGGGCTATTCCGAGCATGTTCCTGTTTATATTTTGCTTCGTTGGTTGGTTGGTAAGTAATAATGTTGTTCAATGTCACTTTTATTAGATGGTCAAGCGATACGGACGACCGCTGCTGATCTTGTAGATTCCATATCGTCTTGTAAAATACAATCCGCAGTCTTGTACTAGAGTATTTTTTTCTTCTTTCGAGTTTCTTTTCGGTTTCTATTTTTTCCCTTTAAGCTTCAGAGCATGCCGGTTATTTCGTTAAATTTACTGGCTGGAAAACACTACTGACTTACGGGCCCGATATGGATCCGATAAAGCGGTTGAAAAACAATATTCAACATAAAAATGGTGTACTGACAATTTTTTGAAAAGTTAATTTGAAAAAATTTAATTTAAAAACAATAATTGCTTAATAACTTTTAACGGAACAACAAATAAGTATTAAATTGTTGTATAAAATTATTGTAGATGGCGTAGAAAATTTGAATTTGTAGGTCGATTAAATTATCTCAACAAATTTTGACTATGTTATTTTGGTTTTCTATCTAAATGTTAGTGTACACATAAACCAATTATATAAGCCGCAACCAGAGGATGATGCCATTTGGAAATGAAAAACGAGAGAAGCTACGTAATAATATCGGCCTTTACCGTCACAGCCTCATGACCGCATTCAGGCTCTCAAAGTGCAGCTTTCGATCAGCATAAAATTCCAATTAGTTTTTTTATTCCAAAAAAAAACTAGAGCTATTTGCTGAGAAATATTGAGCTTTCTCGGTAACTGTGCGCTTCCATCGCGATCGGATCCTCTTTGATGAAATATACACATACGCTTGCAAAAAGAGCATCATGTATATTTAAATGAAAAAAAATGTAACTTGTTAGAGAAATTTCATGTTTCACTGAATAAACATACAGAAATGTGAAAAAAATTCAAAGTATACAATGGTGGAATATTTGTACTCTTCCTATTTATCCTCACTTACTTTAGAGTAGAAGGCTGGAAATTAATGATTGATTTAATTGAAGAAAATTATCATCTCTTGAGAATTTTTCTTCGATATTACAAATCGCAAAACAGAAGTTTTTGATAATCAAAATGATTTTGTTGATCCATACTTTTACCAAACACTGTTGGCACATAGGGGCATCCTTGCATGAACAATACTGGCTTTTTAAAACGTTCTGTGTACTGTTACATTAAAAATTATTAGTTTTACGTACGTTAGAAGAACTTTGACATCACCAGTGTTATCAAAAAAGGAAAGATTACAAGTGTCTTCGTTTTGAAGAGAGTACTGAGTTTTTTCTACTTTTTTAATGAAGTTCAAAGATGAAAACAAAGAGGAGCAGTAGAAATCCCTTCGTTCCAATCATAAATAAGAATTATATTTGTAAACTTTTTCACTTGATGAAAAATCGTCTTCAATTTAACAGTGTAGCATCTTTTGTACACTCCATTTTCTTTTCCTCTTCCGATTTTTTTCTATCTATACCATCATTTGGCGCCTTTTGTTCCCTTTCTACTTTGACGACTGCATTATTCAAATTTAAAATTTCCCAGACAGTCTTTATTGCGCATAAATAAAAATGTTTGGTAATAAAATTTAATCATTGTTATAAATTTAAGTAAATGATATGAAGCAGGCCGTAAAACATTTTAATTGCGAGATTTTAACGCCCTCGCCGAATTCGTATAGGTTGCATTGTTTTTAGTTAAAGTTAAGGTCATAGATGGTGCTCATTAAATCCACTTTGCCCTTTCAATTTATTGAATAAGCCTCAATAATCCAGTTTATTAATTACTGTTTATCTTAAGAACTCTATTTGTAGATTATTCGATAGAATCAAACATTAAGAGTTTTATAAAATTCCAGTAAAGTTGTTTTATAATTTTTGGCTTATATAATAATTTTATTTTAATGTTGATTTAATGTTACTTTCAAGAATGCAACTTTTTATATGAGGATTCCATAAGAGCGAGTTCAGCTTTTCGTAACATAATTATTTTATAAATTTATCACAGAAACAGTTTGGCAACAAAATTGTATATAAGATAAAGCAGCTTTATACGTGTTATGTAAGAGATTTATAGAACATTTTTTGTTTATAAAATTTAGTTGTTTCATAAAAATTTTTGAAGAGAGTTTGGTAGCATTTATTAATCAGGTATAAGTACACTATAAAACTATTAATTGTTTTAAACAATTTTAGCAGCTTTTAAAATAATCTTATTAAAGCATCAGATACCGAAATTTTATTGCTATTAAAAATTGTAGTTACAGACAGCTATAAGATAATTATATACTTATTACATTGGAAGCTGTTATGTAGCTTTTATAAAATAACTAATAAATATATTAGATTTGGTTTGGTAGACGCAAACCGCGTAGAAACTCTATAAAAGTGTCGGAATTAAGGGAGTGGAAGAAAATCAAAAGGAGTTGAGCGTTAAAGCGTTAAAGGAAAACTTTTGAAAATTTTATGATTACCAATACAATCTTCAATACCTGACCCTCTATAAAAATTGGTTACCATTATACACCAGCAGCAAAATTCAGTTGGTTGATGTTTTTATAAAACTACTGTGATGTGGAAGAAGGTGATTTATTTTATAAACATCGATTTTCAGCAAAGATTCCGCGCATTTACTGTGTACCGAAACGCCATAACGCCATATGCCATAAACCTCTTCACTGAACAACACAACGAACAGAACCGTAATACAAATTTTTAATACTATTCAACATCCCAGATATTCTATTTTTGATGTTATTTGCACTTGCCATATTTCAATATTCGCTTGATTCAAGCTCGACATGCCTTTCTTCAAGGTATCATCCTTTTCTATTTCATCTACAAATACTAATAATGTATGTCCTGATGAGACGAAAATTTAATAGTTAGTATGTACATAGCTTGAACTTATTATTTGGGTTTTCAGAATCGGTTGGTGGTAGAACGTGCAACTGCAGTTGAAGTAATATCAAAAAACCACGAAAATGTGGTCAGGATGTGGTCCAGTCAACTTCAAATTGAGGTTTGGTGGGGCGCCATAAGCCTATGTTTTAATTTATTTCAGTACCATGCCCCAACATCCTTTCCAACAATTTTAAAACCACCTATCTTTCAGCACGAAAGGAAATACATTTCTCACTCACCTAAAAATATTTTAGAATCTTAACTTCGGGTTGTGAAAAATGAATGAATGCCTTTGGGACGAATTAACATATCAAAACGATGTGCCTGAAGCTTCGAATGGTGTACATACACAGAGATATATCAAGCGTGGTAAACAAAACCAACAGGAAGATATAAAAAAAGATAAGCACGTGCGAAGAATTTTTGAAAAATGAATACAACTGGGAGCTACTCGAAAATTGATCGGTCATTAAAAGAAAACAAGATATTTTATGGGGGTTTTATGAGTTTCGAGAATAAACACCAGAATAAAAAATAGTTGACGACAGATGAACATATTTTTGATTAAGTTGCTATTCATTCCATTCCTATTCGACTCAATACATTGAATTACGTATTGTAACACTTACGATAGAAAGTTCAAGTCCTAAGCGAAAATTGGTTAAAAATGAACATGGAAACAGCAAACAACAATATACCAAGTCGTTATCGTTGTAACCAAAGAAAGGTCCATCTTTACACCTGCATAAACAAATACCTCGAGATATCACCAAATTTATGGAGTGTTTTCAAGGATTGATTACATAACTCAGTAAGCGGACGCAGCAAGCATAGGCGTAGATGAAAAGTACATTAAAAATATTGACAAATATTACCTACCGCTAATGTGTTATTCCTTTGGGGACTGAAGTTCATTATTATTATTGTTTGTGAGTGTTCAATTCAAAATAGCTTAAGAATTGGTGCAAGACAAGAACCTACCTTGATGAAATCCCGGCACATCCACAATAAGGTGAGTAGAGATTTGGAGTGGGGTCAGCTTTAACAAATGGAACCATTATATTAGGTCGTCCGCTAAGCCTTTGTACCTTATAGAGACAAAACATACACAACAGAAGATCGCTCGGGCCAAACCAACAGCCACGGACCCCATGTAATGAGATGGGGAAGGAGTAATGTTTTTTCCGGGACGTATCGGTCCAAAAATGATGCATCCTGGGAGGAACGGCTCAGCACAAGTTGTCCTTTTTAAATCCAAATTTCTCCCTAGCTATCGTTTTTATGTTTCCGCCAAAAATTTTGTGAACTATGCGTGTTAAAGTTCTTAAAGTGAAAGAAGTAATATCGATTGGCTGATATTCCTTTGAAAAATATGGTTTTGTACTTCAAAATGCTGATTCTTAGTCAATTTCTTCTTTATTGTTTAAACCATATAGTTAAATTTATGATTTCTCATTTTTTAGCAACAGTATTGCATTTTGTTTTCTTTTGTAGCGAAGGAGTACTGACTTGGAATAACACTTAGGATATCATAGATTCGAATCACGTAGGTTTTTTTTTCAGAGATTTTTCCATAACTGTTCGCTAATGATGGATCATTATATACCATTGAGATCCCATTTACTTCTATTGCTTCTGCAGTAGTATTTGGTTGAACTTTGTGATGCCACTTTTTTAATTTCAAACTTTCTAGCAATAAACCTTAAAAAAATTTTCTAAAAAGCACCACTGACTGTTATTTAGTAGTTTCCGGATAAAATATAAAGTTGAAGAATATGAAGAAGCAGGTGCCATTAAATTTAAAAAAAAAAGTTTATTTGAATAATGCTCATGCTCTCTAATTCCGAACTAGGGGAATTAACAATTTAATTTATGACTTGAGGTTTGTTGTTGGGAGTATCATATACCAATTTGTATTTTGAAAATTTTATTAAATATGTAGTTGGCTTTTAATGCGATGATTTATAAAGGTTATAAAATTATTTTTTGAAAGGGGGAATAGGTTTAATTCAGTTGGTTATAAAGTTATTCTCGTAATAAGACGATTAAACACACGTTCTGATGACATTTATAAATAGAATGACGTTCAATTGAGGAATGCTTTTTTAATTGTGAATTATTACCAGAAAATACAATTGCTTACTACACTCCAACCGGTATCTCGTGAAATGAAGTGACGATGCGCCCTAACAAATTTGAAAGTGAGGATCCAGCAAAGCCAATCGTGCGATAGACGTTATGCAGTGGGCAGCTCGATATTGGCCGAATACGTTCTCTCTCTGCGTACTGGAAGCTCCGCCTTGTCACGAGATACCAGTTTACCTGTACATTCATTCATTTTATCATTTTACTTGATCACACAAAAAAAAACAATTTCCCTTTCTCATGAACTTTATCTCTCATTTTAAACTGAATGAAGTGGTTCTCCCCAAAAATGTATATGAAAAGTACGTCTTCTAATAAAGGGTGGGTATTTTACCAAAATACCTTCAAAACTTTAATTTTATGGTTGGTTCGACTAAAGATTTCCGAAAAAAATTAATTGATGGTGTATTTTGGTGCAGACGGGGTTTGATAATGTAGCAATAAAAGCAGGTGCAATATCAAATGAACAAGACGCTAATAAAAGAGGTGAAGAAGTAGCCGAGTGGCTTTCAAATTTCAAACAAGGGCATTAAGATTATAATTTATGGTCGGTAGTTTTTCACAAGAGTATCAATTTATACCTACTTAAGAATTTGACTGAGCTGACTAAATGCCCTTTCGTTATAATTTGAATTGGATAATAAGTTACTTCCATTTTATGATGCTTTGGGTTATAATTAATATTTTTATGTATCATAAATTTCATGTTCTATACCTTGACTGTTTTAGGAAAGTTATTATCAATAAACGATGAAAACATCTGTGGAAACATACCAATATCTTCAATAATTGTGTTAATATTACAATTATTACTTCAGATATAATCAATTGGTTCCTACTTCAAGAAATCTTTTGTAACATAAACTCCATTGTTCATATTTAAATTGTATGTTTACTATCCATGACCAGCTCACGTCTCCAGAATAAACATGTCTGGATTATACAAAACGCCGGCCATAAGTAATCAACAGGCATCGTATCCCTCTTCTTCGTTTTCATACACATTTCTCCGATCCTCTACCGTTTTATGCAGACTTCTGTGATGATTTATAGACTTCAGTAAGAATAACAATTGCCGGTTATGGGTGGTCACAATACAAAGTGTATTCTTTTTATTTTTATTCTTTTATGTCCTTTTTGTGATAGTCGACGGAAGTAAACGATTCGGTTTTATGATGTTTAGTAAACTTTTCCAGTGGTGTTGGATTGGAAATTTAAATTCATTATAATCCATAAAAAGAAATGAAACAATTCTTAACTCTTCTAGTGGTATTCTTAAATTTCCTGAGTAATAAATGTTTATCTTCCGTATACCTTGATTCATGAGGGATTAAAGGTACGATTCCGAAGGCGACTGCAGACTTCAGCGACAGACAGCAGGCGACAGTACTTGACGTCATTTCACAACACTATCGATTGCCGTCGTCGCTGCAAACTGCACTGCCGCTCCCGGACCAGCTCTGGGACTCTGCCCACTAAGAATTCTACTATTGACTCTATTCACACGTCTTTTGTTGACAATTTCTTCATAAAAACTTCAATATATTTCGAACGGATAGTAATGTCAGTAATAATAGAAGAATTGTCTACAGTATGCAGAGTGAGACTGCTGTAGAAACAGAGATAACATAATATGTAGAAAGCGACCACCGGTTTGTCGTTACACTCTGCATTGGTTGTAGTTTTGCGTACCTTAACTGAACAAAACGGGACAAAAAAGTATGTACTAAGTATCTAATATAAAAGGTTGGAACATTTTTTCTATTTAATATTATTTTTTATATCAATATAAACTACACAATACTTTTATTTTTAAAATAAACATCTCAACGTCCCTGGTTAGTGCTGGCGCCTTACTTAAGACCTTTTTTTTATACGTATTTTGTCTTTCTGGTATGTTGCTTTCGGCTAACGGTATCTGTGACTATTTGGTTTCGGAGGGATTAGGAAAAAAATATTTTTATAGGATTTTGTCGCAAAAGAGTCGTCGTGTTTACGGAAAAATTGATATGGCTCTCCGGCTCTCCTTTCTAAATGTTTATTATCATAATCCAAGGCATTGTAAAAAGTGGATTTTTTGTTTTGTAGAAAAGGTTTTATTGGTTTATATTTTTTGAATTTATGGGAAAGGATTGGTTATCGTAAAAGTGTTTTTACAGTACAAACCGACCCAATACAAAAATCTTGAGACGTTTTATACGATTTCTCTACCGCAACCCTCCAAAGGTTTGAGATGAACATCTCTTATCCAAGCATATTATTAATAAAGTCCCTTATTTATTGTTTACACAACGGCCGGCTGTTTATCATTTCATGGTGCTTCTAAATTTAATTAATGTTTTGGTATCTTAATATTACCGACTACGGATTACTGTACAATGAAGTATTTATAAACTTTCATTACTAAATCCTCGAGTCCAGATGCCGAGTCAACGAAATATTGTGAAACGTTCTCTACAAATGAATTTTACCTATAACGCTTCAGTAAACAAAACGACAAGGAGAAAGAAGAGATTAGGTGGACACCGGAGACGAGCACATAGAAAAGAGAAAATGGGGGTTGGTATAGTAGGATTTTGTAGTATTTTATCTTTTAAAAGGATTCTCGTGTAAAACAGTTAATTGGGATGCTTTTGTTAATTCAATTTCGACATTTTTGGAAGATAAAGAACCGGCATCCAACCGCATGCCCATCCCGACAATCCGGCCGGCTTTTAATTTTTTTAATTAAATAATATGCCACGTTTGTAATTCTCCCTTTTCTTTGCTCAATATATTTTTTATGTATAGTCTGAGCGCAAAGAATTTACTTTTCTGAATGGTAATCAAGCCTGCTCACAAAACAAATATACTTTTTCTTTCATTCAATTAATAAACTCTCCGTTTCTGCAAATTTATCCAAGAGTATTATTACTTTGCCACCAGCCTTGCAAAGTTTCTTATCAATTGTGTTGCTCTATACCTTGTTTTTAAACTAAGAGGAGCATTTTAGGAAACCTCAACCACACCACTAAAAGTTACTAGATTGTGAGTATGTTCCGAAAATGTCGTGTTCAGACTTTTTGAACTAAATGAAAATTACGTGAAATATGTATTGTACCTCTCGCTGTTGTCGTGGCCAATGAGGGATCAAGGCATGTCTAAATATCGAATGATGATTGGCCACAGGTCATTGCAAAAGTAGTAACCAAATGTCACATTATTGTGAAAAGATGTAAGGTTATAATAAGTAGTTTATGTAAAATGTTTTAAGAATTTGAGGATTAATGAGAATATAGAAATACAATTATATAATTAAATTTTTTTTTCAACATTTGAGGCTTTGGTGTAGCAAAACTAAAAGTCAACAGAAGCTTTGTTATCGAAAAATACCATAATATAGTACTGCAATATATGTAAAACTTGATGTGAAACTTTTATTATTAACTAGAAAAAAGAAGCATGGACGTTTTTCATGAAAGGAAATAAATACTAAAAGTAGCAAATACCTTGGGTAAAATATAATACTTTGTTAAAAGTACACAATAAACAACAAATGTGGTAGTAATGATTGAACTAATGACTATTTTTATGTAAATTTACACAAAACTGACAAATGTCAGTGTCAGTGGTATCATAAGAGCTGTGTGAAACTGGTGGCAATCTGACCAATCACTAGGTAGCAGAAATGCCAACTTAAATTCAAATCGCTCCTCTTAGTTTAAAAACAAGGTATAGTTAGCAGTTGTCTTATAGTATTTTCGTTGTCACTTATGTGCCGTGGAAGTTTTTCTCGACCATAAAAAGTGATTGAATCCTCCTCACTAACAGCTTCTATCTTTGGATAAGGTTAACTTTAATGATACAGCATTTAATTTTAATTTAACTAATAAAATAAATGGGCACCTTTGAAGTTTTTCTTTTTCAAATTATCTGATGGGAACGTCTAGGTTAGGTTGTTACCTTATCGTACACATTTTTCACCTTTTCTATCTAAACGGTTTCAATTGCACCTCTTTGTATAATTTGTAAATAAAAGTGGACTTGGATTTAATCTTTTATGAATTTTTATAGTTCCAATTGAAAGATAAACTACGTGCTGGTGATTCTTCTGTCATTTTTATGTTTAAAGACGATAGTAGAATTTTAATATCCGTAATTTAACGTCTGATGTATGATGATTAACTGTACTGTACCTTGAGATAAAAAAATACAGATTACTACTATTTCCTTTCAGTAGTTTTGATAATTTAAATTCAATTTGTACTACAGATATTGTCGCATCAAATTTTGATAAACATAGACGTCTGTTACCATTCACTCTCAATTATTTGATTAACGTTTTATCTGTAACTACAACAGTTTGTCAACACTCATTTATTCATCATCAAAGACGTTAATAGAGCATCGTGTTGAACCATCTGTTTTATGTTTATCTTAACCGATGACAAAAAGCGTAAAACACTTTTAAACTGTATCTAGTTTTTTTTTAATTGCCCTGGAATAAGACACTTGTATATTTGTAGATACATATTATAAATTAATTTTATAGTATTTGTTTTTATCTACAGAATTCGAATGGATGGTGTTACTACCGTGTGAAAAAGTGTATTTGTAAATAACTACATTTATATCTAGTGAGTCTAATAAAATGTATGTGTGATTATTTTAAAAAACAGTTCGTTAATGTTCAGTGTATTTGTTTTATTTTAAGACTGAATCATAAAGTAAGATATATGTATAGAGTTGGAGCTGCCCAATCCCTGAAGATGTCCACGGACGTTGTTTTCAACCAGCGTGACTTAGCACCAGGTATTGAAAACTTGTCCAGTGAATGTACGAGTAGAATAAGAAAATATTGTCCTGGATTTTGAAAAATGAGAACTTTATTATAATGTAGTGTGTTTAGGGGGTTCAAGGTTATAAGATTGAGATTGAAAATAAAACAAAATTAGAATTGTTTTAAATGTTTTCGATCACTTTTTTGGTCTCACGTCTTTCTATACTGTCTCTGCTTACAACATTCTTCTATTTGGAATCGACCTCGCTAAAAAAAAAGTGACCAACCAATTTTCGTTATCGTTCGATCATTTCTAAATTATCGTCTATATTGACCACATCTGTTATTTCACTTAAAAAAAGGTCCATATGGCATTCAGCCACGATCTCCTATTATTTCATGACAAACTCGGTAGGTACCTAAATAGGCGTTTATCTGGTCCTCATATATTATATCACATCGCATTTGTGCCTTGTTTGTGTTCACGCATCATTTCTTTTTCTTATTTACGTTGCTAGCATTTTAACAAACGTTAAACCAACCATACTGCTGCTACTTGAATTCTTTTTATATTTAAGATACATGCTGCATGAGTTGCGACACGAGAATATCAATTTTAAGCGTTGGTAGCATATACCTACTATACTTATTTTTGTCTCTATTGAGTCTATTGTGTGTTATTTACCGGAAGGAAAATATTGTGATGGAAAATAAACAAAAGTTATGGATATCTTCATTTGATAGACATAATATCTGTGTATTAGGAAACATTTTAAGGAGATAGAATTATCTAAATGCACTACAACCCTATGAGTCTCTCCACCTTGTCTAGGTTCATATTTGCCGTTCTCTATTAGGTTTTTCACCATTTCACCAGACTTTTAAATGTGATCATTATGTGTGTATGTACACTGTGGGCCGAAATAAAGGAGTACATTTTTTAATTGAAAATTGAAGGCGATTTATTTTCTTTCTGCAGGGCTAATAAACTAACATGTCCTCAACATGACTGTAAATTTTAAAGCAAAAATAATGTACAGGGTCGGACTTATAAAAAAAATTATATAACCGTGCAATTGAGCTCGTTGCAAATGAAAACTGTATCAGCTAAAATTGTACTAATATGCTTTTTCGGTAGATAAACTATCCAGAAGGACACCAGTCAGTTCCTCGCATCTACCTGAGTTAATCCCTTTTCGAACGGAGGGTAGGATTAAGACAGGTCTGCAGTTCCTCACAGTCTGCAGTTCCTCACATTCGTGAGTTTTCAATAATAACCCAACCAAAACCACCCTACCTCACCCCCTACCCTAATCCGAATCGAAAAATTGAATTGTGTAATTGACAGATTATTATAATAATTTTCAATAATAACCCAACCAAAACCACCCTACCTTACCCCCTACCCTAATCCGAATCGAAAAATTGAATTGTGTAATTGACAGATTATTATAATAATTTTCAATAATAACCCAACCAAAACCACCCTACCTCACCCCCTACCCTAATCCGAATCGAAAAATTGAATTGTGTAATTGACAGATTATTATAATAATTTTCAATAATAACCCAACCAAAACCACCCTACCTCACCCCCTACCCTAATCCGAATCGAAAAATTGAATTGTGTAATTGACAGATTATTATAATAATTTTCAATAATAACCCAACCAAAACCACCCTACCTCACCCCCTACCCTAATCCGAATCGAAAAATTGAATTGTGTAATTGACAGATTATTATAATAATTTTCAATAATAACCCAACCAAAACCACCCTACCTTACCCCCTACCCTAATCCGAATCGAAAAATTCTTCGTATTTTTAGTCAATTTTTGAAAAAAACAATAAGAAAATAAAAATAAAAATATCTGTCATTGTGGACCTTGCTACCTGATACCTAATCCCTTACCCTTCGTATGCTGCGAGGAACTGAACACAAATTTTGTACCTACCTGTTAATGTGCGAGGAACTAGATAACTCCGATCCAGAACACTTCAGTAAAAAGGAAATTGTCCGAAATTACCGGATTTGCGAAATTCCATTTTTTTATCTAATAACATTTTAACAAATA
Source organism: Lochmaea capreae (assembly GCA_949126875.1). Lineage (NCBI taxonomy): Eukaryota > Metazoa > Arthropoda > Insecta > Coleoptera > Chrysomelidae > Lochmaea > Lochmaea capreae. Next base: position 15,650,773 of record OX421397.1, on the reverse strand, counting down.
ACACATTTATGGAAACAGTTTAGTAACTTTAAAACTTGGAGTAAAATATCATGAATGTGGCCACCATTATTTAATAAAAAAATGGCATTTCGCGAATCCGGTAAAGTCGGAGAATTTCCTTTTTACTGAAGTGTTCTGGATAGTTTATCTACCAAAAAAGCATATTAGTACAATTTTAGCTAAGACAGTTTTCATTTGCAACGAGCTCAAATGCACTGTTATATAATTTTTCTTATAAGTCCGACCCTGTACATTATTTTTGATTTCAAATATACAGTCATGTTGAGGACATGTTAGGTTATTAGCCCTGCAAAAAGAAAATAAATCTTCCAAAAATCCAAAAAACTATTTTCAATTAAAAAATGTACTCCTTTATTTCGGCCCACAGTGTATATTGGGGTTGCTCCTTTATGCCAAATTCAGCTTCAAAGATACTTGCGGTTTTTCCCGAGCTATCGGAGTGTTTGGTTCCTGGCCCGTACACTCCTATTCCTTCTATTGCTTTTGAGCTGTCTGTGTACCATTAGAGGGCATTCTTTCAAATTCTGGTTATCGATACCATTCCTTCTTGCTGCTTAATTTCGTATTGAATTTCTTTGGAAAGTTATTCTTTTTCATTACCATCTTGTGGAATATCGCAGGTGAAGCGAGGCGGTGGTAGATACGTAGTGGTGTCACGTTGTGAATAAGTTCTATGTCCCCCGTTGAGCAATGGCTACTGTAATGCATATACAGTCTTCTCTCGTCGTCAATAGGCTAGCTCTACTACTCCGCGCAATGGCTCCATAAGTGATAATTAATAATTGGTCTAACTACTCAGAATTTTTGGGCTACAGCCCCAATTACTCCCTGTCAGGTTCCTGCACACCATTAGAGCAATTTTTGCAGTGATCAGACACACAAATAAGTGTACATATCTTTTTGGAAGATAGTCTTCCTATTACTATCGTATTCTTCGCTTTCCCAATTACTCTGCTGGTTTCAAGTGATTCTCACATCAATAATCCCCTCATTCAATTCGAAAATGGAATTTTCATTACGTCCTGTGAAAGTTTCCACCGTCTGCTCCTGTCCAATACAGATCAGAGTCAACATTTTTCGAATTGGATGCGAAATAAATTACCAAAACCGCTGAAAAACCTAGTAGACATTAAACACAACACATCTCGGCGCAAATAAAAAATGAACGAAATATCCACTTGGCTGCCACGCCAGGACGAACTAAGCTTAAACGAATGAATCCTGAGAAAAACAAAAATAACGCAGAGAAAAATTAAGACGAAATAAAATTAGATTGGAAACAAAATTACAGATATAGACCAGGCAGAACAAAGTTATTATTTTCATTAGTAATATTAATAGCAATAACAATAATAGTTTAGCATGTAGGAGGACGAACATTGTCAAGTATTGGATCTTCTCTTTTTGGTTGTGCTTGTGCTTGTAGAATTTTAGGTTTATCATCACGTTTTTCAAATTATTCCGTTTCTTCGTAGTCTTCTCCATAATAAATTGTTAAAGTGACAATTATTGTAATCGTAAAATATTAATTGACACGTTATATTTAAACATATTTAATACTAGACTATCAGCCAACAAAAAAATCTACACGAAAAAATTTCTCGCATCTTATCCGTAGAGTTGACAGCCGTAGTAGTATTTCCTGGCTTACCGTATGTCGTGGTCTGAGAATGCGTCGACTGCTCGTCAACAACTCCTAAAACCTGTCAACTGCACTTTGTAATTAAGTGACTCCCATGCCGAATAAAATTGTCACGTATTCTTATACTTTTCGTCACTCGGTTCCGTATGGACTAGCTGAGGGGACCGGACTTTTTTTATTTTTAGTCAAGAAACTAATTTTATAGATTCCTTTCCTACTCGTTGATTAGTGAATGTGTTTATTTGATTGTTCACTGTTTAATATAATATAATGTTAGAAGTTTGTAAGCGGGGATTATACAGGGGTTACTCATAGAAAACATTTTGACAGACATGACATGTTTCACTCGCTTTTATTGTTTTTTTTGCTACATTCACCATAAAAAAATTTGTTAATAAAATAGACACTTTCCTTTCTCCCTGTTTAAAGCAATTTCCGCTCTATTTGTGATACGAGACAGGCCAATTGCTCAAAGTTGAATCCGAGAGCGAGAGAGCAATGACAAGAAGGAATAGTATAGAAGTAATTCCAGGGGTGATGTCTGGCCAGAGTTGATATAAAAAGATTGATGGTACCTCTAGGAGCTTGACTTGTCTGCTCCGTTGCGAATGTGGTTGCGAATAGTCTTATATCAGACTAAGCAAAAGATTAAATAAAAATTAAATAACTTTGGCTCTGTTTGTTTTAGGACAAGTAAAATATAAGATTGAGAAAAACGTACATGTACTGGAAATCTACAGAAAAATTCTATACTCCAAATAAAACACCTATTTTATCAAATATGGCACAAATAAAATTTGATATTGCAAAATTGTTTTTTATCCAAACTATTCAAAAAATTCGAAGTTTGATTTTAGCAAATGAATGAGTTGTATGGAATTGTAACAATTTAATGCAAAAATGTATTTATTCCACCAGCTAATAATAATCATTGAAATAAACAAAGAAAACAACTAATTAATACACATCAAGCATTGTTATTCCGTATGAAATTCTGTTTCGACGTGTTTTGATTTCGGCCTCAAAATTTCAAACATTATTAAATAAAGAGAGATCGTATTCAAAACCTGTATAATAAAAATGAATCATGCTATTAATGTTTATTGTTTGATTTTGAATTCACTACGGCTTCGAAATAATTTTCATACGAATCCAAATTATGAAAAATTGATGTCGTTTTGTGGATTTATTGTCAACATTTCATTAAATTATTTAATCGACAAAATGATCATAGCTTTTTGTAAAGATAAATTTTCCGAAAATCGATTTGTATGGTTTATTAATTTTTCTGGAATTATTAAAAAATTTGTACGTATTGTGTAAATTTGTCGGTAATGAGATTGTTCCTGGATCCTGCACTTCTCTAAATACCACTGCTTGTAGACTTCAGACTTTAGTAGTGTCAAAATGTTATTACAAAAAATATTCCTTTATTCACTTTATTATCAAAGATATATTCTACGGTAGATGGTTCTAAAGGAATATGGAATCTTTGTAGTCTTGAGACAGACCTCCAACAAACAAGGGCAGGTCGGCGGCACAAGCAGCCTTACCACCAGCATAAAAATCAGTAGCTTTGTCGACTACACCGAACTATAGCTTGCTCAATTTATTCCTGTCTCGCTTTCATCAAGAATGTTTGTCGAAGATGACATTTTATTAAAGCATCTTTGACAAAGAAGAAATTGCTGTACCGGGTGTCTGATTAAAAGAGGTAACAGTTTAGAGAAAAAAATTTGTATTCTAAACTAAGTTCACAGAAACATCATTTTTCTATAAAAAATATACGGTTATAGTACCGCAAAATTTAAATATTCGTAATCATTAGATCATTTTACGTTTGCTCTATTACCTTTTCCTTTATCTTGTAAAATAGCTGGTAGGGGTGAGTGGGAATAAAACTGTTGAAACTTTTGTTCCGCTTTATGGATTTTGACAAGCTAAGTATCATCTGGAAGGGAATTCAAGGAAATATTATATCATCATTTTATTCCAGAGTGGTTTCAACGGTCGGCAATTGTTTTGTTTTCAACTTTTTTTGGAAACTTTTAAATGCGAAGCTATAGTTTTTTAACCATTTACTTGAAAGAAGACGTGATTCAAATAAACCGCATCTCAATATCTATTTTCAAAGCAAAATTACGAGAAAAAATAAATTTTTTTCTTCAAGGAGTATTAGTATGAAGAGTTTCTGAACATCAGTTTTTGGTGCTTCCCCATGAACAGATTTGGCAAATACCCGTAAGTTAGAATTGTGTGCCTCTCCTGTTTTATATCTGTACATTTATATAGGTATTGAAGATTTAATCACACATTTTGAAATATACTGTCACCCAAAATTAATAATATTTCATGTTATATATTTGCTTAACCAACCGGATGTGGTAATAGATGAATAGTTATAAGTGTATGTCCTAATATTACATATATGAAATGAAGTAACAGTTTTATAAATTGATCACTTAACTGTCAGTAATATGAAAGTGAAATTTCCTGCACCTATATTTGAAAATAATTAAAATAATAGCATAATATACAGTAGAGGAAAGTGCATCAAGGTGAAAGCGACAATTATTTTCAATTTATGGATAAAATTAAGTTTAAAAAAAAATTAAGAATCGAAAAATTATGCTTTATATAACAATTTAAAACTTTTTTGGTGTTTAGTAATAATTGAGAAAAGTTTTTGATTAGGTACAATTAAATCCAAAAATCATATCATGTAAGGGGTGTTTCCAAAGTACGTCGAACGGAGCACATTTTGAACTTTTATTTTCAAGTTTAAAACAATGTATTATATCTATTGAAACATTTAGCACTCATTAACGACAAAAGTTATCACACATGTCTTAAAATTGAATGACGAATCAGCTTTCAGATTACTTTGGAAACACCCTGAATATTATCCGGAGTAGAAAAGCTTTTGTAATTCATCTACTCAAACTTTCATTGATTTAAAAAACATTAAATCCCTAATAGAGGTTTATCGAAACGTCTATTAGAATATTCATCTCCATAATCACATACCATATCTTCTACTCATGTTTTAACAATTTTTTTTTTCAGTTCTGAATTTATAATTAATTTTTAAACACGAAATTAAATTAACATAAAAGCTTTGATGTGTTCAAATCGTACAGATAACTATGTGAATTGCCTCTTTTAATGAAACCACAAAGCCCTTTTTTTATTTAAGCACTAATCATGTTATACTCTTCAAAATCCTTCCGCCCATTTTAATTAAATTTCACAAAGATAACGATAGGCCGATTCAGAAAGAGAAGGATACACTGTAATTCTCACTTCATTATATCGTTTCTCTTATCGGATCTTTTAGAAAACACTAATTATTTTTCTGTTATACTACACGGTTGTCAGATTTCCTCCATATTTTATTAAAAGTGAATTGATATTACGCTGTTTCATCAACAATATTTCTTTTGTTAAATGATTATCCTCAAATACCCATTACACCGTTTTAGAACAACGTTAAAAAATTAATTTAAATTTTCAAACAAACCCTGTTTTTTTTTGTATGCACTGTTGTATCTAAGTGAGGTTAAATTAACCTATTTTTAACCCCAAAACATGTGGTATAATTTATGTTTATTTAGATATTTATAAATTGCACAGCCCAACAAGCTCGTTTACTGCTTTCATTGAAGGAGGTTCCTACCGATGTTGAAGAGCAATTTGATAATAGGTCCGATACCGACAAACGTGACTCTCTTGGAGCAATAGAATCAAGTTGATGAACTTTGGTATAGCTAAGGTCTCGGCTTATAACGATATTGGCTATCTATGTCTTAAAAACGGTTTTGGTTTCTGGGTAAGATTTGAAGATATTGAATTAATATGGAAATATGCGTTTGTTAATATATTAGCTATCATAAGGTAACTTTTTCTACGCCCATGTCCGTAAATAACGTCAAAAATCGCACTGACAACATTCCTTGTAAGTGACATCTAACAATAACATGCACGTAATGAGAATCTCATAACATACATGTGCGTTTAGATAGAAAAACTTAGATTTCTTTGTTGAATCAAATTGCAATCAAATTTTCATTTACGTAATACTTTATTTGGTTTATTTACATACTTTGAATCAATTGAAAAACATAAAAGCTCCTAGCATTAGTGAAATACATTTTAGATTAAAAGAGTGATGCCCCTAAATGTCGGCAACACATTTTACAAATTCCAAAAAATAATTCGCTTTTTATTGATATGGGAAAAAAACGTCATCTCATTTATGCTGTCAATTTTGGTAACAAATTATAGTATCCGAACATTTTCTCAACTTTACCTATGAATATGACTCTTATTAATGAAAACGATGAAATTATGAGCACTCAGAAGAAAATAGATGGGCGTAGAAAAAGTATAGTACGTTACACGAGTTGTAATCCCATTACGCACTCGTGAAATTTACGCACTCGCCGCTGCGCAGCTTCGTGCGTAAACTTTTTCACTTCGTGCGTAATGGGTTACTTACAACTCTTGTTACGTAATATACTATTATCGATTCGCGAAGGAAGACAACCGGGCTAGAATAAAGTGAGAAACTGGTCAACCAATTTTGTGAATATATAAATACGCCCCTACGTCCTACCGCTCGAGCCTTACAAAAAAACTGAGTGCGTGTTTTATTTGTTGCTTACTTTATAACCGACATCAACTATAACATTTCATTACCACCAAAACATACTGGTATAAGGAAAGGGGTATTCGAAGTACTTTTTTCATATTCCTCCTCCACTCTCGCCAGATATATAAATACCAGCTCTTAGGATCCCTCACCCCAGTCTAGGCTTAGCCTTGGTTCAATCTCCTAACATACTGTTATACCAGTAAAATTCCTGCCTTCCTCTTCCTTTTGAGATATCAAGGGTTTTTCCTGGCACATTACCTATTCCACATATTCCAACTTTAGGGTGTTTGTCTCCCATGCTTTTCTCATGTCTTTAATATGCAGACACCCTTTTCTTCCTTCTCACTTCTTTCCCGCCTGGCAACAGCCGATTCCGGTACATTTATTCAGTGCAGCCACATAAATCGTTGGCGTTTGAAAGATTGTAGCATAAGTTCAGAAAACAATGTTTTTAAATAAAATTCTTAAGCTCCTCCAGTAAAATAAAGTAACGTCCTTAATTTCCTTTTCCTGTACTGATAATTTTTCTTTCAATATTTGAACTTATTTATTAGAATTTATAATGAAAACAGTGTACAAAGTTATCATAACATTGCCTCATAAGGGGCCACTGTAAGTAGGCGGCAACAGGTCGAGTCGGTACTATTCTTCCGGTCATTATTTCTGTGTTATTCGTTACCCTCTCTTTCTCTGTATAACAAGCAGATAATTGGAGAAAAAAATTGTTATTCTGTGGGCTGCTTGTTACATATTTGGTTAATATTCTGAGTTGTAATGTATTACTTGGATGTAGCCAATTTTTAATGAGCACAGAAACTGAAAACTTAAAACCATAGAACTTCTGTTCCATACATTTTTTGCGTTGAGCACGAAGTGATTGTACCTACCCAATATTGCAGATGCATGTCTCTTCAACAAAAGTTGTGATTTTATCAGGGGAGCAATTCTCGTACATAATTTTCGAATTGTCGCATCAATGAAACTATATTCTCAAGCTAGGGCAAATTTGGATCGAACTGCAACGTAAACAATCATTTCGAACGTAATTTGACAGTTCGTTAAAAAAGGTTGAGGTTAGATTGTGTTTCGATAGCGTTTGTGTGTTCAGTAGTAAAAACTGAAAAGGTACCAATATGCGAGTGAAATATATAGTTTGTCCGCCACCATTAACGACCTGTTTATAAATGAATTTTTTTATTTTTTTTCCACCTTTCTTCAATTTAGGAAGGGATTAAAGGCTTTCATATATAATTTTTTCGACTTTTCTGGCAATAAATTTAAGGATACTTTTCATTCCTTTTCTCTTATTTTCATTTCAGTGACTGATTCGCTTTCCATATAAAATTTTCTAGTAATTTCAATTTAAATTCAGTGTAATAATTAGAATTATTAAAATAATCTATAAATAATTGAAAACTTCACTTAGTTTTGATATTATCATACGCTCTATATACTATAACTTGATTAATAAATTAGTATTTCTTCGTGCTGAGTAGTTTAGATGACTGACTGCGTGAAATGAAGAATTGTAGCCATAAGGTTCGAATCCTGGTCCCGATGATAATTTTGTTTATTATATTGTGACATTTTTATATAAATAACATTCAATATAGGTTCTATTCATCCGTTCATTATCCACTCCTATTACTCACTGTGAATAATGTACGCCATTATACTTGAAGAAGCAAACGTAAAATCTAAACATAATCATATAGTCGTGGACAAAATTTTTGTAATATTTTTATGATATGGTAATCTGGTCACGTGGAAAAACTTTTGCATTTCTATTAAAGTCTTATTTGAAGTAGGAAAAACCGTGTATAGTTAATATTTCGGAGTACACAGCTTGTTTTTAAAATTAAGTTTAAATGTATTCGACGTGTTAGACCTGCAGCAACTCGTTAAAATTATTTGAAAGTTTAGTTTAATTTAAACATGTACACATTTTATGACGATCATTTGAAATCTTAGTTAATTTTTTATTTGGAATTTTTAATTTTATTATTGTATAAACGTATGCAATTCTGGAATCAGTAGGTACTTGGAGTGAAGTTATATTAATAGGGTTAGAAACATTTTTCAAGCAAATACCTTGTGAGGTGGAAGTGATTTTAATAATTCAAGTTGATATTTTTAATGCCTACTAATCGTTTCCACTCTAATTTGAATTGGACGAGCCGTAAGCAGCTAGAGCACCGATAACGTTACGAGCACTAGTTAAATCACAATGTATTGGGATTTGACTGATTGACAGGTGGAGAGACTCGTTCCAGCACGAGGCCAAAACTATCAAAGATTGTTGTAAACATTTACCCATCTCGACAATAAACTGTGGTGACTGTTAGAAAGCAGTTCCAAGGTGAAACGTTTGAAAACTGTCGTAGGAGTGTGTAAATTTATCAGGGTTTGTCAACCAATCGCAAGCGCACAGGACCTTAGTGTGGTCTATTCTATACTTTGTTCAGTATTAATACCGTCTCAGGTGAGCAAATTGTCCTCAGCAGAGAGGTTCGGTTGTATTATGCCTATATCTCCAATGCTTCACATTCGAAGGTAATGTGTGAGGCCATGCACAACCGACAGACAGGTTCCTCCCTGTATTTTCCAATTGTATGCAGTGCTTCGTTAGGATACAATGACCGGTTAGTATTCCTGTGACTTTCCTCATCTGGACCCTGCTGAGGTTTAATATTAGTCAGTGACTGCGAGAGGTTTTTGATCAGAAGTTTGCTGTGCTCCTGCCTTGGCACGTGGCTCTAATACGTCTGATGTTTTGTTTGAATCCAACGAGATGTACAACCACGTGCTGCAGTTTTTGATATCCAAAGAACGAACCTAATAGATTCACTTTTGTTTCCAAAAATGTTTTCATAAATGTCAATGATTTTCGGAAAAATAATTTTATATTGTATATTGAGTCTCACGCTGTTTTTAAATTTATATGCTTCCATTGTTTTTTATCAAAACCCAAACAATTTCTCAATTAGTTTTTCATGTGTATCACTTCCGTCTACATATTATTCCACCCATTACCTACGTCGCTGAGTTTGTCCTTTTCAGAAGGTACCTGCTTTCTTGCATGCTTTGTGGTATGACGAGTAATTTTCATTTTTTTTCTTATTATTCAGGCACTTGTTTGTTGGACCGTGTATAATTAGGGTATTTATTTTGGGCTGAACAAACTACGCTTACATTGTATGGTATATAATTTTATTAATTTTTGATTAATTAGGTGATAAAATTTGAAAGGATGCCGACCGTTTCGTCATTATATTTTCAAAATCGTTTATTAAAAAAATTGAACTGTAAAAAAAGTTTTTTAATAGAAAAATTCATGTCAAGATTGTGCCGGAAAATTGGATGAGGACTTCTCTGAATCAATAAATGAAAAATAACGATTCTAACAAAAACAGATCTTCAGATTGCAGCAAAACAGATGATGAAAAAATCAACCAAAGAAGAGTAAATTGAAAAATAAGATAAAGAAGATTACAATGTATAAAAAAAATCTGTAGCTTAGGTTAAAATTATAATAATTAAAATTTTTCTTATTGTAATTTGATAGTCTTGAACTTGCTCATCAGAAATGTGATTGCCACTCTTGACAATAACTTTTTTATCGGACAAAAGTTATACATTACAATCGGATATAATCCAATAAAAAAAAGTAAATCTTATTCATCATGTCTGGTGCACATGACAAGATGCTCTGAAGCAAATTAGCTCTCCCATTAGCATTTCTTTTTGAAAAGTGACAGCATCAAAAATGGAAGAACAGAAATTTCAGTGAGATGCACAATTCCCTATCATATTATGTTTTTCAATGCGAATCAAAAAGTTGACTTGAGCGGTAGTAATAAAACTACTATTCACTAAATAAATACCAAACAATTCCACCAAGAATTAAAACACAACCGAAATGTAATAATGCTAATTCAATAAGGCATGAGACTCGGACAGATTTACTAGCAATATGTGATGGTAATCAACCATATGACCACATGTGCCAGCACAAGCAGATTTAGACTTACCAGATTGCAAAGACAAATATATCTTTCATCTCCACATTGAGAGGGTGGCGTGAATTACTATCTACAAAAATATACAAAATGGACGGTGGGTGCCAATCGGTGGATTGTAATAGGCTAAGGGCCAGCTGTGCAAGAATGAGAGAGGAATCAATCTTCAAGCTGGCTCAGAGGTGAATTCAAAATGAACGTAAAAGCTGGATCCGCACATATTGCAGCTGACCAGAGACTGAAATTATTGAAAGCCTTGGCGAAAATTTTCAGCATCATGTAACAGGCTTCCAGGCGAAAGTTTTTGCCATTGATCTGTGCGTTGGGTGGATACTGGAGAACAGCTACTCAGGTCGATGTACATATTTTCCGACAGTCAAGTGAGGAGTATTACCAAGCCTCCTAATCCAACTGGGTTTAATAAATATGGTTGTCCTGGTATTGATTTCGGGTGAAACTGCGTAATGAAGTAGTGTACCAACTTGTTTGGAAAGAGGATTAGTCCCAGATCATTGGCCCAGAGTTTGGGTATCCTTCAAACTCTGGCGAAGATAAATATCTCGGGCCAGATGGAAGCAAAGCAAGGATCTACAGAAATAATATGCCGGGCTTAAGGAAAGCCGAGGACCTTAAAAACTCAAAGCAGGAGCCTTGGACACGAAGGAGACCAAGTCTATAACTGGAGTCTTCATCAGTGTACACAGCAGGATAAAATATCATCCGAGCAAAATAGGTCCAGAAAACACCTGGTAGCCCAAATTTATTCTATTCGAGCTATTTCCCGTTGTATGCGTCTCACAAAATTGATTTTGTTGGAAAACGTTCCTTTCTTTGACTTTTATACCACCTACGACTACTCGTAGGTGGAATAGATTGAGAATTATGATCATTGTACTGGCAGACACCCTTTATATAAACTTGAAAAAAAATTCGCATTGTTCGCCGCTTACAACTGACATTATTATCTTGTGATTATATCTTGACATCTGACGCTTGTAAATGAGTTCGAGTTTAATCCTTCTAAGTTGGTAGGGGAAATCGGGACGAATATATAATATGAATGTGTGGGGATTCCTTTAAGATTAGATCTTATTGTTTATTAACGGAAATTTAATACGGAATTTATGAAATTAATAACGAAAATAATAGTGTGTAATGCATGATTATTAATCAAGATTAAGAAGTTGCATTCTAATAGAAAAGTTAGTTTAAATATGTTTTTTTTTAAATTTCGTGTCATAGTATGAAGTATTTTTCAAGTCCATTGAAAGTAAAAGGAATTATTATAAAATCCAACGATGTCTAAGACGGTAAATTGATTTACTGGTAACAATATACCAGGACACAGTCAATTAAATTTAGTGAAAAACTCCGTGTACCGAATCAGATTATACGGAGCGTAACGGCCTTAACCAAAATAATTTGATTTTGATAGATATCGAGAGGTTAATTAATCAAAAAGTTCGACATGTTTTCATCAAGTAATTTGTTCCAGCACGTAGAATCATACATATGATCATCTCGCTCTCTGTCGTCTCTTTTTAGGACATTAATTGAGAATTATCTTTTGATATATTATGTACACTGTTAGTAATGAAGACTAACAAAATAGCATTAAATGTCAAATAGTCAAATATTTGAAGATCTAGTGTGGCTGAATTACTTTCTCGAGCACGACTTTTTTCAATCAGTGAATCAAACTCGAGTCTAAACCTTTCAAGTGGATTCTTGTCGGTGGCTTCTCATCCCTTAGTAAAAAATACAGCAGGTAGTAGTAGCTTTGCGTGCCCATTAAGCTTACAGCTTTCCTATCTTTGCTTATTAGGACTGCCCTGAAAAGGTTTTTCAGCATTCTAGTGATTCTGTGTCACCCACTGTCTTGTGACGCAGTACTATCCATACTATTGTCCCAATCAGTTCAAGTTATTGTTTCCCAAATTCCATCTTTTTACTCGAGATATTTTTCACAACTCTTAAATATTTTTTTAATGATAGAAAGAGTTGGAGGTATATAGAGCAAAAGAGAATTATGGTTTATTGCCTTGGGTAAATTTTATGGAAAAAACTTAGTAGATTGATCAAGAAAATGCACAAACAAAACGTGACTGATGAAACACTTGCAAAAGAGTCAGATTTAATTGGAATAGAATTAGGTTTTGAGTAAATTAAAATATAAATAAATTTAAATATTAATATATATTCACGAGCTTTTTTTAGCAGTGTAGTTTTCCTATAAAAGGCACTAATTGCCAATTTCTTCCAGTCTATGGATTTCGAATATTTGGTTCGCAGTTCAAAGAACAATGTTCTCCCAACTATTTCAACCATTAATATTGGATACAGAGTTCTGTTTGATAGCGCCTGCCAGGGTATTGGAAATTTTCACAAAATACTCCTTTTTAAAATATATTTGTTGTCAAGAAAATATCCATGCGATATATCAAACATCATAGTTCTATTAAAAAATATTTATAACTGAAATCGTAGTTCGTAGATTATTATTTAGAAAAAATCAGTACGACTCTGTATTTTCCGCGCCAGTTGGTTTAAGCATAGCCGTTCATCAATAATCAGTAATCACACTTCTTTTTCTACCTACTCCTCAAAGCAGCTCGACTACGGTGCAAAATTTACCTGCCCATTCACTTTAGAAACGACCCACGTGTTATTATAAATAATTTTGGAGAAAAGTGAGGCAGTATCTTGGGATAATATCGCGATAATTGTAAGTTTTTAACTTTTAAATTGACTGGAAATTACCCACCAAGGATGTCTTGTTTTTTTTTTATTTTTTGAAGCCCTAGTTTATTAGTACCCTTGTTAGTTTCATCTGGTAATACCCGAAATAGTGCAAATTGAGCTGGTAAAAATAGTATTTAATTCATTGATTTTCAAATAATTTCAAATAACCCCACCCTTTAAGTAGATGCCAGTGGATAAATTAGTATAGTAAGAACCGTAGATTTGGCTGTCAGAATACACTTTGCTCATTTAAAAGGAGGAACATTTAATAAATAAATTATGAAAAAATATGAATAATTATTTCGATCTATTAAAATATTATCGTCAGACTGACAGAAGTTACATTTGATATGATGCGTACCTGATTTGTAACATTTTGGATAGACCAAATAGTGACCTATATATCTTGTGAGTTGTGATATGTGTTGACGATACTGTTAGCCCTATGTGGATATCCTGGATATCTTTTTCACCATTTAAGATCAGTATAACTATGCAATGATATAGGAAACCAAGGAAAACTATATTTGCTGACCTTTACCATTGTTATTTAAGAAGACAGTTTAATAATGGAGAGCTCCCTAGATTTATCTATTCACTGATGGCTTCATATTGCGGGTCTCATGAGTATCTCCTAATTTCGAATTTTTCAAGGAAATCTAGTTTTTGTTTCTGATCACAAATATGTAGTACTTTCTGTTCTGTGTTAGGGGATAATGAATGTTTGAGTGTCGAGTAGTAGATGAATTGCTCCTATAGCCAGTCATACATGCGAAGACAATTTTTGACTGCTGTCAGCTGGTTAATTTACGTTGACCTTTATTTTCGAACCGTGTGGAAAGGTCGTACTGTACTTTTCTCAAGTAATAACCTTTGTTCATTCAGCTTTTGCTGCACAATCTCATAATTCAGGAGGTATACAAATTCATCCATAGAAAAGAAACAGGTTTCTACCTAGTTAAGTAATATAAAATTTAATATTTCATAAAATTTTCAGGATATAGAAAATTTTTGAAAAAATTGGTGACATTTTTTCTTTCAAGAAAATACATTTTTATCCTCACAGTTAATTACGTTCTTTTTTCATTGTTGGTGGAATGATCGAGTCACTGCTTATTAAGCTTCTTAAGAAAACAAGACGAGGAAAATTATCTCTGCTTGCCATTGTTTGACATATTTGATGGTCATTAAAAGCAGATTACGTCAAAAATGATGAATTTTTTTGGTTATTTGTGGGTGGAGATTGCCATCTATTTTGGAAAGTTAATGAAAGAGTGGTATAAATGAAAATGAGTTGATAAACGATGGGCAGATGTTGCGGACATGATATCCGAATTTAATTATAAAAAAATAAAAGTTTGCAGGGGTGTTTAGCAGATAACGTCAGTTCCGGGGTGGGTTTTATGATGTGTACAGGGTAGTTTCTTATCTGTGAGCGATTGCTTAACGACTTTTAGCAAATAAACCGTTGTTTACTTATGTAATGGAACAAACGTAATTTAATTTTAAGGCTATTAAGTGTTGACAAAAAAAAATAGTCTGACCACTTTCTAAGTATAAGAAAAAATCAAATGTAACTAATGTATGAAGATCAAAAAAATATGTCGAAAGTGCCTACAAAGACAACGAGAATAACTCACCCTGTACATATTTACAAAAACTCGTTCTGTGATAATGGTTTTTATTCCCGAAGGCACAAAAGTAATAATTTTATAAATATTCACACTAGTAAATTTTCCTATAAAATACAAGTACCATATTTTGTAAAATTACCACCGTCTCGCTACTCTCACTTTTTTAAACAATTTTTTTTTGAAATTAACAGTCCGTCCCTGCGGTAAATGGTTATATAGTAGATGGAGAAGAAGATACCACAAAGGTGTTATTACCTTCTCACTAAGCAGGTGCCGAAAGACTCTGCCTCACGTCTGCTTATTACCATTATCCATCCGAAGAGAACAAGAGTACCTACCCATCTAGCCGAGTACCGAAATAGAGGAAGAAGAAGCGAAGAAGAGAATGAGAAAGAGAACATCATTATGTTGTTTGCGGCTGCTTAGCCAGATCAACTCACGCTGTATAACGTGGTACCATGGCACCATTTCCAAAACAGTAGCGTCTCTTTTTATAACAAACCAGTTTTTTTTTAATAAAAGCAAATTAAATAATAGGTTACTAAAAACACACTGAAATAATTTGAGGTTATAACAATTTACATTACCAGTTGGTTTTCGTATTTCTAGAAAAAATAACCACAACACAAAACGTTTTTCAATAACTCTTGCTTTTTTGTAAAACCTATCTGCATACTACTCCAGAACTCTGTGGAAATCTCAGTGTTGCAGAAAACATTGGCTATTTTTACTCCACTCCATTATTAAATAATATGAGATCTCTATAATTTACTGTTCTAGCTATGTGTTAAACCCACATTTTTTGTTTCACTTCTTAGCTAGTGATAAGCAAAGCCAGACCAAAACAGTCTGGGAATGGATCTCGAGCTGGAACTTGCTCACAGCCTTGTCCATAGTCCGTAGTGCAGCTGGAGAACTTTATTAATAAGACAATTCTCAAATTCACACAGTAATAGCCCAATAAACAATTTTCGTGACTTATAGTAACTGATATTTTTATGGAGTATTCATAAAGGTTACACACTTATATGAGGAAATGCTTTGTAGTTTTATTGTAGTAAATTAGGTTTATTAGGGTGTTATGCCATTACTGTAAGTTCTAGATTTATAATGAAGTGTTGTAACTATTTATATGACTGTATTATAAAACTTGAATCGTTACCTCAATTTATATAACAAATTTATATAAGGTTTGCCGTTACTTCCGTAATAAAACTAATGGTTTCTGAGTTTTATAATAGCATCGTTGTTTACCTTTTTAAAACTTCAGATACTCAAGTTCTTCTATAAATACGTTATGAAACTTTGGGTAACTAATGTTTTCTCTTTGTGTTTCAGTAAAAAGTTGACCTAAAATAGGAGTGGTTAATAACTGTGTCAAAAAATTGAGAATAAAACTATGATTAATAGCTGGAAAAAAACCAAGTACAGCAGTACATTTTGCCGAAAAGTTTCTAGGCGTTTCACCAGAATAACACAAGTAGTGCCAGCATCTTCTGGTAAATTAAAAAGCATCACTTTCGTTAATCGACAGGTATCTTCCAGTTCCACTTTATCAACAAATGACGTCAAAATTTCTTCTTTACCTTTGAATATTACCACCAAAAGTTCTCTAACCATCACTTGTGGTGTGCTGTGACACTCAACTAACACTTAATAATTTATAGTAGACTTAAAGTTTTATAGAATCACCATTTATGGATATATAGTGTTTCTTTAAGTTTTATAGTGTTACCGATAGTAATTTTGTGGTAACTAATTTTTATAAGGGTGTAGGCTTTATCCGCCATGATAATTTTCTAAAACGCAGATATAAACAGGAATAGAAAATTAAATATTTAA
Organism: Lochmaea capreae; assembly: GCA_949126875.1. NCBI lineage: Eukaryota > Metazoa > Arthropoda > Insecta > Coleoptera > Chrysomelidae > Lochmaea > Lochmaea capreae. The sequence goes on along the minus strand of OX421397.1, from coordinate 15,634,219 downwards.
CAAAATTTTGGAAAACTGAATTTAGATTGGACATTATATTGTAAGAACATATTATTGATTCTGTTTTATGAACAAATTTAAGAAAATTAAAATAATTATTTTTTAAAATTGAATAAGAATTTTTTTAATAATACATATTTCAAAGGCCAATGAATTTTGTAGAAGTGCCTTGCTAACATTTACAGTAAATAATGATTGTCAATATAATTTTGGTCCAGCCCTATGTGTGGAAATGATGTGACAAGTATTAAAGTGCACATAATATATCATATCATCCATCTTAATATCAAATGGAGACAAAAATGGATTACTATACTGCCTGATGTTTAAAATTGTGGAATTAACAAAAAGAAACAATATAATAAGCAATGTATGCTAAGAAGAGAAAACACATATTGGAAATGTGACAGATGACAGATTGACAAAGAAATAATTTAGTAATGGTAAGGTTACCAACAACTCTATAGGAAAAGTTTATAAGAGTAACCAAGTCAGTAATAAAACTAAATATCATTACATCCTCTTCCTAGATGAAGTTTTATAAAGGTACGGGAAACATTTCCGTTACTTTTAGTTATAGACTTATGGGTTTCATAACGTTACTAAATAAAGGTGTTCGCAACTCTTATAAATTGCTCCATTTAAGTGTTGTAAAGGGTTTATAAGAGTTACAGAAATATTACTATGCTTAGCTTATATAAATTGCAGTTTTATAAAATAGTGATGGTAAGTTTGCGGTTACTATTATATAAACGAAAATGTTTATTGGGAGGAGACGTCATACCTCGCGTCATGCGTTGACAAGGAAGAATCAGTTTGCGTTTTTCGAAGGTTTCCACTTTGATTACTTGTGATAGGAAAACTGTTTACCATTTCGCCAATTTTTCCCAGTGAATTGGTCTTTTAACAGTACTCTGCTCAATATTTACAGTTTTGTGGTTTCACATATCAACTAAGCGATATTTCATAGCAACTTCCTTGTAGTCGACACTTCAGTACCGCAATGATTTCTCAAATTGGATTCAACCATAGTCGTTAGCAATGGCGTACCCTCTAATTTCTGCGAAGGTAATAACTCTTGTTGATGAGGTGTTATTATTGTTAAGTGTTGGTTACACGAAACAAGATTGTCAATGTTTCTTTTGTTTATATTGCTACGGGTATAAATCCACTGATTGGTATGTTGGATGAGAAAAGAATACTATACGAAAAATTGAGTGGTTAGGTTGTTATTATGATTATTATCAACGAGCACAAATAAACTGGCAAAAATAAATCAGTATTTCCCATGAAACATTCAGGTATTATCACATAAATTCATTTAATGTATACAAAGGAAAACTCTAAGTTGTATATTAATGCTGGGATTGGCTTTTTAGACCTCCCCGTGCACAAATTAACGAAAATAGGAAAAAACATTTATTTACCAAAAAATGTTTTAACTCCATTCATCGAGTAGTATTTAGGGCAATATTACAAATATGTTCATTCAGAACAATACGCTCTTACAGCGAAATTAACATAAAAAAGGTAGACGAATATATTGAAGATCATTGAACAATGCACATCACTCATTTTTCCAGTGAAAACACCGACTCAAACATATTTAAACGAGAATGGAAGAAAAACTAGAGCATGAACTATTTAATTTTGGAATAGTCGGATCCCAAAACATGAACCCTTTACTGGAAAAAGTTTTAAATGGTAAACGTCACTTGATACTCAGATATGTGGATTAATAAAAACGACTTTGAAAAGTATTAGAGAGCTACGAATTTGAAATATGACCAAATAAGTCTGTAGATATTGTCAAAGATAAAGCCAATGAACGTAGCTTGAATAAATCTGTGACCGGCATCACTCTGTATATGTTAGAAATCTACAAAAAGTGATTACCATATAAGTGGAGTAGAGATTCCTGCAAGCATCATTACGTTTTCCTTTTCATGGGCTTTTAACTCAAAATGGAGCAGTTTCCGTACAAATATCCCCACATATAAATAGTGCTCAGTATTTTCGTCTATTGTCCAGTTTTTCAGTACATTTGTTTTTCCACTTAGCAATTCCTTCATCGTATTTAAGCAAGATAAGCCTGCATTATACAGAACGCTGAATATCTAGAATTCTCTTGGAAAAATGAAACTGAAGGAAATTATGAGTGAGATGAATGAGCTTCAGTATCTGATAGTTTTTTTGTTAGATACAACGTGTTCATGAATTACTAGATGTGATTTTATGTCCATTTAAACCACTAAGTAAAAGAGTGTGATGCGGTTGGTAAGCAGCATCGTGTGACCGGCGCTTTAAAGTTAAGATAATAAAAATTGTAGTTGCAATTAAATGAAATATTTCTATCCCATTTCTATTAAAAAAATCCTGATTTGTGGAGCAAATTACGTGCCTGAGGTTAATACAAAATACAGTACATTTTTATTACAAAGAAGAAACAACAGAGAGTGTGAAAATAAAACAAACTGCAAGATCATTCCCATTTACGTCTTGGAGTAATACAATTCAAACAAGAAGAAGACGGGATTTATTAGGGAGCAATAAGTAGGAAGAGTACATAACCGTAAAACATAAACATTTTTACAACTATGGATATAAAACGTATGTGCCGGAGGTCATTGTCGGACTCTACAGAATTCGAAAAGAGGACACAGAAATTTTATAAATAGTTCCTATTGCAACATATATATATATTTCATATTTATTAGTTAGTGATTAATTGTAATATGTTTTTGTATCAAGTAGTGTGTTGACATCGAAGTGATTTACTTGCCAGACGTTTTAACGACTCACATCTGAGGCTTTATATTTAACTATACTATCAATAAATAAGAGAAATTTAAGAATTTTCAAAAATATCATTAATACTCAAGTCTAGAAGCTTTAACTTTAATTTTGTTATTATATCCATTCAATACTTTTTGATTTCTGTTCATCTCCGCCATTGTAAGTAGTGCAGTGTTTGTGCAGTATATGGATTGTAAGTCTGCAGCCATTATTTTTCATTGATAGCTTTTTTATTGCGATTTTGGCAGCTGATGCTTCATTTAGTTCGTAATATACACATATATATACAGCTGAATTTCCCATCGTATTTTTATATTTTTTCCCATAACTAACATCGAAGAAGTATTAAAAATTTCTAGCGTACCCACATCAAATATTCACAGTTATTATTACTAAAGATTTATTATCTAAGCCTTACTTAGTGCCAATGAGTTAAATGCAGTTTTGCTGATTATTATAAAACCCTAGGTACTTGAATATTGACCAAGAACTTCATAATCAAATTATTAACAGCATGCGTAGTGGAAATTCATCTACATCAGTTATAGAAACTAATACGTCTGGAGCCGTATCTTTGAACTTTCGACCAAATGCTCCCACGTATTTCATGTGATGGGAATGGATTTGTTATGTTCGAGCAGTATCTTCGAAATCTCGAATGTTCGACTTGCAAACGAATGAATTTATCAGTCGTATCAGTTCCACATGGGAGTAAGCGAGTAGATTCTTGCGCAGAACGTCAGAAAAACAAATAAACATCAAAGATAATCTGTGGATATAGCGAGATAGAGTAATTACTTACTAACTTTTGATAAATAATACTACTGAACAAAAATGAACGCATATGAAGCTTTTATGCATCAAAGAATTGATGATTTGCAAGATGCTGAGGAAATGGCGGAAGGTACGACAAGAAGGTTTTCTGATACACAAAATGGAAATAAACACAAACTACATACCTATAATCTTCCTGTCACGTGCTTTTTACGTTACTCTACACTACACTTTACCTAAAAAATGACACATAAGATCTACAAAGTTGTTCGCCACTGTGTTTGGAAGATATTGCTATTTGAATGTTCGAATACCGTTCGATTCGTGTGAATTCATTCGTACGAACAGAATCCATTCGACGTTCTCGCAAATAGTCGAACGTTCAAAGATACGGGTCTTGGACCTTCATTTAATAGTTATTTTGTTAATTGGACCTTTGAAAAAATTGTTTTTGCTCCGTATTTTCTATTCTAATAACCCTCGAATAATGCTCAAAAATGTCTTAACAACTTTCTCAAGCTTGTTGCTAACCGGCAACAAGCTTTTGTAATCTGTTATAAAAAGAGTAAGATTAATTTGTTGTTTAAACATTTTAGAGGAAACTTTGGAAAAGAGATACAGATTCTGCAATAGCTGGGATCAAAATATTTTCTTATATACCTAAATATACACGAAAAATATTACAAATGTGCAGAAACCGGTATAATAAGTTGTTTCCTGACACTATTAAACTGATGCCAGATCTTATATCACTTCTAAGTAACGCCCAATACTTCTCAGCTGTCACTTTTACCTACAAAAGATTCACTAATGGTAACTACCACGTCCACTGTCTCATTAACCAAATGATACAGATCCAACAAAAAATAGGCCAATTCATGAATTATTCTACTGATACCAAGAGTTGAATTAACACTTGAAACCAAAAATATAACAATTGGTTTTCGTACATTTTTGGGAGGAGAAATCGACTGGTCGACCTAGTTTTTCGATCTTTCGTTCACTTCCAAATAGTGTCCTGAAACTATAAAATTATGAATTTTGAGCTGAAGTATTCTCAAAAGCAGACCAATTTACGGGGAAAACATTTTACAAGAGCCTAACTTCAAGGGATTCCGTTTTATGAGCTATAAATTTAAAAGTATTCGAAAATCCACTTTCTGAAACCTAAAGGTACTCATAATTGGAAAATTGTACATATTATACAGGTAACAAAGAAGCCACACTTACTTTAATGTCGAGATATTTTGTAGGAAAAATTATTCTCCAACCACTGTAAAACTTGTTTTTTTTTATTTAAACCATATTAAGATTGGCCTAAAAGTTGGAAAGACATTTTTGCCCCTATCTAATGAGCATTCTGTCTTTTTGGGCGGGAATTTTCTCACTGATTTGATTAATCTAGCGTGAAACGCCGGCTTCTGTCTCTAATACCGCACCACACACATGCATCTTTCTCTTCTGGTCATTTTCGACTTGATTTATGTCGTTTTGGATGTACGAATAATGAACTATGGTTCGCTCGACCGGACCTGGCAGAATATTTTACGTTTTACTTCTATTGTCTTCAACTATAATAGTTCCCTATAGTGCGAAAAAATGCATTTGTTGATTCTATAATATTTCATCATGAAAAAATTGATTGTTGGTGAAAACTCTTTGAAGTTCATTTATTAAAACGAGTGTCCGAGTAGTTGAAGTTTGGCTCCTGGTGAAGGAGTTTTTTCACGTTTATAGGAAATAAATAAATATATAAATAAATTAATAACTTTTTTAATGTTTATTCAAATATTCCGTATACAGGGGTACCCGAAAGTAAAGGGTAAAAATAATCGAGAAAATACAAATTTTTATTCAAGAGTTTAGAAATTTTTAGAAGTGGTAGTAGTCATTTTTGAAATCTATGCTGTCGAATAAGTGGATTTCCATTTATAAATATGTCAAAGAGATCTCAGCTCCGAATTTGAAATTTTGAATCTTAAAAAAGTGAGGTTAACTTATATTCGCAAGTACACTCGCATAGGTAGTGAAAAAATCGTAAAGACCGTAATAAAAAGAATTGTGAGCTGAAATTTGAAATCCACACTCTCAGACAATGAAATAATATGGAAAATGAATGAGCGGAGACGTATCTGACATTTTGTATACAGAGATACCCGAAAATGAGGAGTAAATATATTCAAAAAATTAAACTTTTTCATCTCAAACTTTAGAAAATTTAATTTATTACAAAACATTATTCAATATTGTTTACATACTATAATAAACTTTACCCATAATTCTCATAATTGTTTCTAACAAATAGGCAACTCTTGTAACAAGGATGATTGTATGCATAAATGGCACTGTTCCAGTTGTAAAGTTTTACGACCATTCCAGATAGCATTCTGCAGTATCTTATAAAATTGTATTTCGAAAGCATTGCCAACACTATTGTAATCATTTCCTCCTACTTTCATAGTATCCTAACTGCTGAGATTGTGAAGTTTTCATTTCAATACGACCACCAATAAGATTAAATTATTGTACAAAGTATTAATTATCCAATAAATATTTTTTTTCTACGCCCATGTCCGTAAACGTGAAAAATCGCATTGTCGACATTCCTTGTAAATAACATTTTACAATAATCTGCACGTAATGAGATCTCATAACATACACGTGCGTTCAGATAAGAAAACTTAAATTTCTATGTTTAATCAAATCGCAATCAAATTACCGTGCAGTACTACAATTATAGAAAACCGTTCATGACCGTTAAGTTATAAATAAGGCACCAACAACTTTAACCAATTTTAAATAATTGCAATTTCCTTTATTTCATAGAAGAAAATAGATGGGCGTAGAAAAAGTATAGTACGTTACACGAGTTGTAATCCCATTACGTGCTCGAGAAATTTACGCGAAAACTTTTTCACTTCGTGCGTAATGGGTTACTTTTACAACTCTTGTTATGTAATATACTGTAACATATTGTTATATTTTTGAACCTTTTTTTTAAACGTTAAAAATCTTTGAAGTGTCGATAAGTGAGGAATTGTGAGTTTCATCAGGTCTCGACCGTAGCGACCTCCCGTGTCTCGAGGGACTCGAACCAGAAACTATATGCTGAATATGTTTCGAACACCACCACTATGAGCGCTGAATTCGAGATGAAATGTGTTTTACTTTATTCAGTCCCAGTAGGTTTTTACTGGTTAGAAGAAACGAAAATAAAATTTCATTTAGTATATTGAAGTCAGTAAAAAATGTCACAAATTACTTTAATAAAAAATAAAATTTTCTTATAGACACTTCTATATTGATGTAAGTATTATGTCTATTTTGACATTTTTTATTACAAGAAAGAAAATTCCTCTATAAATTGTGTAAAACGTCGTAATGTATAACTTTCTTCCGTTCTCCACTACTATCTACTAAATCAAGACAAGTAGCAAACGACACTTTCATTCCGCTTTCATTAGTAGGAGGCATATTTGATAATATTTAGTTTCAACAAGATGCTTGTCCTGCCCACAATTATGGTCCTGATACCGATTATGTAAATAAGACTTTCCCAGGCCGTTCAATATCTATCTTATGGACCTCAAGATCACCAGATTTGTTTCCTTTGGATTTATTGATGTGGTTATTTCAATTCCAGTATTTATGACTATTAGAACAGGCCTAATACTTGGGAAAATTTCACAAATTACCAAAAATATTACAACTGCAATGTTATCAAATACACGACAGGCTTCTACGAACCGATAAGGGTATTGCCTAGTTCAAGGAGGGGGCATTTTTGAGAAATGGGAGGTTCAAGATGATCGGTGATATGTTCGTCAAAATGTAATGAAAAGTTCAACTCATAAAATGTCAAATATCTCGGTTTTTGGGATGAAATTACCATTTTTTTCTCATTTATTCAAATCTACTATACCAAAAAACAGATTTCAATGCGACAGACCATGATATTCAGATCGATCGCGACCTACAAGACATACCACTTACAACAAGTGTACAGAATGTCTTCCCTACACTTCCAATTATTTGGCGATCTTTCTTACACCTTCCTTCGTTTGTTATCGGATAATGGGAATATACTCAATTATTTATGTACCTGAAAAAATCTGATGATCCAGGAGACCACCCACAGATATTGAATATGTTTCTGTCAAAGTACTCTCTTCAAAATGATTTTAAACAACAGTCAGCCGCAGTTATTCCAACCTAACCAGTCAAGGCATTGAGTCTTCTTTTCTGTCATGTAAAACAATAGTTATTTGTTTTACTAGGCATAAAAGCACAAGATTTAATGCCGCGGCTGGTGTTTCATAGCCGAGCGTAGCGAGGCTATGAAACCAGCCAAGTCATTAAATCTGCTTTTCTGCCGTGTGAAACATAATATAATTTTTTCTTCAAATTTGTTCCAATTCCACGCAAAATCGACTTTTTCATATTTAAATTTATTGTCATCAGCATCATTTTGAGTTTTCTTAATGTCATTGTCAATTTTAATAACCAGTTTGATTTAAATTATTACTTGGAAGGTTGCCTAGCAACGAACTTTTTCTGCCTAGGCATTAAAAGTACAATTTCTAAGCCTGCCAAGTGACATTAAAAGCGGTCTTTGGAACAAATTTGAAGAAAAAATTATATGTTTCACACGGCAGAAAAGCAAATTTAATGCCTTGGCTGGTTTCATAGCCTCGCTACGCTCGGCTATGAAACACCAGCCGCGGCATTAAATCTTGTGCTTTTATGCCTAGTAAAACAAATAACTATTTTTTCAAAATGCGGTTCAATTTCACGCAAAATCCAAATAATATCATTGTCAATTTTGATTACCAATTCGATTCAAATCAAAAAGCCTCTTTCAATGTAATTTGGAAAAAGGTTTCATTATTATATCTAGTGTATTTTCAAAAGAGTGAAATGTACATGTACGCATATTGACTCAAGTGTTAGTATTCCCACTGCAAGTGAAAATCTGATGTTTACTACAAACGAAATGAAGCGAAAACGGGTTTCCAGCCACATGATAGCTTCACGGCTATAGTACATTTGGTATAGCGTTATCTGCCTTGGAGGCGACTTATTTTATGCTGGGAACATATTCTCAATAAAATAAGTTCCAAATGCATAAAACGATCGTAAATTCCAGCGGGTGAAGTGTTAGTACGTCTGTTACAGTAAAACACTCCTCATCAAATTAGGTATACGTTTTCGAAAATAAATATTAAACGTTTATGATTATTTCGGGAGTTCTTGCGTAAATATTTATGTCTGGGATTCTTAGTGTAAAAGTGTTTGCCACTTACTTAAATATTATGCATTTAAAATGTCTTTTCTTCATATGCATTTATCTAATAAAACTTTATGGAAACAATTTTATTTGGAAAATCAAATATCTTGGACGGATTATCGTTATGGAATAAAACAAAAATAATATGAATATGGAGACATTTCCAGTTCAACTATGAATCAAGATCCCCCTAAAATATGTGCTGCGAAAAAGAATGTATTTAATTATTACCCCTAGCTCCAATGTCTGTCATCCCTTATTCACCCTTGTCTTGATTTCTTCTTACATAAGAACTATTAACGTTTCAAACGTAGGTACTGGACCTTCGTGTGGGAGTCTCTTTTGGCATTCCCAAGACAATTTCATCGTCCCTTTCTACTCCAGAATATGAGCTTTCCAGCCTCCACCTACCAACCCAACACGACATAAGACAGGGGCGTACTTAAGTAGGAAAATTTGTACACTTTTATACTTACAGCAAATATTGAATGGAATGGATGGTCAATTATTGTTTTATCTTAACAAATGAACCAGATACATTTTCATATCAACCATGAATCCATACACTGTTAATAATACTCACATGAGTTTTGATATCATGACACCGGAGAATATATTCACTGAGCGAATGAACATCATCATCCCATCTAGGGAACAGGTTCCAAAACAAACCATGGCACTGGGGCTGGTGTAAAAGGACCTAGAAAGATAATGATCTTTAGCCTTGGCCGATATACGACTGTGTTTCAACCAGAGACGATTGCCGCTATAGCTTGTATTGATAAAAATATCAGAAGAGGATTCACCGGATAAAAATATTCACCGACAGCCAGGCTCTACTTAAAGCTATCAGCAACCCAACAACAAGGTCTAGACTGGTAAAAAAATTGTAAAGAATCCCTCAACAAGAGACAACAAAGTGTCGGCACATGAGGAGATTGCAGGTAATGAAATGGCTTTAGCTAAAGAAGGCTCTAAACGAGACTTCATAGGTCCGGAACCGTTTTGTGGAAATGTGAACTCTATGATGAAACACCTACTCACGCACTTTGGAGAGGAAATAATACAAACATTACAACTACTGAAAATCCCTCCAGTCAAATTGGTGGCCTACATAGAAGACACAAACTTCTGGAATGGAAGTAGATAACATGGAAAAAGGTACAAATATTCACTTCAAGTGCCTGGGCTGATGAGCACAACCCAACCGAATGAATGAATGAATGTTAATAATACTTTTATTTAGATATAATAATTGATGAATATAAGCACCAAAATATCAACCAATACACTTACTGTGCCTCAGTGCCGGAACCTTGGCGTGAGTTTGTCTTGGCCAAGGTTCGCCTGACTAAATTACTAGTAGTAGTAGTACTGTTTGAAAAGGCCACTTCTCTGAAAATTACATGAAGGCAGAATAAAATTGGAATATCTGGATTGTAATAGTGGGAGGGATCCTTCATTTGGTCCACATTCTTCATGTTAGTTATTGAAGAGAAGTGTTTATACAACATTTTAGAAAACGACCACCGTGAAGAAGCCTCACTTAATATAAAACGACTCCTCAGACATTTCCTATTTTTGAAAGGTTTAGGTGAATTATCCTGTTCTCCAGAATTAAATATATTTTCACATTAAGAACTCTCTTTAGAAATTTTGAGTTTATTTGTTATAGATAATAATTTTTGTGAGATAGAAGTCAGCTAATCATAGTTTTCATGACTTCATATACATCCTGTATAATTTTCCAAGCTTCAGCTTTGAAATTAGAAGTCTCATTCCAATGAAGATTTTATTAGTTTCATTTGTATTTATCACAGAATTATTTTCAACAGAGTTAAATCTCAGTGACGCCTCTGACCAATAAATCCAAAAACCACCAACTCCTCAGGGAAGTATATCGTGAACCGAATGATGAGCACGACTTCCACCACATATTATTACCTAGTATACTAGTCTACTAGGAAGGGTGTGATCGCCCTTTCGTTATGGGGTTTGAACAAATCAACACTTTTTGTCCCCTTTTTGCGGTAGATAGTTATGTGATGGCTGCCCGTCGATCGTGTAGAAGGTTATATTAAACTCCTTGACGAAATTCAGTTTTTTTGCTCCATAATTTAGTTCTGCTTGTCAATTTCTTTGACCAGATTTTTTCGGTTAGTAATCTTCTTGTGGTCAAAAGGGAACTTTCACAAAAAAATTATTTTTTTAAATCAATAATAACTTGGTAAACATACTTTGAAGTTCTGTGTTATTTAAAAACATTTCAAACAGAGCGCGCAAAACAAACTGACGATATAAAGTAGATTTTTGGATAGCTGCGAGACACATATTTACATCGTAGGCTAATCAACGACACCAGGTGCACTCTTCCCTTAACCGGAAATTTTGCCGAAACCACTAGTGTTCCAACCAGTGGCAGGGTTCTCTATCAAGCCCAACATCCATGGACTCCAGACCTCAGCTTTACGTCTCCTCCGAAAGACGGCATATACACATTATACCTCGTGCTGTGATATACTACTCCGCTGCAGGATTAAAGACGGTGGTTACCCAGTGGTCACCCATCCAAGTACTAACCGCGCTCGACTCTGCTTCACTATAATTATCGCATCAGAGGCGTTCCACTTCAGTGCTGGGTAGACGCCGCTTAATGCTGCTATTTTCAAGATACTACTCGAGAGGTTTTCCAAAAATTACGGATGTAGTTACCATAAAAATGTAAATATGAAATCACCTTCTTGCTTCTTATAGTTTTTAATTATAGTATAAGTAGCTTCTGCACTTTTTGTTATTTTTACTGAAAATGAACCACAATATTTAGAATTTTCCGATAAATATCGAAAAACATACAGGAGTTTTTAAATTACAAAGTATTCTTGAAAAATAATGTTTTTTCATTAAATATTTCTGTTTGTTTTAAATCTTACGCTGCTGAATGAAACGTTCTTGTTTGTTGGTAATCAAAGATGAGCGAATTCAAAATGATTTATTTCTTTTTAACGGAGACAGGCTAACGGCTCGTAAATCCAATGTGTATGGGTGCAGATCTGAAACTGAACCTTTGCAGATTTCCCGATGAAATATAGTCCTTCCTTCATTCACAGTCCAGTACATACGGGTCAGATAACACATGCCGAATACTGACGATGTTAAGTTCTGCTTGCAATTGCTGATGTCACCCCATATATCATCGAATAAAAATATCATTCCTACATTACTCAAAACAAAACGTTTATGGTTCTGTATTTGTTCATAATTTAATAAAGGAAAACATAACTTGCTCTTGTAATAATTTGAAATCGGTTAGTTAGTTATCTACCTTTTAGAGAAAGAGAGAGAGAAAATACAAGAAAACAATTCATTTTTGAAATAATTTTAAAGTTAAAGCAATGAATCCATTATGTTAACTCACTATTGATTGTCATTATTATTATTTATTGATGTTATTTGTTTTATTCACTATTTTCTTATTTGTTTTCAGTTTTCAGTTGGTCGGGAAGCGATGTTGAATTTTTATGAAAACTATTGTTATAACTATTATTTTTTAAAGGTATATTATTCCTGATTTTACTAGTTCGGCACTGAAAAATTCTGCTGGATCTTGACTACACCATCATTAATTTCTCCTGTCGCCCATCAACCGTCGGTATCTTGATTTTTGTGAAAAGAAGAGTGAATTAAACGATGAATATTTTAGGGACCACCCCCGAGAACTCAATGTAGATCTAATTAAATATTGCCTTCTTAATGACTATTTCATCCTCTCGTGTAAGCATTTCAAGTCCCGATGCTGTAACAAATTCCCAGACAAATAGGCTTTCTGCTCCCCTTCAACAACAGTTTCCATTATTTAGTACAAAGAGGGTGTTTTCTTTTCCTTGAAAATCCACCGTGTGAATACTCTCTCTTAATCTAGCGGGTGGTCCTAATACAAGGGAAACTTACAAAATCTTCAACACTTTGGGGAATTAATTATAGAAAACAATACCCATTACATGCAGAAATTTCAAACATTTGAATGTTTAATGAATTTTTCTTAATTAAAAATGCGGCACAGTTTATTTTAAGGTTTACTATAGGAGTCTCTTTGGGTAGAAAACATCAAAAGTTGAATGAAATTGAAAAAACATGGAATATCAATAAAAATAAATTTAGAGATGTAAAAACCGCTACTATGAAGAGCCTCTATGAATCTATAGGTTGTTCCTGGACACCCTGTATATTATAGAAATATCTCGAAACCTACAAGATTAAATTTTGTCCACGACCAAGTCAATATTTACAAATTGAAAACCGTCTAGACCGTTGAAAGCTAGTCATCACTAACTGCAGCAACGTCTTAAGAACTCAAACTTCAACTCAAACGAATTTTGCAGAGTAAAATAATGTCTCTTTCAATTCTCGACCGACTCATTCATCAAGAATTTTAATTGGAAACGAGTGAAATTGGCGAAGGAGCCGGGAAACGAGGGAATGATCTCTTGGCTCGTTTATGGCTCACGCCGAAGCAACTCAGACTTCAGCCGCAAATCTTTAATTCTCTAAAAGTTTATTTGAGTTGAAATCGTTCCAAAGGGAGCACAGCTAACATATCTTCAGTGACAGACCTGTAAGGTAACGCTGGGGATATACTTTTACTAGAAAAGCAAACAAAATATGTTTAAAAATTTCAATAAATTCCATATTTCGCGCAACTATGATAGTAAGGTTTTTATTGCTATAGGATAATAAGGTAAATTAAACAAGACGAGTATGTTTGGAGTAAATGGATCTTTGATAGATACGATAAAAAATACGAAATTTCATCCCGCAGCTATCGAAATTGTATGTTTAGTTTAGAGACGCCTCTGAGTATGTTGACTCTGTATCTCCACCTCTTTCTTGTTCACTAATTTGCGATTTAATTCACTGCTTGTCGATGTTTATACTTACTCAAGACTTTAAAACGATTCGAATTTTCCTTTGACTGAAACTGCAACTTTGATGTAGCTCAAAAAGTATTTTTTTCATTATAATTAAGGAAGTTGAAGGAATATACTCCTAAACAGTTTTATTTTCAATATTTTTATGGAGTGGGGCCCTTAATGATTTTTTTTTAATTCGTATCCCTCACTTTCAAGTACCCCTGTATACAAAATATCGTAGATAAGTTTCAGCTCAAAATTCTTATTATTATTGTCTCTACGATTTTTTTTAAAATACTGTATTTTTTCAAGTGAAATTATAGAAAAAATTCAATTTTTTTCATTGAAAATCAGTTAATGATTAAAGGAGACGAAATACCATACTTTCCCGAATCCAAAATTTGTCGTGATTAAATAAAATCCATTATATCAATGTGACAATCACCGCACCATCAATATCGTTAAAAGCACTTGATTATGCACCCTCTTGTATACAACGCCACATTCTAACGAGCCGAATTCTGTTAAACCAATGCCGTACGTCTATTCTGTTGTAATATTGGCTGGGAAAAATTTGGTAATTATTAACAGTTCTGGCTGTTTAACATGCACTCAATCCATTCCGCAGTAAATGGCTTGAATCCATTTTTCAATAAGGCCTTTTTAATATGTTAATATGAAGTGTTTACAAAAGCACCCTTTTTTAATCCGTTGTGTAGGGCATACATCGTAGATTTTCCATTTTGTTAAAAAAATATCGCCTTTCAAATGCTTTTACGGAAACAAACAAATTTGATTTGGAAAAAACATTTACTTGAAAGGACATGAAAATATTGGTTGTCGGTGGAAATATGTTTATATAAATAAAAGAGCTTCATAAAGTAAGATCTGTGGTTTGATTGATGGATAGATACCATTATTACGTGAAAATAAATCAAGAAATTTCTACTAATATTATTCAGTTTTTCTATACCAGTAAAAACAGCAGTCCTCAAATAAATATGCAGAATTTTGTGTATGTTTAAATATTTAATGGCAATGCGACCCTCCTTTCCCGTACATAACTACAGCCTTTTCGCATGAAAAGAAAAAATAAGAGGGTACAAAAAATGACGTATTGAGTATTCCATCGGCATGTTACCTTTTAGCTTAGTTAGCTTTGACGTGGAAAAGAATGTAATAAAGCAAGTTAGGAGGGTCTAGGGGCTAGAACCCTGTCGAGAATGATGGCGAGATACGAAAATTTCTATAGCCTGTAACGTTAAGGGGAAACATTAATGCTAGATTTGTTTCTGTATTGGAAATGGAGTTTTTCGGATGCGCACAAAATAAATAAATAAATATATGTTTGGAATGGAAAAAATATTTAATTGATAGACATTTTTACTGAGAAGTGATAGTTACTGCGTAACCGAAAAATTAGGTAGGTTAAGATAGGGTTTTCAGTAAGGTATAATAAAAATGTATTTACAAACGTTCAAATTAATGTGCATGTAGAATATACTCCAATAAAAGCTCACCCCAAAACTGGCTGCAAATAAAGTGCGTAGAATGGTAGGAAAGCATGAAAATAGCTGAATTGAGAAAATATCCTAATTGATGATGAACAGGATGGGTGCTGTACGGCTGGTTTGCTGAATGGGTATATAACTGTCAACAACAGGCGTAAATATTTCTCAGTTTATTCGAATTAATAAATATCGTCAAAATATTCCACCAAAAATCACACACTCAAAGAAATTTCACGCCTTGAAAAACTTATCGAAACTTTTTTCAAAATTTGGCGAAGGTGCCGGTACAACTCTCGCTATAATCTGTTGTCGATCCAAAAGTTTATTGGTGGAAAATATTGCAGGTCTTATTAAAGTCTTTGTAAGCGATTAATATGTCTCTTCATCTCTCTATTCCGTGTTATAATCAGCGCAATGTAAAACAAACAATCATTTTCCGCTTATTTCGATAAAATTAGAGGGTTGAGTTGAGTGGAGAGATTATTGGCGAAATGGGGGTGGCAAAAGTAACAGAAGGGATCATTCTAGTTGACAAATACATTTCAGGTTTAATATTGACGAACAGATTGGCAAGGACGTACTTAGAACAGAAAAATCAATCAGAAACGGAATTAAAGTATATTTTATTCGTTTAATAAATAATATCTAGAATAGATAAGGAATTAATGTTCCTGCTGGATTGACTAAAATGTTTTCTGTATGTTCTTTATGGTGTATTAATAATTCTTTTTGTTAATTCAATTTCACAAAATATTTAACAAAAAAGTGAAATTTTCTTACTAAAATAAGTATATAAAATAAAATAAGTCAATTTATTATTAAAAGTTTTTATTCCACTTTCATTCGCTGAACGAAGCTTCTGAACTTGAAGCGAAGAGGATATTTGAAGAATTTAAGCGATTTTTTTAAAAAGCAATAGTGAAATTTTTCATGAAACTATTATTAAGGTTTATTCTTTTTTTTTTCTCTCTAATTTTTTGGGAATCAAACCACAATAATGTTTTTTATTTTTTATTTCGACGTTTCGGTAGCGTTCCAGCTACCGTTGTCAAGATTAACTAGTATAGAAATAATTTTTTGGTCCCTATCCGACACAACGAAGAAATTTGACAACTAGACAATCAATAATATTTTGAAGTTTAAGACTACAAAACTTTGTTGTCAAATTTTATTAAGGTCCATTCATAGTAGATCACACCTCTGGTAAAATGTGAAATGAAATATTCTATTTTATGACATTCTAACGATATGTAGTCCACTAGAAATGGAATCCAGTGAAGTGCACGTTCCAGGAACGGTTTTTATTGGGATAGCGCTTTTTTTCGCTTATTTTGGTTTTGTTAATAAAAACGCGTTTGTTGTTACTTTTTTGTGTATGATTATTTTTGTTTTCAAAATATGTATAACTCAGTTTCGTGATTTTGTGTATTGAAGTGCGTATCGATTAACAACTATTCCAAAGATAAATCATAAGAAAACCTGGATAAAAACTTTTGATGCTATCCTGATAACGCAGGTAATTGATTATTGGAAATTTCTCTTTTTAACATTGGTAACCAAATTTGACTACATTCGGCTGAAATACTAGCTACACATTTATCTGCATTTAGTTGTATTAAAGCACTTTCTTTGATTTTTCGTCTTTTATTATTGGGCTCTTTCAATATTATTTTTGTCGAATCCCATTGAATTTTATGCCCCTCTTCCCAAGCATGTTTGCAAATACCTGACTTAAAGAACTCCCTATCTTTGATATACTTTTTATTCGGACTTTCAATGGTCTAGATGTTTCACCCAAATAGAATTTGTCGCATTCATAAGATATCTGATATATGCAGTTTTTTGAAGATTGTTCTTCATTTTTTGGTTTCGTTTTTGTTACTATAGATCTCAACGTATTGTTAGATTTGAAGCTAGTTCGAATATTGAATTGATTATTGTGGTTTGATTCCCAAAAAATAAGAGAAAAAAGAATAAGTAATGCCACAAGGAACTTACAGAAGATATTAAGGTTTATGTTACGTTACTTAGTAGTAAGAGTGTAATCGTGAAACTGTCCATTGATTTTATGTTTGTTCTCTGATGCGGTTCTGGTAGCATCTGCTGCTCCAACAAAAAAGTAATAAGGAGTGTTATAAAAATGTGGAGAAATATTGATGGTATCTTAGCACCAAGTGCATTAATCAAAATGTCACAAAACAGGATTTCGTATTCGAAAGATTTTGTTTGAAATGTTAAAAACTTGAATAAATTAACAACAGAGTTACCTGAAGAAGAAGAAATAAATAACAGTAAAAAAATAGTTTAAGAAATACTGTTAACAATTTAAAAGCTCCATCCTGTATATTATCAAAAAACATTTTTCATTCAAGGAAAGTTAATATAAGCTGGTATATTACGTGGTATGTAATCTTAACTTCCGATCTCAACTTTTGCTTCGTTTCCTGCATACCCTAAAGACTCAATTTTGCATATTATCCCAACATTCCCCACTATATTGTTTGTAATAATGTCTACATCTTTCCAAAACATCCCCTGGAGCTTCAAGCTGTATCCGCAGTATTTCAAAAAAGCTTAATAATAATAGTATCGTCTTCAGACAATAGACCCGCATCGTACATAAGTATATTTGCGTTCTCTTCGAATGAACAAGAGCAGAAACTACACGAAATTCCGCTAGAATAAACAAAGAATGAACAAACATACGAGATAAACATCGCAGGAGTTCTTATATCGAAAGCATTACATTTAAAACCAAACTTATGAGTCACTACTTTTGAATAAAGCATATACTACGAAATTTTTTATAAAATGCACATTATATTTAATAATAATATATCAATAATAATGTTCATTTTTCTAATTTTGACATATAAAGTGACACTTTTTAAAACTGATTGACATTATGAAACGTCTTACTTTTTGTAACTAGTTGCATAAAGTAAAATTGTATGCAATTGGTGACGAAAAGTGTATTTCAAAATTAGTGTCAAAAATAATTATTCTATTTATTAAACTGTTATAATACAAGTTAAAAACATAAATTATGAATTAATTAATTATTATAAATATTGATAACACAATTATTGCAATTATTCAAATTAATTAAATAATTGGATAAATTCGGCTTTGTTATTAAAAGTAATTTCGGTAGATTTGCTACAGAGAGCGATATAATCGTAAAAAACACACCTTCAGCTTTACCCGATCTGCCTCCTGTTAATATCAACGGTGTCACAAATCCCGGACCGACTATCATCACCAACGGCTGTAACGGACCGTCGGTGGCAACCACCAGTCCGATTTCTCTGACGACGTCCATGTAATCTTCTATCGATGGCGATATTGGTAACAGTTTACAGACTATAATGGCTCAAAGTCCTCCTTTACCTCACGTCAATTCTAACGCCCTCCAAGGGTTTTCCAGCATTGCCGAATATAATTTGGCACAACTAGCTACTTTGGCTGAAACTGCAGCAGCCTTTAACATAGCCGATCTTTTGACCAACGATACAGCTCACAAGAATCTAGCTTCGCTTGCCAAACTGGGACTAACTGCAGCTGGTAAGACTTTCTGTGTTTTTAATTTTTTTAAATGGCGTAATTCATTTCTATTTACCATGGGCGGATGATAAAAGGTTTAAAAGGGGTTCGTTTATTTGTTATTCCTGTAATGTATTTGTTACGATACTCAACAATTCCCCGCACGGATTTTGCTTGGGATTGGAAGAAGACATCATCGTTGCCGATACTAATAATCATAGAATTCAGGTACATATTTAAAAAAAATGATCAAATAGATAGATATAGATAATTTATTAGTCTTTACCATCAAATACATGACATAAGACAAGTCACACAGAATAAAACTATAGTTAAAACAATTAAAATTAGAATTTAAAATGTATACAGGCAACAGCATAGAACACACATTTGGTATAAACAAGATTATTCTCATTGCTCGAACTTGCTGTTATTTTGGAAGCGGCGCACATTGCATTAGATGTTTCACCAAATATTTCTTGCGCTATAAGTTTTTTATTATTCATGGAATTTTCAACATATCCCTCCGCGACAGAGGTAGATTTCCAACCTCCATGCCTCTTTAATTTTAAAATATCAGCGCCACTGTCTGCTAGGAAAGTGGCAGAGCTTCTTCTGAAGCAGTGGCCAGTATATAGAACAGGATTTAAAAGACCAAGAAATTGTGCAATAACTTTTGGCAGACTGCTAAATGTGTTAATTCCCACAGGATTTCTGGTACATTTTCCATTCACATATTTTACAAAAAATCTGTTGTGTTTAAGAACATGGGGACGCAACTTAATATATTTTCTTAATATTTCAACAAGATTCGTATTTTTCAATGTCTCCAGTGGTAATTGCAAACTGCCGTTTAACTTATGTTTTTGAAGGTGGGATATCTACACGAAAATGGCTTCCTTCGTCTATAACATTTTCAACTGGAAGAAATGTTAATTCTGCTTTTCTGCATGCTCCTGCCATTCCAATTATCATTGCAACCTTAGCCATTAAGTATTCTTTGTCATCAGCGTCCACTAAAAATTTGGCAAAATCTTCTTTAATAAATACTTTTGACTTTTTAGCACTGTACCCGTCCGCTTACCTTTTAATATATGCTACCAAATTTGTGTATTTTTTAATATCAATATTCCTTTTCAAATTTAGTTCAGACCTTAACATTGAGTAAAGTGTCCATAATGTGGAAACTTTTAGATCTTTCTTACCCTCAATATATGCAAGTAAAACTTTCTCATTAACATGTTTAATTTTCTTCTCATCACACCACGTAACAAATTTTTCGTATGCCAAATCATAAACTGCCTTTGACTTTTTGGGAATTACTGATAATAGAGCATTACCTGCTGCCTCTTCAATATCGCTTGGCAGCTCTTCAGAACTTGAATCACCCATATTTTAAAAATAAAACTAAAAATATATCAATCTCGATAAAAACGTTCCGTCTAGACTTTTTTACAAAATGTCAAATTGACAACTAACATGAAGTAACAGCAACAAACTAAATTTATGTTTTCCAAATTTTTATCAATTATATTAAATTTTATTTTTTTATTACTTCCTTCAAAATTAGAAAAAATCTTGTATGCAATACGTTACGAAATGAAATTTTGTGTAACTTGTGAGTTTTTGCGGAACGAACGAAGTGATCTCACGCGTTACACAAAATTAGGCATTTCGTAACTGATGGCATAAATAGCTATTATAAATATAAAAATTGGGTAATAAAAAGAAAAAATGAACTTTGAATGTAAGAGTTACCTAAATTAGTTTATACTGAACTACAGAGCTGGTCTAGGCTGCTCGCCTACTAGTACTACTTTTAAAATCAAAATTTAATTTTTCCTTAAACCAATAATATCTGAAGATATAACTGATAACATAAAAGAGTGTAAAGGGTTTTGTCTATCATAATTTTAAACAGACTTTGCATCTAGCAGTCAGATATAAAAAAATTTCAACTCCCAGGTCAGAGGATTCATGAAGAAACACAGGAATTATTATATTTGGTTAATTTTTCACTTGTCACTACTAACATTATAAAAATATAGTATTGATTAAAAAGTATATTGTTAGCTAATTTCATTAATATAAAAGTTCGTTGTCCCCCTATCTGGTGTCACCCTGTACGACACACCCTCATGATATTCAAGGGAGAAAATTGCCTCTAGCCGACTAGTCTTTTGGTCATCAATTTTTATGCTAGAGCTGTCTGTAGGGGGCTAGATCCTTTATTTCATTTAATTTTCGAAGGTAATTTTGCTCCATAACCCAACAGGGATATAAATTGCCAGCTTTTTATTGATGTAATGGAAAATGAAAGGGTGTCCAACTGCTGCATTTTTATAGAATAGAAAAAATTCGTTACAAAACAAAATATTCATGTTTTTAATTCACTTTTTCCTGAGAATAATCCCAAAATCAACACCATGTAGGTACTCTAAAAAATTGTAAAATAATCTTAATAAATGCTGTATTAAAAACCTCCCCAACAATATCCAGCAAAAAAACAGGAATGGGTGTATTCGATAAAAGGCTATCTGAATTGTTAAATTTAATATTCATCGTTTAGTACGTACAAGCAGAATCTCTCACAAATTAAACGTCTACATTGAGATTAAATGAAAATAAACGTCCATAGGTCCATAAAGAGCACACCATGGTCCAGAAGGCATAGGCGGCGCTTCCGGAATATATAAAAATGTTTGACAAATGCCACAATTTAATAAGAGTGACTGAAAGTAGTTTATAGACTAGGAGGACAACATCAACAGCCGCATTAGGAGTCTTGCTGAAGCTACCAAGCCAGATTATTGATAAATTATCCAGAGATATGTATAACGAGATGTACAAAAAGCAGGAAATGCTTTTCAAGTAGAGCTTCGGGAGAAACATTTAAAAAATCATAGCAGGTAGAAGAATGGAATGAATCAATCCAGAAATAGCTTGCTGCAAAGATGGTTTAAGAACTGAGGAAAGTGTGTTTGGGCAAATACGTGAATATATTCTAGGCATAAGTTGCAGCAATTCAGGAAAATCAGGAAGAGAGCTCGTTTGGGAGACCATACAATTCACGAAGTCAAAATTGAATATTTCGAATATATTTATAGCTATCGTCTTTGATGCTTCGGCCAAAAGAAAAGTCTTCTAGTACCTACTGTTGGATTATGTACTGTGCAAGAGACTAGCCAATTTAAAGGAAGACTCAATATAGAAAACAAAACGTTGTTAAAGTTTACCAGCACTTGATGTTTACATTATTTTCGTACTTGTTTAAAATTTCAAACCAACCTAATTCTTCGATAGGGCCAATCGAAAACTTACCTCGTCGCTATCTGGAACTTACTTTTGAAAATCGATCAAGCCTGACCAGGACAACGACTATTTCCAGATTTTAAATTATAAAGCAACGTCCTTACTAGAAAGAAACTGCAAACAATGCAGCAGTGACTACACTACCTCAACAATGTTTTAAGAGAATATGTTCTTCTTCACAAATATGTTTGGAAATGCATTTTTTAAAACAACGTTTTATAATCCGCTCCTGAAGTGGAATTATCGAGTGAGCTAAGTATGCTAAATCATGATGACTTATTTAATAAACTTGTATGAAAAAAAGTTGTTGGAGCGGATGAAAATTAAAAAAAAAGAGTAGTTGGTATTTGGATTGGAATTAATGACTTTAATGTTTGTTTCATTCCCGCTGGAAGATCCTACACTGGAAGCTAAAAGTCCTAAAGTCTGAAAGTTATAAATCAAGTATAATCCTCTTTAACAAAGTTGCCTCTTTAGAGGACGAGACAAAATGGATGATCCCCAATTCGTCCATGGAAAGGGAGAGAATTTAGAGCGGAGAACTCTTTTGGATCTATCACTTCATATGTTTTAACAAAATAATTTTAAATATATTTTAATTCCACTAATTGTATATAAAATATTTTTTCTTTTCCCTATATTGTAACCCACGCATTTTGCCAAGTTACCCCCCATAGGTGGTAATAATTTATTCATATGAATATTATCAGTAGAATTTTTATAATTGTGATTATTATTAACAAAATTTTGATAAATGTTTTCTCGTTTTTACGTTGCTTCATACTTCTTTCTTGATTTTTCTGGCAACAGCAACAGACAAGCAATATTTGCTGATTCTTCTATATTCATTTGGATGTTATACAAATCAATAATTTCAAGTTCTCTTAATTTGTTAGCTTGACGTTGTTGATAAAGTAACAATGCTGATGACGCTATAGAAACCAGTCGAAAATGTCTACAATTTCATGCAAAAAATATCGAAACAAATTAATAAAAATCCAAGAATAAATTCTACGGGGAGGAGAAAAAATCACGGGATGTTCTGAAATTGAATACCTTTCTCATTTTCAGGTGCGTTATTGAAAAGTGTGGAGAATGCAGATAATAACAATATTTAAAATAATAGCCGTCAGGTCAAAAAGGCGATAAACGTTTCAAAAGTTGATAGAAACTTCAGTAAACCTTTTGGATTAGATTAGATCGGCATAAAATCACATCAAGTTACTCTAGTTTGCGAATATTCATACATACTAAAGTACTGACTATATTTTTATCTATATTTGTAGAAGTAAAATCCTATATTGATAAATAATAAATTAGTATTATCCAATAATCACGAATTAAATCATTTGTTGAACGCGACATAGAATTTTGTATCAAAAATTTAGTTCAAATTTAAACTACCCGACCGCGTCGGTAATCAAAACGGTTTAATTTCAGCTTGCATTAATTAATTAGCAGAGTAATTAGTTAATTAATAAAAGCAGATCTCTCACCTGCAACCTGCATTATGGCGGTCAACATTGCGGGGCTCAATTGCGGTTTGCACCGTTTTCGTATCCTAAGGGCATTAGAAAAGCTCTTTATACTACTAATAATAAAGCACACAAGAAGTGTTTGATTTCGTTACAATATAGTCATAAAGTTTGTGGGTAGTGAAGTGATTGTTTGATTTTAAGCTCTTGAAATTTATTGAATTTATAATGGAAAATTGTTATGGAACTAGAGAACCTCTGAATACCTGTCGAATCCTACAACAGCAACCTTTTGAATGTTTCTGGTTTTTCGGTTTCAATTGATACAGTACGTCAAAAGCGGTTAGTTCTTGAATGGGTGACCACTGGGAAAACACCGTCGTAGAGCCTAGTAGCAAAGCACTCTAGACTGCTAGTAGCTGAATGGAGGACCGAATTTGTTCATAGATGAGTTGAAGTATGGACTCTTCCTCTAGTGCCCAGAAATCGAATAGCAGTACTAGAAATTCATCCACTCAGAGGTGGTGCAGTTGATGTTAGAAGAGGCATTTTTAATATGCGTTCGCTTTGAACTTGCATAAAATCCCGCAATTAGCGCTGACTCCTCGATCTCAATCCCGTCGAGCATGCTTGGGATCTACATCAACAATCGATTCCTAATACCGGGAAAATTAGCGATCGGGATAAAATTTCAGTTCCTCAATTAAAAAGTCATTAGGCATTGTCGTAGTCTCCAGTTAATTGTTAATTGTAGACAGAATAGAACAGATTTCAAAAGGGATTTCGACCTTAAAGTTTAACCGTGGGGTAGTTTAACTCCTGACCTTCTGAATTCCGTATTTGTTCCTAATAGACATTAAATTGTAGATTCTCTGGATTCGATGCACCAGTACCGTACCTACTCAGGATATTTTCATGTAGTTACATGCTTCCCCGTACTCACGTCTTTGAATATTTTGAGAGAAACTTAATTTTTTTGCGATTTATATTGTTGATAAAATATCCGGTTTTACACATTCGTGCTGGTTTCGCTTTTTATAGCTTTTGGGACCTTCTCCTCTGTCCTGCCTTTGATAGAATGTGTCTAATTAATACGTTTTCAGTTCAATCTATTGTGGCCTCTTGAATCTAGATTACGATCCACACCCCAAATCTTTTTTATTTTCAACAATAAACTTATGAATTTATTAAACGTTCAAGTTTTACGAATATTGACAGTGTATCAAACGTATTAAACTGTAATTAATATACAAACGACATCAAAATTATTAATCTACATTATTCCGAAACATGAATGTTTACTGCTTTTGTATAACATTTCAACATCAAAACCTCAATAAAACCTGATCTGTATCAAAATAGCAGTTAGCTACATATATTGTGCCGATGTATTTTGTGAGTCAGTCAACCAGCAATAATCCCATTAACTGCGCCAATTGAAATTAACAAACAACTCTCATTGCTCATTCAAATTTTGACAAAATTGTTCAGTTTTGTCCGTCGACTGTTTCATTATTATATGACACTAATATTGTCGCTCTTTTTTGTGTTTCATCACTGATACATTCTATTGTTAGATTCTACGACCCAGTAAACTTGATGCATACACACTATGCCGATTCAGTTGGATGATTATGTATTTGTGTTGTTCATAGTGGTATCGTATGCAACTTTGAATTACAGTAAAAAGTTCAATTTTGATATGTATCTGTTGGGTTTTTTATCAGAATTTGTTTATTACCGTTTTTTTATTTGTTGTATGTACAGCGGATAGATCGAGACGTGAACGGTGGGAGAACTTCAAGCAGCGTGAAGTCAAAGACAGTGTTAGACAGAGAAAGTATTCGGAAAACAGAAAGGCAAACTGTTTATACGAGTCGGGTGATAATACGGACTAAGGGGTAAATACAGAGATTTACACTTATTGGAACTAATTTGTGTTTTATTTTGTATTCTTAAATTTTTATTTATTTGTACGTACCTATGCATATATACTGGAGACCCAAAATACATATTGTGCCCCCCTTTTTTGTTCCTAATGACGTAATTTGACATAAAAAGACTAGTAAATACCACAAAACTATGAATTTTGAACTGAAATTTTGGGAGAGTGATCTCAAAGAACCTGTATTCTGGGATAAAAATAAAATAGCATAAGCTGAACGATTGACGTTTCATGAAACATAAATGTGAAATAGTGGAAATATTCGAAAATCCACTTTCTGAAACCAAAAGGTCCTCATAACTCGACTAATTAAAGAGTTAGAAAGTTCTAATATCCACCAATCAATTCACGGAAAAAGTTTCACATAATACAAATGAATTTTGGATCTATATTTCTAAGCATTAAGAGAATTGACGGAAATCGAGAAATATTTCCTTTATTTATAGTATACAACAAAAAGAAAATTTTGCGACTTAAAAAAACCCTTAAATTTCGTAACAAAGGGTTATTGGGACGAGAATTCGACTGGCACAGTCAGTTTTTTGATAAAATTATTCGTTTATCTTCAAACAGTGTCATGAAATTTTCGAAAATACCACAAAACTATGAATTTTAAACTGAAATTCCAGTATAATATTACAAATTACAAAAGCAATGTTTCAAGAAAAATGAAGGGATGATCGTCCAGTGCGGCTCGTACTGTATGTACTTTCATTTGTACCGTATATTTAAATATCTAAATTATTTACTAGCAAACTAAATATTTCAACCTATGATTATCGATTTTTTTCGTTTAAGACATTTTCTCCAAATTCAATTCTATTTTCACGAAACAATACGAAAAGCATAAAAAAGGAAATATATTGAGATAAAGAACTTCATTAGAGAATATTTGATTTCGCGTTTGTATTCCGAAAAGAAAACGGTGTCACTTTGTACAAACATAAAAGACGCCACCCAGGATTCGACAAAGGATCAAAAGAAACAATAGAGCAATCCCTCCCTTTTCTCCTTTTTGTGTTGTTACTCCTCCGCTTGACTCCCAAATGCCTTTACAATTATACTTCAAAAAGAATACTGTATATTGTATTTGTTGCAGAGGCGTTCACTGAATCTACATAGTTAAGAAAATAATATCGTGGTGGCACTTAGTGCCACATTTCAAGACGAAAATAGAATTTTAAACTCAGATTTTCAGCCAATATTTGGTGTCCAATGTCAAGCTGTGTCCTCACCGAATCGACACTGTCGACAAAACTGCATCCGTCCACACAAGAGTTGACAGAAATGTTGTCGATCAGTCTAATTAACATGTCTGACGAAGATTTATTAGCAATTTCCATAAGGCATCGTGCCTCATGTTTCTGTTTTTATAGTTATTAGTTTTGGAACCACATAGATTTGCTTTCAATTTGTATACCTCAATAAAAGCTATGACTTTGTCTTGTTCTGATTTCATTTCCAACGAAAATACACGACTACAAAGTCAATGTCAACGTCAAGACGTCACTGAGTACTCAATTTGTCGAATGTCGAAAACACGTCCACACTCTAAAGTCGATCGACTGTTCTTTCGTGTTTACCGACAGTCGATCGATTTATTTTGTCGGTCGACACCGTCGATTGCAACGTACACACCAAGTCGACACTGCCGATCAACAGTGTCGACTCGGTGAGGACGCAGCTTCAAGCATTAACAATTAACGTGTACTTGAAACTAATTGGAATATGGACTATTTAAAGTTTAACGCTGTTAGATGTAGCGCCTCTGATTAAAAGCACTTCTTCCGTGAAGATTTACTCGCAAAATAGATACTGCTTATAATTTCAAAACCGCCTCTCCTACTGCGGCGATACGAAATGCATCAGAGTATAATGCGCTTCTTGAAGCATGTCTACTTTTGCAACTCCTGCAAAAGTTCTGAAAGTTATAAATGTAAAACTTACCAGATAAAGCTAATGTTTTAGAAATATCTCGTTTTTAGGCAGTTTACATTTAAGGATTACAGAAAGGAAATATTCGTTTTATAAAAATGGAATGTTATTTAAACGTTAATAAATAATAATTATGGTTAGAAGTTGTATAAAACGGGAAGAGCCAAGCAAGTTTTAAAAATACAAGATTGGTCGAAAACCTCATATAAATATGGTAAAGTTATTGGGAAGCGCAGAGTCCTTAACTAAATGAAAAAATTAATATCTATTGACAAAGAAAAAAAGATTATAGTCGATTTTCAGTTGAAAACATTGGAATGTGGTGAAATATGTCCTCTCCATAGTAAAATCTATTTGAAGTACGAATTTTTCAAACTTCTGATTTTGATAAAACAAAGTGTTTCAATTTAAAATTTGCAGCAGTAATATGAGGAAGTGAAAGAAACTTTTTGGATAAATTTACAATGGAGTCAAAACACCGATGATATTTTTAATTTTGGGATTAAATATATTTTGAAAAACTAATATGTGTCCCTGCATATGCCAGATTAAAAAACTCATTTCCTGTATCAACCGGATTAACTCTAAAACGAAAATAATCAAAACATATCCGGGTTTGAATACGCGAGGCGTTTGTGTGAGCATTGGCGTATCGGACCATGTATTTTCACTAAAACTATTACAATTTGTACAGACTGTTTTTCAAAATACCCCATGAACGAATTATTTCTCTTTTCGAATTTGTCCTTTTGAATTGAGCAAATTGAATCAAAATTCACAATACCAAGCATTAATGAGTTCTGGTACTACATAAAACTATGTACGTACTTACTTCAATAAGTCATACGGATTAGTGTAATATGCAAAGTATACAGTATCATTATTATTGATTTTAATGTTTTCAAAATATAATTGTCAGTTTCACTTTTTATTTTGCATGAATCTTTTGATGTTCAGAAATTATATTTCATTCCGAAGAAGTACACAAAAATAAATTCCCAACAACTACTCATGTAAATCCCTCAAATGTATAGTCACCATCTAGCGGTAACTTTCCACAATTATATCTCCGTGAATACAGTTCCCTTTTGAGACAGTCTCGAATGCCAATGGATGAAAGTTTTTCATGAAACTGTAGCAGCCAAAATGATTATCGAAAATAATCCAAATCGAATCGGAACAGACTGTACACAGTTTTGAAGTAATTAACTCAAACAACTTTAATTAAAATGTAAATTAAAAAGAAATAACCTTTCAAAGTAAACGATAGAGTTTAACTGTATTTATATTACATGTTTTATGAATTTGGAAAATGCTTAGATCTTAACGGTAACTTCGAGGCTGCAAGATTTTGGTACGAAGTGTATAATGAATAACCCTGTACGACTATCTTCAACAAATATGAATTTTGATGTTTGAAACGAAAATTAACGTTCAAAATTAACTTCTTTATCAATAAAAAACGTATATATTCAAAAACCTTCACCAATTTAATTAAAAATTAGTGTTTTTATAATTCGTGTTTTTCTCTCTAAAATACAAACAGATCGCTGTTTTTATTCGTTCGCCGTATTCGAGTATACGCTCCGAATAAAAAGAGAGCAATTTTTAGTAACAGGCGACAACTGAACGCCATACCATATCAGTTTTTTGACACGCACAGCAGGGATGAAGGCACTCGATGAACGTGACGGTATTTTATTTGTGAATTCCACACATTTTTCTGTAACAATTGCTGTTTGTTGCATAACTTTCTGTTTCTCTAAATTGTTTTGGAGAAATAAGATCTTCAAATTATATGGCATTTGAACAAAAATATAAACGGTTTACTTGGAAGCGAGAAGAAATGGAAAGAGATTGAAAAGGGAGTAGAAAATTATCACTTAAATCATTAAAAAAGGAAGCACAACAAAATACGCAATGTATAAAGAATATTAAAAAATGGTTAAACATCATTAGAAGAGAGAAAAAATAATAGGGAGATGAACTACTTGACGACCCGCCAATATTGGAAAAACGCATGGAGGACAATAGTGGAATAAAGAACAATATTTACAAAGCAGAAGATAATGAAGAATTATAAACAGTAGGTTCGGTTAGGTTTATGGTGAGTGGTAAGGCCCTCCACTGCGACTCACAAGAGTCTATTGTGGCTCACACCTATTCAGATTTCACCAAACAAATTCAGTTTCTTAACAAAGCCGATTAGCTTATTTGGTGAATGATTTTTCAGGTCCGAGGGCGAGAGAGTATCCCTGCCAAACATCAGATACCTGATTCGAGCCGCGGCGGGGCAGGCACAAATTATATGCTCTGCTGTTTCATCATCTTCCAGACAAAGACGGCAGGTTGGATCTTCCGACAGTCCAAGTTTTAGCATATGATGATTCAGATGACAGTGGCCTGTTAAAAGGCCTGTTAGACAGCGAAGGTCATGCCTGCTATAGTCTAACATTTGTTTGGAGACATTCTTCGAAGGATGGATGAAACCCTTTGAATGAACCAATCCTGGTAAATTATGCCAAAAGTCTAATGCTCTTCTTGCCGTCCAGGTATTCAGTGTTTGTTTGGCAGTAGCTAGGGAACTAAAAAATGGAAATACACCCATGACCGACAAACTATCGGTAAAAATACCTGGGACTCGCTAATCTAACCGAAATTTGAAACCTGACTGGATGTGCTGAACAGTGATCAATCAGGTATTAACGCATTCCACCCATTTTGGTTGCTTAGCAGCATCAAAGAAGTCAACCTAGAAACAGAACATGGTTTGAAGATGAGAGTAGAAGAGATGTATTTAACAATGGAGGTTGTAAGAGGATCGTGTAACATCTCCCAGTGCCATATCCAATAAGTTATAAAAAAGTTCTTCCTAACACATGCGGAAAAGTATCACTCTCCGCACTAGTTAGGAAAATAACTGGAGTTCTTACAATAGCCTTTTTGGTGTGCGTCATTGATTGTTAATGTCCTTCTAACACATTACGGTGAAAGAAATGGAAAAAAAGGCAGGTCTGTGATTAATCTTAATCAAAATATCACAATAATGAACTGTTTAAACGTATTACAAACGTTAACCCTAATCTTTGAAAGAAAAATTTGATTGGTTGATGTTTAGTTTACGTGCAAGCGCGACCTATCAATCGGGCGTATTTATATCGTTCAAAATACGACGTAGACGTACCCTTCGTCGGTTTCGTCTTTTTCTAATGTCCCACTGACAGTTCTCGTCAGGTCTGTACTTTGTTGTTTATGATTATTTATGGAAAGTGAATATTAATCTTATTGTTAGCATTTTATTTATTTAAATAATACAAAAATATGCCTAGATACACGGAAAAAGAGCAGCATCTTATTTTGAAAGGTATCAAATATTTTCAATTAGAAAAAGAAGCTGGTAAACCATTGATACCTTTAACTTCAGTGCACTAAGTAAGTATTTTTTATATAACAATAAGTGAAATTAATATAAATCAAGTTAATCCTATTTCATTAGGATAGTGAGAAAGAGTGAATGAGAAATTAAAAAAAATTATTATTCACTTTTTAGTGCATTTCGTAATCTGTAAGTGTGTAATTAAAAAAGTGTTTTTGTATTTTTTATTCATTAATATTGTTTGTTTACTTATTTATTTTAGGTGAACATGTAACTCTACATACACCGAATAAAAAACTCATTGATTTGGATGGAATCGACATGTCTGTTGGTTCAATGGAGAATGTTTTAAGGGAACTAAAATTCAGATCGATAAATTGCAGTATTTCAAAAAAGATTACATTTTCTGAGAGAATTCAAGAACAATGAGAGTTCTCCTTACCCTCTACAGCCTGTTTTTTTGGAGGAGACCTGGATTTTTAGTAAAGGTAGTTTTTGCAAAAGTTGGCAAGATGGTAGCACTAAGGCAGTAAGGAAAACAAGTGGTGAAGGTGTACGGTACATTATTTTACAAGCAGGTTCTGAGAATGGTTTTGTCGAAAATTGTAGTTTGATTTTCAAAAGTGGGAGTAAATCTGGAGACTATCATGATTCGATGAATTCGAATAACTTAGAAAAATGGTTTGAACAACAGGTCCTGCCGAATTTAAAAGAACCTTCTTTAATAATAATGGACAATGCATCTTATCATTCAAGTTTAGTTGAAAAAATCCTTAATTCATCTTGGACTAAGCAATCTTTAATTAGTTGGTTACAAGAAAGGTGTATACCTTTTCCAGCATCTAGCATGAAAGATGAAATTATGAAAATTGTGAAGAAACATAAAATACCGGATAAAGAATACAAGTATGTAATTTATTGTAGGAGGTAAGGATCAACAGTGTTAATGTAAGCGTGCTGTTTTATGGATTAGATAGACTTAATCACTCATAATGTTCCACTTCTTCAGTTATGGCTCAACTAATTTTGAGTATCAAAAAGTCAGAAATCTAGTTACAATGTCAACTATTCGGGGCGGGGGAAAACCAGAAAACCCGAACAAAAATCAAAATTCAGTTGGAACAAAAATTTCCTATTATTTTAATCATATTATTGTAGGTTACACCAGAAAAATGGAAAAAATATGTTAGGCATACCCAAAACATTATAGAGGAATATTGGGAAACAGCAAAAATTATTGACGCTAGTGATACATGGCCTGTAATTATTGACTTGAATGAGTCGGAATATGAATCAGATTGGGACTTATGGGAAGATGACTGCGAAAATTGAACTTTCATAATCCTCTTCTTTTTAATTTTTTATTAGTTGGTTGGTTTCTTGACTATTTACTATGTTTATGTTTGTTTTCTACTGAATGTGTAACTGAAGATAGAATACTCTAGTTAGTGTTTGGAAAGAAGCTATTCAATGGCAGAGCAAGTGGTGGTAGCTTCAAAAAGCTATAGAATAATATCTATTTGCATTTTTGGACATAGAAGGAGCTTTCAACAACACTCCTGAGACTCTCCTCAGAAACTCAGTAGAAGTAAGGGGGCCCAATAGATCTTTTAGGTCTCAGTGAATGTCAAAATACATACATACATAAATTTTCAATACACCACCTGTACATATTTTAATGAAAACAGTGGCCACATTTAAACAAATAAAACAATGAAATTCACTAACAATGAGAATTATAAGTGAAGAATACCTTTTTCCATAAGACTTTAGAATAAAATATGGTGCAGACTTAATTGAACAGGCTGTATAATTCTTTTGCAGGACTATATTTACTAAT
The DNA here is from genome assembly GCA_949126875.1 of Lochmaea capreae. NCBI lineage: Eukaryota > Metazoa > Arthropoda > Insecta > Coleoptera > Chrysomelidae > Lochmaea > Lochmaea capreae. The sequence goes on along the minus strand of OX421397.1, from coordinate 15,601,518 downwards.
GTAAAGTTATTTTAATCTGTAAATTGAATATACAATTTGTTTTGTTTTGCAGTGTTTTCATATCCCAAGTATTATTAATTTCATATCATTTTCGAATATGGCTGAATACGATCCTGATCATTTTATTTATCAAATTTAAGGTTAGCTATATGTCAATATAGCAAATATAATAAACGACATGCCTAAAACCCGGATATACGTCACAAACGATGACGCACACCAAGAAGGCTATTGTATGAACTCTCTAATAGTTTATTAGAAAATAGAGGTGTGTGGAGAGCTATTATAGCGTAAATCAAAAACTCTGGAAGGATCCAGAAATAATTGAAGAGTGGAAGTACCAAAGGCACTAAGTACCAAAATCTAAATATTCTGAGTATTTTCTTAAAATGGTTCTAAATGGCGTCGCCAATACCTCCTCAAAGGTTCTAAGTGCTATCTAATTTCTTAGCTTATATAAACGAAAATAAGATGGCGCTGGGTACTACAGTCCAGGAGGTTTTATGGAGAAAGGTTATAAGTGCCAATGTTTACTCACAGTAAAAGTACGTCTTAGTTTGTGTGTGTATTGGGCTGAATTTACGGTGTAATCATGGAAATTAATCCAGAAAAGAATAAAGGAAGGTCTATAGAAGAACAAAGGAAGAAAAGGCATGCTGGAAAGACATATCTTAAGAGAAATAAGACTGAAGTTGGCCACAAATATCCGCCTAATGAACAGGTAAGAAAGTTTAGGTTATGGCGGGAAAGTGTAGTGATGGCGGGAATGTGTGTAGTAGTTTAGGGAGCTTACACAAATGTTTTTGTTTGAAATGCTAGGGGGACATTATGTTTCGTACCAATGAAAATAAAATTAGTTTGTTCGTGGGATTCCACTTAACTGTGTGCATTCCTTTTTCAGGTGCAGTGCAAATGCTATTATGACTGCAAAAAAATAACGTATGAACGAAAGCTTCAACTTTTTGAAAGATTTTATGCCGAAAATTATAAAACTCAAGGCACATATTTAATGGGGTTGATAAATTTAGTGAAAATAAAAAGACGTCGGCATGGAAAGTATGAAACTGCATTGGACAGTAAAAGACAAACAAGTATATCGTATACAGTTCCAGATCAAGATGGAAATTTCGTTCAAATATGCAGAAAGACATTTATGGATATTTTTGACGTTACTCAAAAACGTTTAGTTGGTCTAATAAATAAGAAGAAAATGGGAGATACCACATTTACAGACAGGCGTTCAAATAATAAGCCAAGCAAATTTACAGATAATGACCGTCAGCTGATCCATCAACATATAAATTCCTTCCCCAGAGATGTCTCGCACTACTCACGTGCCAAAGCAGAGAAGCAGTTTTTGAGTCCCGATTTAAATATCCACAGACTTTTTAAATCATTTTTAGAAAAAAACAAAGGGTCTTCCGTGAGCTATAAGTTTTATAGGGGGGTATTCAAAAGCGATTTTCCGAAATTAAGCTTTCATCGCCCTAGAGTTGATACATGCCATACGTGTGATAGGCTAAACTGTGAGTCAAAGCAGAATAATAGTGACGGCACCAAGGCAAAAGCTCAATTGGAACTTCACCATCGGAAAGTGGAGAAAGCTATGGCATATATGAAAAAGGAAAACGCCGATTCACAACTTCCTGGTAGCGATAAATGTTCTATTTCGTTTGATTTACAACAGGTCCTATTTGTCCCCACTTTGACCCATTCGGATATGTTTTACCTGTCCCAATTATCTTGTTACAATCTGGGGATTCATTTATCTGACAACAACCATGCTTTTATGTGCACGTGGCATGAAGGCGTCAGTGGTCGAGGAGGTAACGAGGATGCATCTACCCTTCTTAAAGTCTTAAATTCTGGTGTTACGGAAAAAAAGCATTTGCTACTATGGAGTGACAACTGTACGGGGCAAAATAAGAACAGAATGGTAATATTTGTTTTGGTGTTCCTTGTTCTCCATCAAGTTTTTGACACAATAGAGTATAATTTCCTTATTAGTGGCCACAGCTTTATGTGTTGTGATAGGGACTTCGCTCTGATTGAGAAAAGGAAACGCGTTATGAAGGCAATAATACCCAATGATTTACACGAAGTGATAACTTCCGCAAAATATGATCCTCCTTTTCAAGTTATTGACATGTCCGTAAATGGATTTTGGAATATACAAGAAGCTGCTGATACGTATCTCAACACAAAAAAATTGAATATAAGTAAAGCGATAAGAATAAAAGTTGATTGTAATAATCCAACGATTCTTCAAATGAAAGAAACCTTCTCCGATATCGAGGCATGGAAACCAGTCAAACTGAAAAACGGAAAAACTCTTGAAGACCTAAAATCTGCAAAATTATCACTTTTACCCACTGAAAATAAGATTTCTGTGAATAAAAAAAAATCATTAACGTCTATGATTCCTTACCTGGAAAATCCTGAACATAAAGCATTTTACAGAGAACTTCTCAACATACAAGAGGAAAGCTTGGAACCTAGTAGCAGTTCCACTCACCTCTAGTTGGTACTTATAACCTATAAATTAAGTGGCACTTAGGACTCATCTTTTGTTTTTACTTATAACCTTTGCTAAATTCATAACTTGGCACTTATGCCTTTTCAGTTTTAGTTAAACAAAATAATATTAATTTGAATGTTATAATAAAATTTTTAGCCTAATATTTTATGAGTTACTTCTTCCACTTGTTAGGAAATGTTGTGAATTTTTTCAGGTAAAAAGTACAAAAAATACATTTGATACACTTGTTTTCTTGATTATCTCATATTTATGAATTTGGTACTTAGTGCGTTTGGTACTTCCACTCTTCAATTATGGATTAATTTGACCACTTTATTCAACAGTTGACATTCATCATTTATATTGAATTTTTTTATTATCATCAAAACTGTCCACACCCAACATATAGTAGCTGTATGTTAATGATAGCGAGTTTATCTAAATTCCCCATTTTAGGAATTTCCCTGTCGAATACAAAATATGGGAGTTGGGAAATTGGTGAAAGAGTAGTTGAATGAATAATGCACTTAATTGATGGAAAAGGTAAAGAAACTTTTAATTGCCCTCCGGTGATAAATAATAACAAGCCGAGCCTTTAAAGTTAAGTATTTACCCTAAACGGAAAAATTATTTAGTAGGGATTAATAAATGCCTTGGGAATATGCAGTTAAATGGAGAAGTTCTTTTCATAGAAAGTTATATTCGTGGATGTTAATTTATACCAGTTTTTGAAGGATTTTTTTCAATCCGGGAGACACTTTTCCTCTCCACCTGGCCTTGACGTGACAATAAATTAATAGATATCATTAAAAATCTATCGTTAAAGGAATCTGATACAAATTAATTTGCTTTGCTTAGCTTTCGAGAGTGCACTGCGACATTACTATCGATTGTGCCATAATCCGAATTACTCATAGTCATCAGAGCTCACTTACTCAGCTCCCAGGTTCTGTAGTCTGACTCTCCTGGCAGCACAGACTGTGTCCTAACGATTTCTTTCTTTTCAAACAGTGAACACAGTGGGTGTTTTTTCCTATTCCACCCAGATGATAACTTAGCCTGCAGTGTCCAGCTATAGATCTAATCTTGTCCTGCTTCTGGTTTGAGTTTTGGAGGTTTCTTGATAGAGACCTTTGTACTCTTTGCCAAATTTGAAGGAATTCCCAGTCGATTTTGACGACTATGAACTGGGACTTCCTTTCCTGACAAGATGGTCCACTACTTCGTTATCCAGGACAACCTTATTGCTTGCAGCCAGTAAGTTTAGGCTAATTAAACTTGCTGAATTGTGAAAAAGAAGTGCCACGCGCTCTGAAGGAGCTGGCAGGAGTAGAACGTTGTAGGGGTTGCAAAAGTGGTGTATATTTATTTGATAACTCCTCGTATTGCAAAATATATGTGCATGTTATTTATAATTGAGTCAGTTCAAGTTTAAAGTAGAATTTACGAGTTTCCACATCAATCAATATCGTAGGTTTCTCTCCGATACTGACCGTCTATCAAGTTAACCGAAATCGGATGCGCCGATAATTTCCAGGGTTCTCCTATAAAGGGTTTCCTTGTAATGTGTTTAGGTTAATTTGCGGCATAATTTGTGGAAAAGCTGGCCTGGTTACTCCTAGATGCGTATATCTGCATGAAGTTTATAACGAAGCAACTATATTATCCTTATTATTAGTCGATATTGATGAGTGGTGAAGAATTAATTACTATTTTACACATTAATATACAGGTTGATGAAAGTTGTAGATAAACTACACATTATATTGCATATAATCAACGTTTGTGATGTAAATTTTAAGTACAGGCTGAGGAGTCAAGTGGCCTTTTTGGTCTGTTGATTGTTATCCACTGTATTAAGCCGTTTTGATGATATCGAGATGATTAATCCACCCATATTCACTTAATTTTGTTTTATTGATACAATTTCAAGTCCCGTTGCTTTAATCAAGATAATTGCCATTTTTATCCCAAATGACAGTAAAATTTTGATAAAAGATAATTTGGGTTTGACGGTTTCATCAATATTATTGAATGTACATATAGAGAGATAGACATTTATTTTCTATTTCTCCGTTCTGCGTGTTTGTGCGATTGGATACAGATTATGGGGTTATAAAATGCGCATTACTCTAATTAACTACTGCATTAGTTTGATTGGAAGTATTCGAACAAAAAGTATGCTATCAAATACCCACAGGAAGTTGGCAACAATATTGATCATTAAAATATAGCTTCCATTTTAATCTTAGTTGTTTTTGTTCATTCACTTTTTTTATGAAGTAATTTTTGCTATGTTCTGTTAGTTGGAAGTGTTCAGCATCAATTTAACTAAGCTGGACGGCTGCACATGGTTGTACTTCTCAGTAGATTCAAACTAAACATTAGACTTACTAAACAGTAACATAACAATTTACTCATCAAAAACCTTCAAAGTCACTGACTGACGAAATTACTCACCGATCACTCGAGCCTATTCTGTATATATGTCGGTGTTGCATGAAGCACTGTGTCATTGGAGATATAGACTCCTACGACTACATTACCCAAGGGAGGGTCTCTACAAGAAGGACCTAGAGAAAATACTGTTAAAGTCTGATAAGGGATACTGGACTCTTCACGTAAATGGTGCAACTAAGAGCAAAAAAGCCCAAAGACTGAGGTATCGAGGTTTCGAAGCCTCTGACTGCTGATGCAGTACAGATCAATCAATCAATTAACTAATCTGGAAGGATTCATCTGTCTGACTAGTCTTGTCGTTACCCATACTTACATATAAATGTGGAAGCTGGACAAAATCTAATCACTAAAAAAATAAGAGGGTGACAAAAAGAGATGAAAAAATGAAATAAAGCTGTTTAGAGATTTTAAATTAAAAATTGAAATATAAAATTATCGTAAAAGATGTTTCAATCATAACGAGTTGATTAAGGAAACGCAGCTTCCGGAATCGATTGGAACATAACTAACCTCAAAAGTTAATATCATACTGCCATTCACGAGCAAACGTATTAAGCACCATCACCTTCTGTCGCCATTTCGATGTATATATGTGCAGACGTTGGCTTTGTAATTGTTACTGTTCGCAATTCATACATAACTCCACATAACGCTGATGAAGAAAATCCTAATCTCAATGGAATACTTAGAACTACATATACGGAAATTAGTTTACAGCCGATGATGTGTTCTGTTCTATGCTGAGTATGTCATTTTAGAAACTAATCAAAAGCTCTGCTGCATTGCCAGAGTTGTCAACTGTATGTATCTTATCAGCTTTATAATTAATAAAGTTTATAATAAGCAGAATTACATGGTTTACTTAATTACAGTTTCCTGTAAAAAAATTGTCATTTTAGTAAAGCGTGTTATGAATAGATGTCAAAGACAATAGTTCAATACTATTATAGCGCC